>OU426987.1:192346817-192946817 GCA_911387755.1 Chrysotoxum bicinctum
AACTCAAGTATTTCCATAATATTTCAACCCTTTGTCTCATTCTCGACACACGACAGTGATAAAATATCACTCATAAATAGAGGCCAGTGCCAAACTAAAACAGAGTACAAGAAACACTCAACCGGAAGAGTTGTAATTCCTAGACGCAGCTCTTATTTCTGCTCTTATGAGTATGAATTTTGTACCTCAGAATTTCTGTTTGAGTAACATTGCTGACTTCGATTTCATATAGAAGAATTGGCATCGTGCTCATGTTATCAACTTGCAAACTGGTAACTGTCTGTATTTGCTGTTGCATAGGGGAGGGATAACAAAATAAAATAAATCCCTTCACTCATACACGCGATGGTGAGTGTGAAGAATAACGTATTGACAAAGAGAAAAATAGCAAATAGGTAGTTATCTGTTGTTAAGCGAACAAAATCGTGCACTTTGTAAAGATTTTTTGATGTAGTTTTTTACTGTGGGAGTGTGAGTGTGAATAGGAAATCAAACACCGACTTATTTTTGGAAAAGTAGATATGTATCTATATATATATATGTATATCTGTCTTTAAATTCAGAATTAGCTGTTAATTATATAACAAATACCAATATTGGAGTGAGCTATAAAAAGAAATGAAACTTAAAAAAGATGGTAGGTAGTGGTTATGAAGTAGTGGCTTTTTTAACGCTTGCCCAAGGCGCCTTTTGAGTTCAGCGTCCTGCGCATTTGCACAGCTTGCACGTATAGCTTGTCCGGCCCTGACTAGAATACCTTGTCCAATTGACGTCGCAATTATTTTTTGAGCTTTTCTGTCTTTTTGCTGCCAAGCTTTCAACTCTATTCTGGTCATCGGGTTTGTTTCGTCAACAACTGACATGGTCTCTTCTCCTATCACAACCTCGAATAGGTCACTTGCATTCAGTAGAATACGCACTTGGAATTTCCATGTGCACCATTGCTCTGCACACTGCAGTTTGTCTATTTTTACTGTTTCACTTTCCATAGTAGACAAACTGGTCAAAACTGATCTCTTTTAATCTTTGCAATCCGGCTATCTTTTACGAATCTGAAATTTTACTTTTATTTCTCGTAAAGCAACGAATTTTCCGCAATTTTAATTTTATGTTTTAAGATGAAAGGTTAATAAATTATAAGCGAAATTTTAAATAAAAAAAAACTTAATACTTAAGGGACTGGGCCCATAACCTGATAAATAAAACGACCGATCAGTTTGACTTCTTGGATAAAAAAGGAAAGAGCTATGGTATTTATTACAAAAAGACTTCAGGCTTAAATACAATGTAGTTACACAGCAGTTGCAGTTCAATGTATTTAGTACTAGTGAATGTATTCAGAGAGTATTTAGGTAAATAATGTAAATATATTCAACACTTTGCTATTTTAAAAGCTTTTGAAAGAGTTCGGCATCAAGATCTCTTATCGAAAATAGGCGCATTTGGTTTTACTGATTAGAAATAATTTTTCGAACCGCTCTATACAAGTTGTATCGGATGGTTTAAAATCTTATATTTGTGAAATAATAATGGTGTGTCTCAAGGCTCCGTTTTGTTTCCGACTCTCTTTCTTATCATTCATTAATAAATTCATTAGAAAATTCATTAATAAATTTTCTGTCTGAAACATCTAATTCATTAAATTGTTTTACTGACGACAGTGTGCTCTAAGATTTTTATGTTCGTTTCTAGATTCCTTATCCCTCAGATGCGAAAATAAAACGGCAACGTATGAGAAGGTCCTTAAATTCTGATCTCCACATTATTCTTCAATGGGTACTCAAATATGTATATTTGGTGTGCACGATATATTGTAGAGAACCAGAGACTTAGTCTACATACAATATTTTGCGGAATCCGAAGAGCTAGGTTAGGTTAGAAATTATTAACATTTTCTCTAAACTTACATTATACACTAAGAGAATATTTTTTTTAAGGTGGCATATCTGGGATTTCATCTGCAGACTTTGGCGTGACTTTTACACACGTAACAATTAGTCATTAATATTGAATAAAATGAGGGTGCAATTTTTTCAAGTTAAGACTCTTTCCTTTAAGAGTTGCGAATTCAAAAATAATTTATTTTGAGGAATATTTGCTAATACACATGAGGAAGTAGTAATTGAAAAGGGTGCTTTTCTAAGAGGTGTAAATTAAAATGTAGAAATAATTATAAAAAAAATCTAAAACAACATTTAAAGTGAAAAATTCATTATTGATTAGAATTACACTTTAGATACCCTTATTTATATGTATTTATCTAGAATTTTCTGTTTACAAAATATAAGAAATACAGACCTATCTGTGAGTCAAATATTATTTAATTCAAGTGGACTTATCTATACTCAAATTAAAATAACATTTTATGAAATATCAATTGTTTTAAATTAAGTATCTGCCGATTAAGTCAATTCATACAGTTATGTGAAGGACAGAGGTGTAACGACGAGACGGTAAGGGTCGCATTCTATATATGATATTCCTGGATGCAATGTTGTTTTGATTTTGTTTGAGAGAAATGCTGCCTAGAGGAGGAATTTATTCTTTTAATAAAATGGACTTGACTTTGTTTTTAACTTATAAACCATTCGATGTGGGTCCAGTAGGTACTTCGGTCACAAATGGAGTCCTCTTCCAAACAGACCGAAGCCCAGTCAACGAAGAAACAAATCTGTCGATAATCATGAACATATAACTTCTGCATCAATTCTCGCTTGTACGGGCTTAGGTACAAGTAAGGACGAAAAATTCGCAAAGATGAAGTCTGTGAAAGGCCGAGTTCTTGCGCATGACGAGGACTCGATTGCCTTGGGTTCTGCCGAACAATTTCACGGACCGCGGACCCCGGTGGTCTAAAATTTGTGGACACTAAACGTTGAAGGGTCGATGTGAAGATCCAGTACGTCTTCTATAAAATTGGCGCGACGCGAGCAAGGTCTGAACTAACGAACACTCATTTTTATAATAAAGTCTTATCATTTGGGCATGTTTGTCGCTATGGTGATTTGGCATCAGTAACTGCATAATACAAAATAGATTTGCAAGATGTCACAGAAAAAACAACATGGCAGTCACAAGCCGGCAAGATCCACCCAACCCAAATAAAAACACCTTCCAGTTGTTATTACTTTACATTGTGTCTCTGAACCATATCCTTTAAAGTTCGACATTGCTTCATATTCCAGCTATTCAGGTTGACCGCAGTATTACAAGCGTATAAATCGTGAAAGTCCATTTTAAGAATCAGCTTTATGGATTAATTATACGTTTCCTTGTGATAGTTCCTCGTTGAGTGGACTAATCCCTAATATTTGTGGTTTTGCGGTCTGAGTCCAATAGAGTGATCATAAGCAAGTATATAATGATCACAGTGAGAGTGTTACGAAATTAAGGTTCAAAAGAACATACCCCGCATTCACATTGGTCTATAATTTGATTGTGAGGGACAACTAGAGAAAGATAAAACATTCTACATTCGTGTTGTGGGGCTTCAGAAAAATCTCCGTACTTGAAGCTGTGCTTAATTGCCAGCTGATGAGTGTTTTTGGAATCATAAGTAGCCATTACGATTGAATTCTCTTAGGGGACAAATGCAAACAGTTATTTGTTTCAAAGATTGTTTATACAAGTAGCGATTACCAGTAGGACAGCGTTCGACCGATCTTTGGTATAAGTCAAAACTTTGTCACATTACTTATTGTAAGGCCTTTTTTGTTAGACCCGAAAGAAGTGCCCCTGATATTTAACAAAAAACAAACAAAAGTATTGAACTTACAGAAAGGAAATTAAGATCTGAAGAGCTTGATGATAACACTAAAAACGCACTACCCAGTTTTTTTATCTTCACCTACATTCTATAAAAGCGCATTGTTTTTTAAATATATAACATTAACCCGAAAAGACACTTGCTTGAGTGCAACGAAAATATACCTCTTTCATTATTTGCAAAGTGTAGCGTAAAATTTTATTCTTTTTTGTCAAAAATGAATTTAAAAATTAATTTAATAACGTTGATTGGGCTGATTGCAGTCTTCAATGTTGTAAGTTTGATTTGGAAAAATATAAGTGAGTCGAAATGAAAATAGAAATACTTGGTTTTGTATGTGCAATAGGTGAATGCAGCCAATCCAGCAGCTCTGTACATTCGACAAAGAGCTGAGGATGCCCTTCGGCAGCAAATGATCAAATCGAGATCAGTACCAATGCTAAGATCGAGTTTAAGTTCATGTCATCCACATTATTCGGTTATTTTGAATAATCTTTTGAACACATATGAGAATGATGTTAAGGCATGTGAAGACAACGAAAGCAAACAGCTTGTGGAATTGTCGACTGAAGGACAACAATCTAGAGATGCTACAACCTCATCTCTCAAAGCAGTTTGTACAAGTTTTGAAGAATGCCAGGGAAAAACTGAGAACTTGGAATTCTTCGACTGCGTCAATACCTCGGTAAGTAATCTTCGAATCTGCTTTGGAAGTTATATTTGGATCTCTGATTTTGTCGTATAGGGAGACAAGAACACTCGAGATGTATGGAAGGCATCTAAGGACTCATCAGATACTGCTGCATATATAAGAGAGCAGATACATGTGATTAAATACCAAACCGGAAGATGTACAAACGATGCAGAACGACAGTATATTGTTGGAACTACCAAGGCTACAGATGATATGATGGCTTGTCACGCAAATGGGGGCGTTATATCTCCTCCGTCAACAGATGCCCCAGCAACAGATGCCCCAGCAACAGATGCTCCAGCAACTGATGCCCCTGCAACAGATGTCCCAGCAACAGATGCTCCAGCAACTGATGCCCCTGCAACAGATGCTCCAGCAACTGATGCCCCTGCAACAGATGTCCCAGCAACAGATGCTCCAGCAACTGATGCCCCTGCAACAGATGCCCCAGCAACAGATGACCCTGCAACAGATACCCCATCAACAGATGCCCCAGCAACAGATGCCCCTGCAACAGATACCCCGGTAACAGATGCCCCAGCAACAAATGCCCCTGCAACAGATGCTCCAGCAACTGATGCCCCTGCAACAGATGTCCCAGCAACAGATGCTCCAGCAACTGATGCCCCAGCAACAGATGCCCCAGCAACAGATGCCCCTGCAACAGATACCCCATCAACAGATGCCCCAGCAACAGATGCCCCTGCAACAGATGCCCCAGCAACAGATGCCCCTGCAACAGATACCCCATCAACAGATGCCCCAACAACAGATGCCCCTGCAACAGATAGCCCGGTAACAGATGCCCCAGCAACAGATGCCCCTGCAACAGATGCTCCAGCAACTGATGCCACTGCAACAGATGTCCCAGCAACAGATGCGCCAGCAACTGATGCCCCTGCAACAGATGCCCCAGCAACAGATGCGCCTGCAACAGATACCCCATCAACAGATGCCTCAACAACAGATGCCCCTGCAACAGATACCCCGGTAACAGATGCCCCAGCAACAGATGCAACTGCAACAGATGCTCCAGCAACTGATGCCCCAGCAACAGATGCCCCAGCAACAGATGCCCCATCAACAGATACCCCAGCAACAGATGCCCCAACAACAGATGATCCTGCAACAGATACTTCATCCACTGCGACTCCATCTATTACTGCACCTCCAGATAGTTCAGCGGCGTCAGATGAAGTGGACCAAGTTGAAGAACTTGAAGAAAACAACGTTCAGGCAAGACTGGAAAATTTTATGAGAAATTGGGGAAATCGACGTGCGTAAAACTGCCCCAAATAAACATTTACGTACTATAATTTAAATTTTACTTATTCAATTTGTTTAATTTATTAAATGTTAAATTTTAGGCATGGAATTAAATAAAAGTAGAGAACCTTTTTGCAAATAATTTTGTTTTTGTGATCTTATCGGAGATAGATTCGAACGAAGTAAAGAACTTCTTCAACCTTCTCCAAAGCTTCTAGAAAATATAAATAGTTTTGTGTATCCAAGGTTTTCAAAAATATTGTTTGGATTTCAAAAACAGGTTTAAAATAATTTTTTTTTAACTTGACCCTTAAAAGCAAGTACATCTACACATGCGACCTTAGTTGTGTCATATATTTATTGCTTTGAATTCTGTTTCTATCCCGTACATTTTTTACAATAATATGTAGATTGTAAAACTTGGGGCCCCACAATATTTTCAAATCTTCAAAAAAATATGATAACTTATGACGTTTTTATTGATGCTTATTCCAAGTGCTCCATTAAAGTCACCCAAGTACAGTTACTGCCCGCGAAGATTATGTTGACTGCTGTGGTTGAATGCTGGAGCTGCGCTATTCCAGAGTTTCAGTAGCAGCAATCAATGGTCTAAGAGGACATCAAATTAGATCAATCAAACCGAAAAATTGCAATAAAGCTTCAAGCTGTTGGCATTTTATGTCACACACGCGAACGCAAAGAACACAGATTTAATACTTTTTGCCTTGGATTGATAATAATTTTCTTTCCCGCTGTCAAGTGGATGCCTCATAAACTACAAAAGTATGTGTGTGCAGCGTGAATTGCCACTATTATTAACCACTTGCGGGCTCAGTTTTGAGGACGTACTAGGTACGTACAAAAGTATCGCCCGCTTGAATCAACCTTACAAAAAAAGGTAATAGGACCAGCAACTTCAAACATAAATCGTTCGGATAGCGTAGAGGCAATAATAAATTAAAGCACGAGGAGCTCTTCAGTTTTTCCTTTTCTTCCCTAGATTCCCGATGGATATTAAAAAGGGGGGGCGGGAATATGTGAGCCTTACAATCGTGGTATACTAGACACTCGAGGTCCTCTTTGGGGAAAATTTAATTAAGTCTACGACTGAGATTACTACTATTACACAATCGTGTATTGAATACGAGCAGGCCTTCGAATTTCGAACCGATGCGATGGCTATGGTCGGATAGGAGGCGAAAAGGGCAGAGAAGCCGACTGAAGATTAAGGTCCGGAATGAGATATTGAAAATGAGATAAAAACCAGATTGATTGGCCCTTAATTCAATAGGGCCAGGAAGTTAATATTGATACTGCTGCATATGTGAGATAGGGCTGTGTGTACGAGTATTATGGAAGAAGGGAAGCAGGGTCATTTTTTTCGAGTGGAATGTGTGGTATGTTTGTGTTGTTTGGAAGAAAATATTTTCATTTTCCAGGGTGCAATTGAAATTACGATGAAAATCTTTGAAGGATTTAATATCAATGAAAATTTATATATATCTTTTTTTTTTTGATTAAATAGCTCACGAGTCAAGTGATTGGGAGTTACACTGGTGGGGTGAAAACAATGATAATTTCGGAATCGAATTTTGATTGATTGTAAACAGGGTACACAAGACAGACAACGTGAAGTATGTCAATCACGAAATGTCAATGGATCTGTTTAATTTTTGTCCCCGAAGGGAAGAGATGTTGCTTGTAAAGTGGATATATGAATTATTGGAATTCTGTGCTCTTATTAGTATTTGTACAGAGTGCCCAGTAAATAATGAATACCCTTGGAACCAGTTATAGGGGTCCTTGAGATCTTTCAGAAAAAGTTATTAAAAGAAATTTTTCCTTTATGGGGTCTATAGGTTACGATTTTTTTTTTTCAATCTTTGTTTTTAACGTACAACTTCCATCAAGTGCCTGAACACACTTGAAGAATAAAAGTATGTTCAGCTCTATTCTTAGATGTTGCTCAAGCCTTTGATAAGGTTTGGCATTTAAGACTTTAGTACAAACTGCTTAAGAACCTTTCCAGGTAGTACTACGAAATACCGAAAACCTACGTAACGAACTAACCCTTTAAAATACGGTACCACCAAAATTACTAAGAACTTAAGAAAATTGAAGCCGGTATACCTCAAGGAAGTGCCCTAGGACCAACCCTGTATTTGTTATGTACTATTAATATTCCAGTGGACATCAATGCTATCTTGGCGATATTGGTGCCTGTTAAATCCGTTACGAAGGCTACAGAAAAACTGCAAAATGAAGTCGATAAAGTAAGACAGTAGACGCAATGATGGCTTAAATTAAACGAAACAAAATGGACGCATGTAAGCTTTACAAACAAAAAACTAAATAATGTAACGGTAAAGTTGTACCTTACGCCAATACTACCAAATACCTTCGACAGAAAAATGTACTGGTTACTAGGACAGAACACTGGCCTATCTATCAAGAATAAAACAATGCTGAAACCCGTTTGAATACACTATGCATTCAAACATTTAAAGGGTAATCATAATCCCTTGAGCGCGGGTAGATTATAAAAAAAAAAAAAAAAAAAAAACGGATATGGGGATGTACAAAAAAAAAACAAATGCTGAATCCATTACTAAATTTCAAAACATAGTGCCTTGTGGAATAATAAATTCCCCTTGGTACATAAGAAATAGCGAAAGGTAACAGAAGTGGTCAAAAACACGCTGTATCACACAATCAGCGACTGCGAAGTCTTACCAACCACAAGATGGAAACCGTATTTCCGTCATCTTCTTCATTGTTGTAGGTGATATAGTAAACAAGTTGGAAAGGCATAAGTCGACCATTTGATTGTACATAAGCGCCCTGGTCTTCCTACTTAGTCCATTTCGTCTTCTGAGTAGCGGATGGACCAAGTGCAGAGAATAGTTAGCTCAAGCTTACATTGCTTCTTGAATTACAGTTTATTGAAAAAGTTGATTCCCAATTACTTTACTGATGATTTGACTGTTACTTCGAATCACTACGTCTTGCAAACGCTCGTCTTGGAATGATGGAATGACAATCACTGGTGTTCGGAAGCAGTTGAGCTTGGCCTTTTCGCGGCTTATCTTCAGTCTTCATTTGACATTATATTCCCATAGGTCTTTAATATGCTCTTGCACTCTCCTGGCAGGATTTTTTAGTAGAAAAAAAAACGGTGACGTATTTGATGGAGTCGTCTGCATAAAGCCTCATCTTTGTAATTGCTATATTGCCTAATTCATCAGTAGTTTAAATGTTAAACAGCAGGGGGCCAAGTTTTGATTCTTGAGGGACTCCAGCGTTGATTCCCTTGGTTGATAATACGATACGTGTTCTACTTGCACATAAAAAAGTCTGTGAGTAAGGAAATTTTTGATTATACTTACCAAGTGATTAGGAAGTCCAAGTTCCAAAAGTCTGAATAGTAATCCTTTTATCCAAAGGCTGTCGAAAGCTTTTTCGATATTAAGCAAGCACGCTGTAGTCGTTTCTTTTTTGTTGAGTCCAAGAGCAACATCACTATGAAGTCCCATTAATGTACTGAAACCCCGGTATGACACCTCTTTCTCTGCAGAAAACGTTGAGTTTCTGCAGTAATAACACTCCCAATATCTTACTCATACAGCAGAGCAATGAAATTGACTGTTATCCTTACACATTTGCACGGTAGTTTTTCTTCGGGACGGGGGCGAGTTTCACAGTTTTCCAAGCTTCAGGGATATAACTGTTTTTCAGACATTTTTGTTGAAAATTAAAGTCAGGAGGAGAACAGCAAGATTTGTTAACTTTTTAAGTACATTATTAGTAATCTTGTTGCTTCCTACTAATTTTTGGAGTTTCCCGTGGTGATAATGACAGCTACTTCTTCAGGACAAGTGAAAACTTCTCTCAGTAGCAGCTCCGATGACGAGTTTTCTTCGTTGAATAAGGTCATGGATTCGGTGGTTGCTGATATCTCCTAAAAGCGAGTTTCAACTTTATCGATAAAGTCACGAAGGTTTATGGAAGGGCGGTCTTTGAAACTAGACTTCAAGTGATTGGCAAACGTTTCTGCTTTCCCAGTTGTACTATAACGACCGCATCGAAATTAAGTACATAAGCTAGTGGTAAATGCTTCCAATTGATGGTTAAATGTGCTTAATATATTTTTAAAGCGTTTGTTCGCTTTACGTACGTTTGCTCGTAAGAGAAGTGTTTAATGAGCACTCAAAATACTTTCTTTCTGTTTTAAGGAAAATCCTCATAGACATCTATGTATATAAAATGGCAGCCACAACAAAACTGTTTGACAGATCTGTCTGAAAATTTGTGTACGGTTTTTTGGAAGATGCTTCTTGATAAAAAATGGTGGATTTGAGGTGACGACGTTATTTGTTTTAATTTTCAGAAACTTATTGCATTCTGAATTCCTATGCACCAACGAAGATGTAAATGAAGTTATTGTGATTTCAACAGAGTTCAGCTAGGCCTTTAACAAAATCTCACAGTCTATAATCTTATTCCAACTTTTAAACCTTAATTTAATGCACTTTAAAAGTAACTCTAAGATATACTGAACCTGATCCTATCCTTGCAATAAATGGTATCCCACAAGGAAGCCATTTTTGACCTTTTGTTTATTCTTTTACAATCAATAATGTCGACTGTGTCATTAAGGAGTCTTCAATATATCAGTCTCCAATGATACAAGAATCTATACATACTTTTTTCTGACGAATGATATTTACTCTAAAATGAGCTTAACCGATTTTCATTACATTACATTACATATTCCACTACTCCGTAGATAAATCTACGAAGTAGAGACACTGAAAGCACTGGTAACTCAGACCATCGGCTTATACAATACAACAGAGAGAGACAGACAGAAAGAAAGAACAACAGAAAAACACATGTCAACAGCTCACGGTTGGTATTTGAACGGTCCCCCATCCAAGTACTAACCGCGCGCAACGATGCTTGATTTCGCTGATCAATGGGAAGCGATGCTTTCATCAGAGCCAAGGCCGTTGACAAACCGATTTTCATAAAACTTTTTTAAGTAAAAATGTTAACAAGTGCCAATGTCCCGCCTTGGTTCGTAAATATTTTCAACTTCCTTCCAGAATGTATCTAATCAACAATCAACCATTTTACACAATTGATTTGCTGTACGATTTCAGATTTACATGCAATAAGGAATAGAATTCCGTCTGTAAGAGAGAGCAGGGCATGTAGAAAGAAGGTGTTAAATTGTTTTCTCTGCCTCCTCGTCCAAGCAACTCCTGCAGAAATCGTTTGATATTACACCGAGCCGTGCAGCTGCGTGTCTACCTATAAGACAGTGCCCAGTTATGACACCTATTACAGAGCTGATCTGAGATCTATTTAGGGACAACAAGCAGATTCGTTTGGTTGATAAGCAAGTAGTAGTATTAAGCCATGTTGTATTAGAGCAATTCGCTTATATTTGCCCTATCGGGCAAGAATTGATTTCCGTTCCAATTCTGACGAGCTCATCGCCTTTAGATAGATAGATAGATAGATAGATAATTTCTTTATTTAAAAAATATAAATTATTTACAATATTTTTTGTTTAAGAATAAGGACATGGCTATTCTGCCGTCTGCCTGAACGACATTTCATAACAAAATACAGTTTATATATAAAGAAGTTAAATTCAAATAATAAACATAACATAAGTTAATTAACTATAGAGAGTTTAATTTAATAATTTATTAAAGCATCAATAGCGTTTTCAACAATTTTGAGATGATTCAAAAACACAAAAATAGATGTATCAATGATTTGAAACAAAAAATTATATCAATTTTGAAATGATTTGAAACACAAAATAATAATTTATCAATTTTATAATGATTTGAAACATAAAAAATTAGTAAGTATTTAGAAACATTGTTTGAAACTTCAAATTGCAATAACTGGTTGTAGAGCTATAGAAAACTATTGCGATAATTAAGAGCATGTTTGCAGTATCTATAAACCGTTGACCATCCAAGATCTCCATTAAGGATTTCATAGAGCCGAGTAGGGGGAAGATAACTCATTTCAAAATGCAGTCGTCGAATCTCTTGAAGTAAAGGACACGTTGCAAAGAAGTGGGTGATGTCTTCTGGTTCTCCTCTATTACATAGCCTACAGATTTGTGTGAGATCAGTTCGATGCGGCATAGCGTTAAGATTCAAGATTTCGACTCGGGCTCTAAATATGTAACTTATAGCTTCAGAAGAAAACTCGTTGCTGAAATAGTTAGCCTGCGATGTTATTTGGTGGTTGAGGTACCTGTATACATTTCTTGACACAGTTGTTGAGGCTCTTGAAATATGTTGTCTGAAAATATTTTCATCAATTTTGGCGATGACATCATTGAAGATATTGTGCCATTCATTCAAATTGGACTCCCTAAAAGATAAATTACTGCCATTTGAAGAAGCTAGCTGGTTCCATTCCTTAAACGGGGAGGCATTTGTTTGCATGAGCCTTGCCATAATGGATTTGTGAAGGCTTCTTTCATCCCTCTTCATAACTTTCAATATGTAGTCTGAATTGGTTTTCAGGTTTATAATGTAAAGAGGCGTTAGACCAGACTCCACATATATAGCATAATTGGGCGTTGAAGAAGGCAATCTGAACAAGCGTTTGAAGAAATATCTTTGCACGGCTTCAAACTCCTCCAGTTGTAAATATCCAAAAATTTGGGACCCGTAGCACATGCAGCAGTTCACTGTTGCTTGAAAAACACGATATTTGGATGTATGATCGATTTTTTGGTTAGAGTAGAACTTAGGCCACATTACGTTTAAAGCTAGTTTGGCTTCGTTGCTTTTCTCTTTCACGTGTTTCGAAAAATTCAGATTGTACGAGAGCAAAACTCCAAGATATTTGAAATAATGAACGACCTCGATAGGCGCGTTGTTTAGGGACCAGTTTTCCTCTGGGAGCCTTCTTCTCTGACGCGGTTCAAATATCATTATTTTTGTCTTGTTAGAATTCACACATAGACCCCAGAATTCACAAAAGGAATTGAGTTTGTTGATTTGCAGCTGAAGGGTAGATGGATTGTCTGCCAATAAAACCAAATCATCGGCGTAGAGCAAAACCTTGACTTGTATACCGGCAAAGAGTATTCCTCCCGGAAGTACATCACACACGTCATCAATAAACAGGGCGAATAATATCGGGCTTAATATACATCCTTGGGGGACACCTGTTGTGGTTTCAAACCATTCGGAGAATTTAGCTCCGTCCCACACTGATGCAGTAGATGAGGCAAGAAATTTGAAATAAAACATTAAGAATTTTCGAGAAACTCCTAACGAAGACAATTTGTACATCAAGGCATTTCTATTTACATTGTCAAAGGCTGCTTTGAAATCCACAAAACAAGCATATAATTTCTTTTTCTGCTCGATTGATCTCCTGGCAATAGTCGTCAGAGCGAATATATGGTCTTGCGTTGAGAATCCTGATCGAAACCCTGCTTGGAACATGCTGAGTCGGTTGTTGTTCTCAATCCATTCCGTCAACCTATCATAAAGAATTGAAGTTAGGATCTTTCTTAGCGAGTTGAGAATCGAAATTCCTCTGTAGTTCTCCGGCAGGTTAGAATCTCCTTTTTTAAAGATCGCGAATATAACCGCTTTGTTGAAGTTACTTGGAACTAGTGAGTCTTCATAAAGTTTGTTGAAATATGCCAGTAGAAGATTTTTAAACGGTTCCGTACTATTCTTGTAGAACTCCATCGGAATACCATCTATGCCGGGTGCCTTATTATTTTTCATTTTACTCAGAGTTGATTCGAGCTCAGATAGAGTAATTGGGTTATCCAGTTCGCAGAAAGTGACATTGGGTTGCGCGTAATAGAAAACCTGGTGATTCTCATCAGCCGACAAAAGAGTTTTAAAATGAGCTGCTAGTGTCTCAACTTCGAGGGTAGACACCAGGCTTCTACCACGCCCACCCAGCTCACGAACATTGGTCCAGAAAGTCTTTGAGTTCTTACAGTTTGCTAGTTCTTTTGCAATATTGTTAATGTAGTGAACTTTCTTTTTGGCACAAAGTCTTTTGAAATCCTTGTTAATATGAAGGTAAATGTTTTTAAAAATTGAAGCATTTGTGGATCTGAACAGCTTAAGATAGACAAATGAAAGTTTACGGAGTTTCACACAATCATTATCAAACCACTTGTTTTTTGGTGTACAAGCGTGACTTCGGCTGTTGGTACTGTGGGCAAATGGTGCTGAGGCCTTGATAACTCTTGCAATATGTTCATCATAATTTTCTAGACTGTTGGATTGAAGCGAGGGAATAGAGCTGATGTTACGGTTTAGTAATGATTTGTATAGAGCGGTACAATTCTCTTTCCACCTCAATTTTAAAAAGTTAGTTGATTGTCTAAGTACATTTTCATCGATAAACTGAACCTTTACCTCAATCGGAAGGTGCGATGAGAAATTCGCCACGCCTACTTCAAAATCTACCGATAGTTTAAGCCATTGAAAAGATATCGCTGCAATATCAATAACAGATTGTCCTTGACCACTTATGAATGTAAACTCTCCCGAAGTGTCATCTTTAGAAGCCCCATTTAACACGGATAGTCCGAAGTTTTCAAAGAATTCTGTTAGCAGCCTTCCATTTCGGTTAAAGGTGTCATCTTTTGAGTTTCTGGTTGGATTGAGAGTGTTTTGCGAGAATGTGTTGAGTACAGAAGGATTTTGATAGTTCCCGATCCTAGCATTTAAGTCTCCAATTATCATAAAATTATCCAAATTGGAGTTTTGAACAAAGTCAACTAGACTAGCAAAATCATGCTGCCAGTTATTGCAATTTAAGTATGTTGGGATAATGGTGTAATTTAAATTATTAATAACAATATTGAATATAATTCTGTTTTCAGAGTAATAAATTTTAGCGAAGTTGGAGTTTAAAGTTTTTTTTACACCACATAAAATCCCCCCACTAGCCCTGCCATGAACATTTGATCTTATTGCGGGTGACCATAAAATATTGAAATCCTTAAAATATTTCAAATAATTGTTTTCATTTTTTTCTTCTACAAAAGTTTCCAATAAAATGATAATATCATAATTTTGAATGAAACTAAAAAAATCAGGTAATAATAATTTGCTTTTGAGACCAGTAATATTATAAGATAAGATAGATAAATTTTTAAAGTTATTAATATTAAAGTTATTTAAATTATGGCAGACGACAGATTCATCCTATTGTGACTCCACCCTTAAAGGTGGTCGATGTTGATTTTGAGGTTGACGTATAGGTGGCGCGCGTCTCGGATGAAAGTTGGCAGCAGCAGAAGAAGAAGAAGATGGTGATGGAGATGAAAGATCGCTGTCATCGAAGAATTCGGAAAATCTGTCACCGAACGTTTGGTTGAGAAATGACAATTCTGTTTTCGTTTTGATAGCCAAACCTCGTGAATATTTGTAAACAAACGAGTGACCATTAATTAGTATTTTATCGCCTTTTACAATTATTTTTACGTTTGAATTTATTTCGAGCAACTTGGATCTTATTTCAACTAGTGTTTGTCTTCTCTTTCGGTACATAAGAGATTGTTCGCGGAATACACTTATCCCCGAGCCTTTAAGCTGGTGCGCCGCGGCAATAATCTTGTCGACCATCTCTGAGGAAAGAAGTTCAAAGATGACAGTGCCGCGCTGAGCATTGTTGTTGCGAATTACCCGGGAACTTTTGATGGTCATATTTTCATCTTCGTTTATCTTGAGAAGCCCTTTGCAAGTCTGTAATGCGACTTGAGTTGCATCGGTTTCTTCATTTAAGGGAAGGTGAACAACAACGGATGACTCGTTAGCCTTTCGTGAAATTATTTCCAGCTGGTTTTCTAGCAGCTCGCATCTTTGAGACATATCGCTTAGTTTGAGGTTAAGAAGAGTGTTCGCGGCTCTTAAAGTGGTAACTTCATCGTAGAGTCTTGTAAAATCATCCTTTGTTGCAAAATTCTTTAGTTTTTCAGTGAGTTGTACATCCAAAGTAGTTTCCAGTACATTTTTCAAATCTACAACAGACATCCTTCCTACTTCCGTTGCCATATCTTTTTTGTGTATAAAATACTTTTTGTAGTCAGAGTTTGGTTCGGGAGAGATTTCGTGAAGATTTCTTTTGTTTGAATTATTGTTCATAGGGAAAATCCCGTATAGGCGCGACTGGCTTTGCTCGAAGTTGAAATTAATTAAAGAAAAGCTTCGTACCTTTATTAAACTGATGAAATTTAAAAACGCCGATTTAAAACAAAATTCAAAAAATGTTGAAAAACAACTTTTAAACAATTAAAGTGACTTTAATTTAATTAAAATTAAAAAATTATCAAGAGACTATAACTTTAACACTTTAACCTTTGACAGATGAAATGTACCGCCTTTACAATTTCCCAAAATATCCCGGCACCCAGAATAGGTGAATATAAAACTGTTTGGCCATCACCATCAGAGACAATCGACAGTTTTGAACTGTAATGGAGTTTGAAGAGACTGATGCGAGGGATTTTAATGCAGCCTGACTATCTGAGAAGATGCGGATATCCGAACTAGATATCACGTTTTCTTTAAGCCAAGACAATATTTCCATTATCGTCAGAATTATCGCTTGGAATACGCTACAATGTTTTGGTAGGCGGAAACAGAGACTAAGGTTTCGTCTGAGTACACTCCACCACCAACTGCGTTTTCAGTTTTCGATCCATCGATATAAAAATGTAATGAATCATTTTCTGTAAAAGCCCCTTCCTCCCAAGCTGACTGACCTTGAGGAATTGGTGACTTCAAAGTTGTTATCGAAAACCAGCAAGAGAGTGATGTAGTCGGAGTGACTTGGGAATGTTCCGAAAAAGATTCCTGGATCCGGATTATTTCTTCCCGGTTGTTGTAGAGTCGGAGAAGAAGTAAGGCCAAAGCCTTAATGGAGTGTTGTAGATTAATCTTTAATAATAGCAGCATTTTGGCTACAATTACTCAAACCAACTCCCAACATGGTTAGATTCAGGTCTTCTGATTAAGAAGACGAATCCAGTAGCTTGGCTTCAGAAGTCGAGCCCATCGGTTCATCATCGCTAAGAAGAGCCTTCCTCTTGGAATCTTCTGCTTCCTTTTCGGAGACATCACTGTCGACGTTGTTAATAGCCTTTTCGGCGATATTGCTGGTCCTTGCTTCAGACCCAGAAATGCTAGAAGCATCAATTTCCATTGCTGGATCGATTTCTACAGCAGAATCTACGACTGTGGAGGTACCCAATGGTTGTGGAGGAACGTTGCTATTATTACCCTTATCTTTTTTGTAGATCTTCAGATTAATAGAAGAGAATCCATACATAGTCACACCTTCGGTTGCTAGAAGAGGAACCAAGAACTATTTATTCACTGCAATGAGTGCAGATTTTGAAGCACCGTTTGGTTCATCCACTTTCGCAACTTTCAACAGTTATGAGTGGGCAGGTCTGGATTACTTCTCAGAATAATTTGGAGGATGACGTCTAAGCGAGAGTGTTCTTCTGGAATCCAGGCATGAGCCCGAGGCCTGGTAGGGACTAGCTCTCTAGCAACGACCTAGAGCTTCGCGCCTGCCCATATTTTCCCTAACTAGCTAATAGCCAGCTTATGGCAGAATTTCTGATCTTCACAAGAGTTGGATTTGGAATTAATAGATACATTTGTTTTCTTCGTTTTCTTTGCATAAATTGCCATTGAATAGAATGACACTAAATATGAAGTAGATATAGTTTAAGGAAAAGTATGACAACTATTTTGTAGTTGAAAAGAAGTGTCACGCTAAGACCTCAAAATAGGGCCGCTATAATTGTGCGTAATTATGTTTAGTAAATTGATTTTTGGTTATTGATTTTGCTTAATCAGTGCCACATTATAATTACCTCAGCATGCTGGTGAGATTTTGAGTTATTTTTTGTTACTTATACGAGTACCTATTTGAAGTAAATATATAAGTCTTTTACACTAAAAAAAAGGAAACTTATTCCTACCCATCTATGAACTTATAAAGTATCTGCAGAAAATTCAGTTTCTTCCTTTTGTTAGAAAGTTTGCGAAAAGTTCTTAAGTGTTTATTCAGAAAAGAGTTCCTTTCGAACTGTTGAAAGGACACAGTCCTGAATAGAAGTCGCTATAGTAATATATATTCTTAGCCTCTTCCTACGCAACTTTGGTTTCTTCATTCAATTAAAATTCTTAACCCTAATGCTGTTTTAAAGTATGCACACATACCCATATAATCCTATATAATAGAATTATTTTTCAAAACTTTCGAAAGTCAATCCAACTTTGTGTGTGATTCTTGCGACCTTCAAACAAAATAATGCTTGTCTTCACACAAAAACTTCTAGGTCATCCAAAGATCTACACAAAATAAAACTTAAAATATATTCAAACTGTTTCCACTTTTTCGCAGCCGTGCATAAAATGTTGGTATAATTAATACAAACAATAAAAAGATATAATTTAATTGCACATAATCTCACACATCATATCCCGCACATACTCGTATGCCGCATACATATATTCCTCGAAGCTGTGAGTAAAGTTTTTAGGCAAACATTTATGTTTTTTTTTTTTAATAGCACAACAACGTAAACAAATCCTGTGGAGTGCAAGTGTGGAGATGCAGAAGGTCCTCTTGAACGCTGCAAGTGCATACTTTTTATTCCTTGCCTTACAGCAAAAAGTAATCCTTTTCTTTTGGTTTCCTTCATGAATCAAGACTAAAAGAAGACGAAGATGACGACGACGACGATGACGACGGCAAGCGAGGACGTCGGTAAATGAAAAATATTCGCACACAAGCTAAAGATGAAGATGAAGCTGAAGATCTTTCCTTGAACCAGGTTTCTTTTTTGTTTAGAAAATAAAAAAAGAACTCTTACTTCGTCCTTACGAATTTGTATCCAACTCAACATACATCACTACTAGTTGTGGTTGCGAAGGCCTTCGGGTCCACTTAGGCATACCTCAAACCGAATGTCGAACATTTGAGTACCATCCGCTGAGTGTTTGTATGTTGTTGGTTTTTCTTCTGTTTATTTATTTTTTTTTCCATTCAGTTTGAAGGATGTGAATGCGAAAATATTTTGCAATGAAAATTCCTACTTTTTCCCTCTCACAGTGAGTGAAGAAGCCAAGAAATTTTGTCAGATTTTCTCTTTTTTCCAATGATCCAGGGTTGAACTTGGGCTTGTAGAGGCCTGGGGGCAATTAAGCTAAAGAAAATTCAAGAGAAGCTTTGAATTTTATTTACAGGAGTACGAGTATATTTAAATATGTTTCCTCTCATAACGTATAACTTTCATAACCAGACAGATTCATTAAAAAAATTTTTGATTCTACAATGTCTCAATGATAACAAAAATTTGGTCATTTGTAATTGTAAACAGATATTCGAAACACTACCTTGTCTTCGGTTCCAACGCTCGTTTTCAACGACACTCAAGGTGTTAGTTCTCTACAGAAAGCCATTATGCTTTCAGGACAGTTTGCGATTAATTCAACGCTGCCGCTAGAAAGATTTCATGACAAACTAACTCCATGAATACAAATCAACTGCTCCGGATAATATCCCCCCAGGATTATGAAGAGCTGTTCTTCAACACTGTTTTCGAGCATCATCTGTCCAGTCTTTCAAACTATTGTTCGGATGACCCTTTTTTAAGATCATAGAAACGCTGTTAAATTATCAGCTCAAGAATTATCTTGAAACGATAGCACAAATCTTTACATTATTTTTGATTATTTACATTATGTTTAAGGAAGTAAAACTATTGCGCTTGATATTTCTTAGCATTTGATAGCGTTTAGCACCAAAATCTCTTATCAAAAATGCTTGCTTTTGGTATGGAAAAATATCTCCTTCGCTGGATTGTAAATTACATTTCGAGCCGATAAATACACATTATATTGGACGGTTTTTAAAATTAAATGATGGTGTGCCCCAGGGCTATGTGGTCTCTCCGTCTCTGTTTCTTTTATTCATAATTGTTTTTATCCTAAGCTTTTAGTTCATTAAACTATTTCGCAGTAGACAGTACCTTCAGCTTTTCATATTTGGTTTTTGATATACAAACCTTTGTCCATCGGATATATAGAACAGTAGCAAATGAGAAGGTCATTAAGTTCTGATCTCGAAGAAATTGGGAATAAAAAACCTAGTAGAATTAACAGCTTCAAAATATTAAATTCATTTGCGTTGAGGAAACTGCAAGACTTTCAATTTTTGGTATGTTTTATGAAATAACCACATATCTTACGTTACCAAAAATTCTGATAAATGTTTAGGTTTTCTTCAACGTTGCAAGAACTTTGTCTCCCCGCCTTATCTGCCTGAGTACTATGATGAGTAATTTTGTCCAAAATTGAGATATGTTGAGTCTGTTAGATATAATTCTAAAAAAAGCTTTACAAGGTAATCTACGCATTTCAAGCTGCATCCAAATGTTTATTATTGCAGTTAAATTCCTTCCCTAAAACAATCGAACCGTTATACTTGCATTTCTTGGAATCAGTTCCATTCAGCCTGGAACCAAACAGCCGTCGCTTGGTACTGGATATTGCAAGTACTAACGACTCTATTCTTAAGATAGATAATTTTAATCATATCATATTGGTCCCAACCGAATAGGTGGCGCTGGGATCGCGTTTTTTTTTTATATAAATAGGGTGTTCGATTAGTAGTAGCACCCCTTGACATATTGGTAAGTGGGTTGGACTTTCTAGCAGAAAGTCTTTTGCAAGAAAAGTTTTTTTCAAGGGTGTGCTGCCTCTTGCGAGAAATTGGCAAATCCTGCAAGAGTATCTCTTGTTATGAAACGTGTTACTCATAGCCTTTCGGAATCGGCAGAAAATTGTAGGTCCTTTGCATTACTGGTAACACGCACACAGAAATGGTTGAAAGTTGTAAGTGACTAGGCCCGGGGTCACTTTGTGGTGTTGCACCAACTAAATTTATTTATTTTATTTCCATTAAAGGTTTCTTCTTTTCAAATGGCATTAATTGTTTGCTTTCAGGGACGGGGTAGTTTGTCGTTCACTGGAAAATCCTGTGAATTAAGAAAACCCCACAAGAAGAAGTCTAACAGGGTCAAATTGCATTGAGCTGGTAACCAATTCATATCGCCTCTTGTGAGATTACAATGTTTGAAAATCGATAGTGCGAAATGTGCATTGTGCCATGAGCTGTGGGGCACGCAGTGCAGTCCTTTGTCGGGGTCTATATCATCGAATTCAAGCCAACATAAATTGGTTATCATCGACTGATGGCGTTCGCTGTTGACGGTGATGGTCTGGCCAACGTGCGTCGTTCTCAAAGAAATATAGATCGATGATGCTCTCCTGTGGATTGTGATTTTTCAGAATTCAACAATTGTTGACAAACCCATTCATCCAGAATTGTACTTCGTCGCTAAAAATGATTTTTCGACTGAAACTGGGATCAACTTCTTTCTGCTCCAGAGTCCACGTAGCGAAGACATGTCGTTGTCTATGGTCGTTAACTCTGAGCTCCTGGGTCAGTTGAAGTTTGTATGGGTGTAGTCTTAAATCATGACACGAAATATGCCAAATTGTTGACTGCTAAAGACCGAGTCCTTGTGTGCGACACGGAATTAACTGCCTTGAATTATTCTGAACACTCACTGACAGCGTTGATACTTTCTGCCGATCTTGAACTTCGTTTCGGGTGTTGCCGGATTGTTGACTAAAATATGAAGGGGACTGTAAACTTGGCGAAGCGTAAAAAATGCTTGAATAGCTAAAAGTATCCATGTTGATTTGACTTAATAAACTACAACTAATTTGACAGATGTAGCTTTAACAAAATGGCCTCTATTACCTAAAAAGTTCCGAAATCCCTATTGAAAATCCCTTTATATACATTTAACAAAAGACTTTTTAGAGTTGTAAAATTTTACAGATTGAAGAATTTATGAATCGATTTTGTTGAAGTTTTATCAATCTGTTTTTATTGTGTTTTATGTTTTTTAGATCCACTGACACTCACATTTCTCATACATTCATGTGTTTTCAAACGTGAAGTATTGTTAATAAACTATTTTGAATATAATGCCTGATATAAATATGTGTGTTTTTCGAAATCCACCCACTGCCACGTCTGTATTCCTGTCTGGCACTTACTGCCATTTCGTCATTCCTTGTATTTGAGTTATTGATAACAATTTTTAATAACCGTCGATATCCAAAATTTCTTAACTTTGCACCGAATCTATTGCATAACGTGTAAAGTGTTTTTGGAAATCCACCCACAACTATACTCATACATAATTATGTATGCATATTTTTTGGAAATACACCTACCGCCACTCCTACTTTTCGTATTGTTGAGTGTCTCATTGAATGTTCTCAGAGTGTTAAATCTTTGTTATTCGGTTCTATGCCACCTAAGGCATGACATATTTAATTTAGTTTGGGTAACTTCCTACTGCCACACCCTCTTTTATTTTTTTTTTATCGGTTTGATCTTTAATTAGGGTTATAATCAAAGCCGAGATGTTGTTTAAAACAATATAATGACCTGTATGTCACTGATTTCAGCGAATTCACTAAAGTTTAACCAGGATTCAAGGCTCATGTATGTGCTAATATGTAATGAAAATCAACGTGTGTTTAAATCTCTGTAAAGATGCTGACATTGGTGAGCTCAGATCTTGATCCGGTGTTAAAATTGCAAGCACAACTGATCCTGAGTATTATCAGCTAAAAAAGAAAACCTAACTTTTGTTTAATACTTAGCTTCTGCTCGGACCGAAATAAAGAATAAAAAAAAAACATTTCATGACCACATGCTCCCTTAGGAATGTGGAACCCTTGGCACTTGCCTACTTTGCCTTAATTTTAATTCAGCCGTGCAAATGGAACATAGAAACGCACTCATATACATATTCTTTGGCACAACCACTTTGGGATAAGAAAAAAGGATATTCTTAAAAAAAGAAAAAAAATAACAGAAACACATGTGGAATTCAGGTGCAACTAAGCAAAACTTTTTAATGAATGAATGCTGCAGGCTGTGTTGAATTTAGATTGCCAGGAGGAATCTGTTTTATGTTTGAAATAGGGTTTGGGATTTGGAACCCGCTCGGTTGGGGTTAAAAATGACGCACTCCGTGTACTTTCGATATTATACCTTTTATAGTTGTTGGAGGCTACGACTTGATCTTTCGCTCAAATATAGAAAACCTATAGCCACCATGGCCTAGAAATGGTTCTGACAAGGAATTTTCATATACAAATTTTATCAGAGAATATTTTGAATGGAATGCCGGCATTTTTTTTTATTTATTTCAAGAGAAATTAAAGCTTCAGCGAATAGATAAGTACCTACTATGCTTAGGTATATATACTCGTATACAGAATAATATTTTTTAGATTAATAGTTATTGTGACATAATAATTCTATAAGCATCAAATATAGTGACATTAAAAATCTAAGATTTCGAGAAATAATTATTATTCATATTTCAAAAGATGAAAATACATAAAAGGGGGTATATTCCTGGAATAGAATGTATGTATATCTTTTGCCACATGGTAGAGTATAAAAACCAATTTTTTTTTATTCGGATCGCTAACGCAATTGGCGTTTTCTTCTTAAGCTCACAACACAAAAAAATCTGTGTTTCTTTGCAACTCAGTCACTTTAGAGCGTTCAATTTGTGTTTTTTGTTTTTTTTTTTCGATCAGAAGGCGCTCGTAGCGCACTCTAAGAGCTCAAATAAAATGACGAAGTAGATAGAGCGGAATACTGAGTCTGATTGTCAACTATGAGTATTGGTTACTGACAAAAAAAATAAAATAAAATAAAAACAAATTGAAATGGCGGTCGCAGCTGGTTTATCTTTTACATTTTGTTTCGCAAAGTGCGAGGAGGTAAACAACTCTTTATTTTGACAGCTTCTTAGAAAATATCTAATAACATGACAGTTCAGTGTTCAATCGTGTTTAATTTAATTAATCAGAGAGCTCTGATTAGAACTTACTCCACTTGACATGGCTCTGCTTAGAACTTTAAAAGAAAAATGCCTAATTGTTCTTATTTATTGAAATGGGCGCACAAACGTCAAGTGACATTAATGACAGTGTCAATCTCAAAAGCCGTTGTCCATAGAAAGGTTGTTCCAATAATTTTATGGTGCTTTCGAGAATGCAATCTTGTTTCTTTAAGTAAAGTACCAAGACAAATGGCAATGAGCATCGGAAGACAGTTGTCAGATATGATTTGTCTGCAATCGGTTCATTATTTTAACTTGTGTAATTTGTTTTTGCTTTTTGTTTTGTTTATTTGAATTGTTCAGTTGAGAAGAATAACATCTTTCTAACTTGTAAAAAAAATATTACACAAATTATTCTAAAATTATTTTCAAAACAAATGAAACTCTAAAGTCTAGACAATGTGAACAAATAAAAATGTTGACCATGTTTATCGACAATGTAAATAAACAATGTTGATCGGCATAGTTTGGAAGCAGTTTAATACTAAACATGACAGCAAAATTGTCTCTCTTGGCGCAAACCTATACTTTTCCAAAGGTTTTTGATACCCTGGATTATAATCCGAAGAAAGGAGTTCCAGAGATTCGATCCTAAATGTGTAAAATTATAGTTTGTAAAAACTATATTCGAAATAATGTAAATTAATGAAATTATTTGTCTTCAAAAATTTGTGAAATTTCCTCCTCGTCAAAATTCTTTTCGAACCTTTCCAATACTTTTTTTCAAATAAATGAAAATTTCATATATATGTACATACGTAGTCCTACCATAAGTTCTGTCCCTAACAAAAACACATTTTATTTAAAAAATACTAAATTTACAATATAAATATATAAGAAATTATTCAAAATGCCCCCCTCCCCCGCTTAGCCTTCAAACACTTTCTTAGACGATCCGGCCACTCGTCTACGCACGACTTCCAGTGGAAACGAAGCTACTGTCTTCAACAAATCAGCTTTGAGAGACTCAATATTTCGGTAAGGCTTATAGCAAGCCTTCTACAATATCTGTAAGTTTTACATATATGTATGTATATATGTATACATAGCAAACAAGTCTGGAGGAAAAGCAATCTTATTTAGCTGCAAACAGCGGCGGGCGCAGTATTTCTATATTTCAGTGCACTTAAACACCACAATGAATCACTCGCTGAAGCGATTTTATTAAAACTTAATATTTAAAGGTTCTTCGATGATTCCCTAGAGGAGAAATTGAAATTTCTTTATCTCCAAAATAAACATACACCCGATATGCAAGTCTTATTTATCTCAAAAACAGCTCTAACGATTTTGATGCAAGAAAATTAGGTCATCTTTTAGAGGCATAGACTACATTTTTGTTTTTATATTTCCGACATTCTCATTAACAACTCTAATGATTCTGACCAAAATTTTTTTGCAGGTTTTCCTTTGAATTATAAATAATATTGTTTATACAAATTTTCAAAAAATAGTGTTTTTAATTTAAAAAAAAAAATCAAAACAAATTTTTTCTTGAAAATCAATATTTTGAAAACAAGTGAACGATTTTGAAACTATTCCCTCAAAATGTACATTATTAAATATTAAATTTAACAATAAAACAAATTTTGTATCCTTTGCTTGCATTTCTAGGAATCAGATGGAAATTTTATGTATTTGAATTTTTTTTCTAATTAAATCCATGTTTTTTATTTATTTATTTATACACAATTTTTAAATTCCAAAGGAATTTTACAATACATAAGCGCAAGTGCGTGCGATCTTGTCGTATATTATATTTCTAAATAGTTTGCCTCTTTATTTCCCATACACCAAAGCGTTCCGGTACCCAAAGGTTAATGATAACTTCGTTCTTTCAGACTCCGCAACAATTTTTTTTTGGAGAGAACCTATAACATAGCGTAAGAACAGTGTTTTAAATATTTTAGCCATTAAAAACCTGCAGAAAAGTATATTTTATTCTTCAAATTAAAATAAAAATCGAATTCGAGATTTTAATCCGACTTGACATTACTATTATAGGGAAGGCGATAAAAGTGCGAGACGCAATTTTGTATGTCTGTTCGATTCCATCCTAAACGGCCAAGTAGTTAAAAATGGCACCTTCCCTATTTTATCCATTTGTGTGTGTTTAATTTTCTGAAAAACGATGCAACAGATTTTGATCATTTTTTCCCTAAAAGTTTGGATAGTATTTATTGTGTATTCAAATTTTCAAAAAAATTATTTGGATTTTTAAAAAACTTTCGAATTCTTTTTTTCAAAACTCATCAATATTTCGAAAGTCCTATTCTTGATTGTTATTTTAAATTGACAGTTAAGAGTTTTTTAATAAAATAAAAAAGATATAAGGAAATAAAATGTATTTATCTAAAAAATCGTCTTCGAAAATCGTATTTTTCTCGAAAACGGCACTCGGAATTTTGATAATTTTTTTTCCATTATTTTTTACGAGTTTTTAATTTCTTATCATCGGAATAACAGATTTTCTTGAAATTTTTCATATAGAAAGAAGGCAATATTTTTAATTTAATTTAGTAATACACATTTAAAGTTGAAATTTCAAAATATTTTCTTAAAAACGTTTTCAAACTCTTGTGTAGAAAAGCTTGTTTTTTTTTTTAAATCGCTACAACGAATTATAATTTTTGTTCTTGGCTAGATAAATATTTGCTTAAGAAATCATATGGCATCCTGTAGCTCCAACTACTACAGGAATTGTTTTAATCATTTAAAAAATGAATTTTATGGTTACAGCATTCAATTTTAAAACGTTGTCTTTTACATAAGAGCAAGTTCGTACGATCCATTCGTAAATTTTATTTTTGTTTTGAAAATCTTATTACACACTTCAGCAATTTTTAAATAATCTTGTTTCTTATTAATTAACATTAAATTAATTCATTAATTTTTAAAGAGAAAATCAAATTGTTAAAGTTTTCCAAGAGCTTTCATTTCTGGAAACAGTTCATTCTTCGAACAATATTTACCTATATATAAGCGTGGTTAAATTCTAAGGGCCGGTATTGAATGTGAACCATACCTAAACATCAAGTTTTTTTCTGCATTTCATTTGACATTTCTCAATTTCAGACTAACTCAATTTGCACCATGGAAAGATACACAATCGAGCAACGCGTTAAAGTTACTCAGGCTTATTATGAAAATGGGGGTTCAAATTAAAATGCATATCGTACACTTCGTCAATTTAATCGTCCAAATGTGCGTACAATCGGAAAAATCGTGCAAAAATTTGAGCAAACCGGGTCTGTAGGAGATGTGAAAACACCAGTGCATGCTCGTACAACTCGTACTGCAGAAAATATTGCTGCTGTTCGCGATAGTGTGACTGAAGAGCTGTCCACCTAAACTCGTCGTCGTGCCCAACATTGCACCACTCATGCTCATGCATAAAGACTTGCATTTACACGCTTACAAGGGGCAATTGATTCAAGAACTTAAGCCTCTTGACCATTTCAAGCGTCGTCAATGATCAGAATGGTGGCAAGAAATGGCAACAGTGGATGATCAATTTTCAAAGAAAATCATCTTCAGTGATGAGGCACATTTTCACCTCAGTGGATTCGTCAATAAGCAGAATTGCCGCATTTGGGCGAATGATAATAATCCAAGAGTGATTGTCGAAAAACAAATGCACCCACAAAGAGTGACTGTTTGGTGCGGTTTATGGGCTGGCGGCATCATCGGGCCGTAATTTTTCCAAAAGGAGGCCGGCCAGGCAGTTACTATGAATGGTGTTCGCTGTCGTGAGATGATAATGAACTTTTTATGGCCCGAATTGGAAGATATGGATGTGGACAATATGCGGTTTTAACAGGACGGTGCCACTTGTCCTACAGCTAACGAAACAATGGCTCTTTTGCGCGACAAATTCAATGGCCGTGTTATCTCACGTGGTGGCGATGTCAATTGGCCGCCAAGATCATGTGATTTGACACCGTTGGACTTCTTTCTTTGGGGTTATTTGAAAGAAAAGGTGTACGTCGATAAGCCAGAAACAATTCAAGAGCTAAGGGATGAGATAATTCGGCACATTAACGGCATAGAAACTCAATTATGCCTCAGCGTCATCGAAAAATTTGGTCGATATTTTGATCCATACATAATTGAGCCTTACCATATTCATAATAAAAAGAAATGACAATAATTTTCTAAATGATTTGTGTTTTATTCAAAATCAACATCGGCCCTTAAAATTTAACCACCCTTTATTTGGGAACTAGAAGAATTTTAAAACGACTCATGTACTATTGACATATAAGTTATCTCTTACTTAGATATTCTTCTTTCCTAAGGCATTTCAACGGATTTTTTTTTATTGTAAACTTGATTAAGTAAAGCTTGATTGTATGTATCCAAATTAATAATTTTAATTTAAAAACTCAGCTTTTTTAAAGTAATCAAACTCGCCACTTAAAACAAGAGAGAAAAGGATATGTGACGAAGTGGAGCATTTGCTTTTGTTTCATTACATTAAAATTAAATAAAAACAGAGGTGCTATATTGTTTTTTTTTTAATTTAATTTTAAGCTTATTGTGTTTCTCATTGACACTGTTTGGTATATTGTGTCTAGACCTCAAGAAAAACAATACTATTTCCTTGCCAAAATGACAGCGACAAAATCCCATTGTTCCTGTATACAAATATATGTAGATGTACAGATTAGGACGTGATAAGAATTAAAGATGATGATGAATATTTATGATGACGCACGAGAACTTTTTCAATTAATATATGTATTTTTCTTTCTTATTAAATTAAACATAAAATGTAATGTTCGTAAGAAATTTGTATGCAAAGCAATGTTGATTTTTAATTCGACAGACAACCCGGTACCCGTTAGAGGCTTACCCTACAAAATAACGTGAATCCATCTCCGAATCATCGGATTTCTGTGTAGAATTTTGAGCTATTCAAAAATACATCTTTATGATAAATGTAGTTACATTTATACAGGGTGCGTTTTGTGTCCCAGGTCGATTTAATTTGATTTCCATTTCTGTGTGAATGAAATTTGGGAGTTGGCATTTAACAGTCGTAGAGAGGGGTCTATAACAAATTATTATGAAGCATTCGACGGAGCAACAAAGCAACAACGTGTTGAAATTATTAAAACATTTTATTTAAATAATTGTTCAAATGTGAATACGCTGGGAAAATTACTTGATTTTTTTTTATGTTAAACAGGTCCCGAGCGAGTAAAAAATTCAGTGTATAATTTTTAATTGGAAAATTTGCACACACTGGGAGATAAAGTCAAGACTGGGTGAATCGTAAGCCAACGTAAGGCCAGAAAATATTGATTCAGTACCTCTCATCTATCGACATCGTGCACATGAATTGGGAATGTCTGTGGAGTGTTTGCTAAAAATTTTCAAAAATGATTTGCATATGAAAATTCAATAGTTGACCATCAATTTCGGGGTTAGTTAAACTGCCCCTCCTACGGTTTGATTCGCTAAGAAAAATTTAGAGTTTTGCCTTTATAACTTCGAGCGGAATGTTAACTCTTTCTACAAGTTAGTTATGAAGGGCCAGCATGTGTCGCCCGTTCGTTCCCATCAATGCTACAATGACCCGAAACCCAGATTGATTTTTTGTATTTTTTTTTTTGTATTTTACGCGCACTCAAGGGTTTATACTCTTATAATGCTAAACACTGTGCGAACAATTAGAAAAGGAGGATAACCTTAAAATCTTTACTGATGCCCATTTTAGGGGTGCAGTAGATAGTCAGTGGGAGTCGAACTCATCTCTATTGGAATCAACTCCCTAATATTTCTGTGACCATAAAGTTTGGCAACTCAAAAGTTCGATTCCGTTAGTCTTAGTATGTTTATAGTATGTCTTAGTAGTTTCTTGCGAACTTTTTACAATCTTTTTAAAAACTTTAGAACTTTCATCAAAAATTCAAAATTTTCTTCAACAAGTTTGAACTCTAAAAAAAGTATTTTTAATTGACAACATAATGTAGGTATATAAATATTTTTTATATTTTCATATACATACATATAGATATTCTTCAAAAATTCGAAAAAAAAATATTTATTTTTGAGGAAGGAATTAAAAATCCACCAAATTGATTACGTCTATGTGTTGCATCCAGAAATTTAACATTCATGTGGCAATATCGTAAAGTGGGATTTCGTATTGCCCCCTGTGGAATCAAATCCAATACCAGAAACATATCTCATAAGGGTAAAGTATCTTAAGTCGATTTTGATGATTTTTCAGGACAGCAAAAACACACTTCAAAGCTGCCTCCCAAAAAAATGTTTCAAATGTAGACTTTATTCAACAAAGCATTTATATATGTAAAATTTTATGATTTTTTTTTCGGCCGTTATAAGGAAAAATATGACTTAAGATAGTTTGGCTTTTCTTTAAATTGAATTTTATATTAATTTCCAAAATCTTAAGTTGAGATAAGATATTTTGACTCGCGTTTTCGAAGGACGTTTTCAAATCTTATCTCCACTTAAGATAAGTTGCGTGTGCAAAGGTGGAAAAAAAAAGAGATTTAAGATGAAATTTTCTAGTTTTTATTTAAGTCCTTAATTTGTTCTATAGAGCTTTAATAAAAATAAATAAAAATATCAAAGATTTGAATTTCTTAAAAAAAAAAACTATAAACTATTTGGTTCACAGAAAAGAAATAATCACAAAAAGAAACAGTTTAGTTTTATTTATTTATTAAAAAAAAAATTCATTGGAAAAAACTTAAATCGATTTCATGTAGCATTGTTTTAAAAGTCAAATTAAAAATAAAAAAAAAACTGTTGGAAAAAATTTACCTAAGGGACTCAAGGGCCTTTGGTGATTCTCTAGAGGAGAAATTGAAAATTGTTTTTACCTCCAAAACTAACGGTACCACACCCGTAGTGTAAGATCTCCTTTATCTCGTAAACACCTCTAACGATTTTGATAAAATTAAAATTAAGTGAGCTATTATGGACATGATCTATATTTTGGTTCAGACAAATTTTTGAATAACATGTTATTAACGGTACCTGCCATATAACCGTTTTTTTTTTTAATTTCGACTTTCTCATTAACGACTTTAACGACTTAAACCAAGTTTTCTTTACCAGGAGCCCCCCGAAGCTTAAAATAATATTGGCGCAAAATTTTAATCGAATTAGTACGATGCTAAAGCTGATTTAGTGTGATACTAGGTTAAAACAACGAATTTGCAAATTTTAATCGAATAAAGCATCATACTTTCTCTACCCTTTTATTAAAGTTAAAATCATCGAATACCCACTTTATTTTTTTAGTATCGTGCTAGCTTCATTATGACTTTTTGACATTTGCAAACATCAAAAAAGGTTCGTGTACTTACTTTTTTACACGAAATGTCATTGTTTTAGGTGTGTTCAGAAGCAATTTATTAAGAAAATTCTTTTAGTACGATACTAGTTAGAAAATCTTTAAAATTAAGAATGAGTTAGTAAACTGCTATAAGGTTAGCAAATTGTTAAGTAGTATCATACTAATACCTCAATAATAGGTTGTTTAAAATTTTGCGCAAATATCTTCAAAACGTGTGAACGATTATTTTTTGAAATTATTTCCTTAAATCAATGGCTCAAAATTTTAATTGAATTCGTACGATGTTAAAGCTGTTTTAATATGAAACTAAGTTAAATCAACGATTTAGCAAATTTTATTCGAATATATCATCAGACTTTCTCTACCCTTTTATTAAAGTTAAAATCATCGTGCTTTTAGAAACGTCACAAAAGGTCTGTTTACTTAGTTTTTTGCACGAACTGTCATTAGTTTAGGTGTGTTCAGAAGCATTTTATTAAGAAAATTGGCTTAGTACGATACTAGTTAGAAAATGTTTAAAATTATGAATGAGTTAGTAAACTACTTTAAAGTTAGCAAATTGTTAAGTAGTATCATACTAAGAAATTATGTTCATCGACTCGCTTAAGATTCATTTCGATTACATGATCAAAATTCTGCAAATGGACTCCACCCGACTGGTTAACAGAGTTTTAAAATTTATCATCTCAAATCGACTTAATTTCGTGCAATCTTGGATCAATATGTCTAATTCGCTTGAGGAATCTATCGCTTTTGATATGGATCGACCGACTGATTTAAAAAGAAATCTTTACAACCTTGTTTCCAAATTGGACGAAAAATATCGACAGACATATATCAACCAAGCGAAATCATCGCAATACAGAGAATTCTACAGCAATTTAGAGTTTAATCTTGGAGAGTTAAATTATTTTAATGATAGTAATTCCACAAACATGATATCTTCAATTCTACGAGCCAGAGGGGAAATACTTGCTTTGAACTTCATACCTCACAGACCGGAACTACCTATCAAATGTGAAATCTGCAATACCCTTGAAAGAGAAAATATCTTGCACTTTTTAGGAATATGTCCAATTCTTCAAGAAATCAGACGAGATATTTTTGGAAAGAACAGATTTGATGCTAAAGAAGTAACTGAAATTCTTAATTGGGCGAAAGGCTGGCACAAGCTTTACACGTTTATTCAAACTGCAATGGCTTACAGAAATAGAATTACTACAGAAAGCTTTTAATTTTTATTTCACTATCAGCTTAAATTTAATTTCATTTAAATACTTTTGCAATCATATATTATCTAATTAACTTAAATTCACTTTTAGTTTTTGTTTTCAATTGAATGTATTTTGGCAATCTGACCGACGGTTTTTATACTAGGTCATATAAGACCTGTAATCAATTATTGTATAAATGAATTTTGTAAAATAAAGTCTATTCTATTCTATTCTATTCTACTAAGAAATTAATAATAATAGGCCGTTGGAAATTTTGCGCCAGTCTTTTTAGAATTTTGCGCCAATACTACTATTAGGGTGGGTCAAAAAAATCAAGTATTGTTTTTTTTGGATCCGACACATGAAAACTAGTTCCTAGGTACCTGTAGAAAGTACTTACCAAATATTAGCTCTTAATATTAACGGGAAGAATATGCTCATCATAGTTTTCCATTTTCAATTTAGTATCATATAAAAATGGTCATATCTTATCAACAGTAGATCGTTTAACCAATCGCATAGTCAATATTTGTAGGAAATTGAACGCTCTACAAAAATGGTCTTATATACTTTTTTCATTAATCCAACCATTTAAAAGATATTCAACGTCAAAAATTGAAGTATTTAAAGAAAAGTAAATTTTTCGTTTTTAATTTTGTAACTTAATAAAAAATAATTATTGTCAAATGAGTTTCAATTATTTCTATAGGAAATTGAACGCTCTACAAAAAAGATCTCTGTAGTTAATCGATTACTCAAGCCATTCAAAAGATATTCACAGTAGAATTCCAAGCCCTACTGATCTTAGTAGTTTTTCAATAAATATTCCCAATTTATCCAGTTAATTTATGAATTCTGACAATATTCATGAGAATTTGAGTTTATTTCGATAGAATGACGGTTTGCAAGCGATATCTTATCTTTTGTTTTAGAATATATTTTTTTTGAATCAATTTTTTAACGATATTTTCTTTTTATAACTTTTATTACAGTTTAGGATTGTTTTTTAATATTTTTCAACGGGTTTATTTAAAATGTCATTTAAATGTTGGTAGTTCTGTTACTCAGTAATTGTCATACTAGCGCCATCTGTGGTTTCAGGTCATTTCTATGTTTCCCCTTATATTTCTACATTGCATACATAGTTTTTGGAGCTCTGAGTTGTCTTCTTGTGTATAACTAAAACCAATTAACTAAGAGCTGAGTTTTAATATATTATTGATTATTGCAATTCGGATGCTAATCATCTAATATGAATAAAGAAATCCCTTTAATTGGCATACCGATGTCGGAAATTCTTGAACTGAAATTACCATCAGTGAAAGAGGTTATGTGTGTATTTTTTCATCAACTTAATGTCCTTAAATATTCTGTGAAACAAAGTGCTAAAAATGTAGCAGATCAGGTTATAGAGCTATGGAGAAAAAATGATATTCCGATTTCTAGTAATGATAATGTAGTGAAAAGAATTCTTCGATGTCATAACAAATGGTTAAGGATAAAAAAACTGCACGCGTAAAAAATCGCCAGCACAAAAAAAGAAATGAACTGTTATTCGATATTGTTGATCAGAAGTCTTTAAAAGTGCTCGATGGCCGAATTAAAGACTTACATTTGAATCATTTTGTATCAATACTTAAATTATAAAATTTCATATTGTGAAATAGAATTTTTTTTCTGCTGACATGTTAAATTATATTTCTTAAATAAAAACCTTCTTTTCCTGAAATAGAACATGAACTATCTTAAAATTCAAAAACTAACTGGGTAAATTGGGAATATTTATTGAAAAACTACTAAAATCAGTAGGCATTGGAATTCTACTGCGAATATCTTTTGAATGGCTAGAGTAATCGATTAACTACAGAGATCTTTTTTGTAGAGCGTTCAATTTCCTATAGAAATAATTGAAACTCATTTGACAATAATTATTTTTTATTAAGTTACAAAATTAAAAACGAAAAAGTTACTTTCCTTAAAATACTTCAATCTTTGACGTTGAATATCTTTTAAATGGTTGGATTAATGATAAAAGTATATAAGACCATTTTTGTAGAGCGCTCAATATCCTACAAATATTGACTATGCGATTGGTTAAACGATCTATTGTTGATAAGATATGACCATTTTTATATGATACTAAATTGAAAATGGAAAACTATGATGAGCATATTCTTCCCGTTAATATTAAGAGCTAATATTTGGTAAGTACTTTCTACAGGTACCTAGGAACTAGTTTTCATGTGTCGGATCCAAAAAAACAATACTTGAATTTTTTGACCCACCCTAACTACTATGTAATTACTTAAAATTGGTGTCCCAAATTTTATTCTTGAAACCGATTTTTGAGCTTTGTTTCCATAAATTCTTAGTTTTCTGGAAATCAGACGGCAATTTCAAACATTTGAACATTTTTATCTCATTAAATTCATGTTTTATATTTATAAAATGTATTATTCCAAAGCGCTTTTGCATAAGAGCAAGTTGGTGCGATCCAGTCGTGCCAAAGTATCTAAAAGAGGCTATTTTAAAGAAATAATTTATGAAATGTTCCTTGAAACAAAAAAGGCTTTCTTGTAATTAATGAAGGATTCAATAATACTTACATACTTCCTTTTTGTTATATGTACAGCCTTATTTATTATTTTTCATTGATACTGGGTTCAACCTCGGAATAGTTAAACCGAGCTGAAGCACTTACTTCGGGTTTACGCCACGTCCAACAAATCCTTATTTAAAATTATTTTCTTAGTCGTTTTAGCTACGCCTTCCTTATGTCAAATATACTGGGAAAAAAGTGACATCTAAAACTCTGGCTATTATACACCTAAATCAAACCCCAGCTGATTTCCATTATTATTCATTTTATTATCATTGTATGCATATTGGAAATTGGATACATTTAAACTTGGATTGTATAAAGTTCAAATCCAATAAATGAATTTAGCAACCACATTGCGTTCCCAATACCGTACAACTGTTAGAGCGTTTGGAAAATATAAATAATTTATTAATGCAAAATATCTATCCTTTTTGTCTTAGTAAGAAACGAAAAAAAAAATTGCTTACACGCCTTTTTGTAAATTTCACAAGATGTCATCTCAAAATGACATTTAGATACTAAAACCCCCTATGAACCAGCTTAAGCTTATTCCATAGCTATTCCTCGTGCATTTTCATTATAAATAAGGTTTTCAGGATTAGAGCCGTTGTAGTCGAAGTAACTTTACTCCGTCGTTAAAACGAGTTAGTAAATAAGGCTGGTAGTGTTTTATTTGTAGAACTGAATTATTAACTCATCCACTAAAAGAAAAACGTTCGCACAAAAGGAAATCCAGAACCAAACCAAACTACGCTTAAAAATATCTATGTCCTTGTTATTACGGGAATTGTTTGAGGTTTGCAAACGGTAAAATATCCTATGACTACTTAGGGAGAGAAAAATTTCTGTTTTAAACTTAAAAAATCATTTTATGTTCACATAAGATTATTTGCGTCTTCACACTTTTTCGGAATTTTTTAAAGTATTTTACCTTATGTCGACTTAAGGATGACTTTTGTTTCTGTTTGCACGCTCGAAAATATCTTAAGTCAACTTAATATGATTTACGATTTCATTATGTGGACTTAAGATATTTTACCTCGTGTAGAAATGTGTCTTTTGAACATAAGATGAAATTGTTTTTGTCTATAAAAAAGCAAAGGAGTGAGATAGAAGGATTCCGATAAGACAGAACTGTAGCCCTTTAGAATGACACTGAGGTTCAAAAAAAATATCTTAAGTCGAATTAAGATACTTTACCTTTTCAGTCGAGATATTTCCGACGTTGTTCTATACTTTCGTTACGTACATTTACCGCATTTTACTTTTTCTCCTTAGAACAAAGATAATTCTTACATTTAAAAAAAAGAAACCAAAAAACTTTAGAAAAATATTATTTAGGGTTCTTGGATTAGGCTAGGTTTTATACAAAATACAAAAATTGTTAAGCTTTAACTTTGCATAGGTACATAGCAAGCTTGTAAAAGAATGTAATTTATTTTGAATGCAATCTTTAAAAATCACTCATTTAATTTGATATGAAGATTGCATTCGTTGACTATACTTAAGACTACGACTTAAAATTCTGCAATCACTTGATTGAAATCTTTTGAGGAGTCATTCTTTCTTTGCATTTTTTCCATTCCTTGCATACTTTTGAATTCCTGACATATGTATGTCCAACCAATCTATTTTAGAAAATCATCTTTCGTCCATAGTGAAGACGCTCAACTCGCGGGTTTCTGAACACACACATTGCCGTTTCGAAAATATAAATAGTGAAATACGCTCTTCGCTCACTTCTGCCTTAAAATCGTTACCTTTTGAAAACATTTTCGATCAAATTAAGAGCATCCGGTCCGTCCTTGATACTTCTTTACAATCCACGTCGAATTCCGTATCTTCTGCATCCTGCCAACTTAACGCAATTCTTCTTGATCTTGTCTCCAAAATTAATGACATTAACTCCGAAATAACAGTATCACGCTCCTCATTTAATGATATTATCGACGAATTAAAAATTACTTCGAGCAAAATTGATGGAATTCCCATGAACATTCAACCAATCCCAGCTCATAACACGTCAATTTTCGCAGAAATAACTGAGTCCCTCAGCGCCACAATATCTCGACCATTACCTCCCCCATCAGCCAGAGAAAATGCTGTACCGATCTCACTTACGGATAATGATCAGCCTATTTCTTCTCCTAACAATAATGGCCTTTCTACTCCGCCCGAGCCTACTATTATTCGTCTTGGCAATGTCTGGACTATAAATGACTGGAATTCAAGGCTCAATAAATTAAAAAATCTCAACGAATTTGACCCATATTATGTAACAAATATTCCTGCCAATGCCAATAGTTCCTGGATCCAAAATCTCTTCATGAGCAAACTCAAGATCGTCATAGGAGAATGCTACAAGATCAATACCTCTAGCTTTAAAGTATTTATTCCTTCTAAATATCGATGGCTGTTTTGTTCCACTAATAAACCAATTTACCTTCAAAATGATGTTAAGATTTCAAAAAATTTTCATAATAATCATATTAGAACACATCCTAAAACTTCCATCTCAAATGTTTCTAAATATATAAAACAAAATTTAAATAGATCTAAGAATAAATTACACCCTCCTAAACCTTTGCCTCCTCCGAACGCAACTAAAACTTCCAAAAATTCCTTCTCTGCACGTAGAAACAAAATCTTCTTTAACTTGCATTCAAATCATACTGTATCACCTAAATATACTGGCAATGTAAACAATAAATCTTCCACTAAACCCTACTCTAATTTTATCCATTCCCATACCATAAATAATTCTCCTAAATCTTCTAACAACCACCTTCCTCCTTCCCCAGTTTTCGACCCAATGTTTTCACCTGTCGTTAAACTAACTTCTAATTTTGCCACCTCTAAGTCCACCAGTGATGAATTTGACGGTCGATACCTGATGGCTCGACTTCGCGACAGCAAACTTTACGATAATGTTCGTCTCTACCTTGCCTACCTTTATAATAAGTCTGATACTGTTTGTGTTAATGGCAAAACTAAAATGAATGTCATAGTTTCTATTCAAAAAGAAGGCCTTCCAACTGATCTTTTTACTCTCAATAAAATTTACACCCGCTTCCATGAATCTTTAGGGATTTCTCCTTCCACAGTTTCCAAAGATCTGGCTACATACGCCTCACATTTAAATTCCAAACGTTTACCCTTCGCTCGTCCCAATCAGGAACATAGTCTTTAACAACAATTCTGTTTTACAGCCTTTAACCACAAATATTTTAACCCTCTATTATCAGAATGTTAGAGGCCTCCGAACCAAAACTTCTAACGTTTATCTTAACTCCCAAAATCTCCCTTACGATATCTTTGCCCTAACGGAAACTAACCTTTGCTCAGATTTCACTGAAAGTGAACTTTTTACTTCTGATTTTACTGTCTTTCGTGCGGATGGCCAAATTAACGATCTTACTCCCAATGGACGCGGTGTTCTTTTCGCTGTGCACAATCGTCTCAATGCATCTCTTATCGAAATATCTAAATCACCACTTTTCGAGTTCGTCTGCATTAAATTAACTATCTCTAAACGGTTTTTCTATCTTCTCTGTTGCTACATTCGTCCTTCCCAACCTAGTCTTGTCTATCAACAATTTACTGAATCTGTTAGCTCCTTGATCGAGAGATCTACCTCCAATGATGAATTTATCATACTCGGTTACTTTAACTTACCGGATTTGAAATGGTCATTATCCGATGATGAAACTTGTTTTATTCCCTCTAATCCATCCTCTGAAAAAGAAATAATTTTTACAGACAGATTACTTGAATCTGGTCTTTTCCAAATAAGTGGTATCCACAATAAGTTAGGGAGACAACTTGACCTCGCCTTCTCCTCAGATCCCTTTAATTCTTCCGTTTCCGAAAGCTCTCATCTTCTCTCTGTTCTTGATCATCATCATCCTCCTCTATCTTTCTTCTTCTGTCTCGATGATAATATTCCAACTATTGAGTCTGAAAACTCTTTTACATTCAACTTTCGCAAAGCCGATTTTCATCAGCTTATTATTCATCTTAACAGAATTGATTTTCACCACTTTATTAACCCCTCTACTCCTATCGACATAGCTCTTTCTTTCTTCTATACCTCAATATTCGATTGTCTCGTCCAATGCGTTCCTTTAACACTACAAAAGAACTGTGTTTCATCTCCCCCCTGGTACACAAGAGAGCTGCGTAGTATCCGGAATGTCAGAAATAGGTTATGGAAAATTTATCTCAAATTTCAGACGCCTCTAAACTATTTTTACTACCAACAAGCTTCTTCTTCCTTTTCGACTTTATGCCTATCCCTTTACCAGTCGTATCTTAATCAAATGCAGACTTCGCTCATCACTGAACCTAAGCGCTTTTACCAATTCATTAACGTCAAGAGAAAATCCGACGGCCTTCCTTCAACGCTCAACTTTCTTGGTACATCTTCATCTGATCCCAAAATCATAGTTAATCTCTTTGCTACCTTTTTCAGCCAATCCTATAGCAATACTTCAAATGAACCTGATCTGGAATATCACAGTTTTCTATCCAATTTACCGCAAACGTCTCTTGTCTCAAATACAATTACATCCCCCTCCGTGTATGATAAGCTGAACTCATTGAAAGATGATTTTTCTTCTGGCCCTGATGGAATCCCTGCAATTTTTCTTAAAAAATGTGCTAATGTACTTTGCGAACACCTTACCAAACTTTTCCAATTATCACTTTCACAAGCTGTGTTCCCCTCTCTTTGGAAAGAGTCTTTTATCTTTCCCGTTTTCAAAAAGGGTTGTAAGAATGATATCTCTAATTACCGACCGATCGCTAAGCTTTCTTCGTTACCCAAGCTCTTTGAAAGTATGGTTTACGATTCTCTTTACTTCTATTGTAAATCTATTGTTTCCCCATTTCAACACGGATTCTTAAAGGGTAGGTCCACCACAACTAACCTTATCCAATTTGTCTCCAAAACACTAATATCTTTAGAAAAAAGTCAAGAAGTTGATGTTATAACTACTGATTTTAGTAAAGCCTTTGACAAGATCAGTCACCAAATTATTTATATAAAACTGAAAGCTCTTGGTTTTCCAACATGGTTTATTGAGTGGACTAAATCATACCTAGTGAATGGAACATATAGAGTTGTTTTTAGAAACGCGGTGTCTGATCCAATCTTTGCATCCTCAGGGGTTCCTCAAGGCAGCCATCTCGGCCCAATCCTATTTGTTCTTGCCATAAATGACGTGAGTAACATCATTTCCTTCTCTGATATCTCCATCTATGCTGACGACATTAAAATAATCAAAACAATCGCATCTTCTCGAGACTCTTCGCTTCTCCAACATGACCTAAATACTTTTTTTACTTGGTGCAATAAAAACTTTCTTGAACTCAATATAAAAAAATGTCAGTTTATGACTTTTTCCCGTAAACGTTTACCTTCAGTTTCTCGATCCTATCATTTCCGTAATGTACCTGTCCTCATTGTTTCCTCAATTACAGACCTTGGGGTAATATGTGATAAAGAGCTAAATTTTCGCTCTCATATTGATCATATACTTGCGAAAGCTAATTCTTCTCTTGGCCTTATCAAGCGTTGGTCTAAGGAATTTAACGATCCATTTGTTACTAGATCTTTATATGTCACATTTGTCAGACCCATCCTTGAATATGCTAGTCAGATTTGGTCACCATACCTCATCACTCACTCACATAGAATTGAAGCAGTACAACGAAGATTTCTTCGTTTTGCTTTGCGCAATTTGAATTGGTCCGATCCCCTTATCTTACCCCCGTATGAAGACCGTCTACAATTGATCAACCTACATACCCTTGCTCAACGTCGTCATATCGCCGATATAGTATTCGTCCACCAACTTATCACTGGTATCATTGACTCTCCGGCCTTGCTTGAATTAATAATTATCAATACAAATCCACGTCATTTACGTTCTGTCCCCTTTTTCCACCTCCCTACACACCGCACCAACTACGGACACTTCAACCCAATCTCCAGATTGTTACGTTCAGCCAACTCTGTTCAAGATATTTTTGATTTTTCCCTCAATTCTGCATCCCTTAGAAGAATTCTGTCCCAAACCCCTCACTAAACCTTCTTCCCATTTTAGATTTAAGCCATTATTAAGCCTAAATTATACTATAATAATTAATAATACACTAATTCTATTGTTTCGTATCAAGCCAAAAAACAAATTAATAATGAATTGTACTCCCTTTATTATGTTAAAGTCAGGCACGAGGCGTGATTTTTTCGATAGCGGAAGCACTGAACATAAAACCAAAAATGAAGATCTTTGAGATCCAACCTTTTAAATATCACATTATGGTAATACACATAAAATAATATATGGTACATAAATAATATATTACAGTAAAGTCTTATTAAAAAAAAAGCTTGATGCCTTGCGCAAAGATTTATCCTTTTTCTTTTAAGGCAAAATTATCTAAGTACGATTTGATAAGAACTAAGCTACGAGTAGATAACCTTTCTTGTCCACATTTATTTCTAAAAAAATATTTAATTCTCTTAAAACATGAATATGATCTCTCTACAGATGCCATTATTAAGGGACATTAAAAATCTTAAGATTCCTTGAAGTTTTTTTTTGATTTAAAATTCTCATAATTGAAAATAACCTTTAGTTATATTTCTGCTGGAATGTCAAGAAACCTCAGATATGAATATAAAAAAATACTATTTTTGACCACTTTTTTTATAATAACAAAAAATAAACAGAAAACAGGTGGATTGTATTTATCGCCACGAAAATAATTAAAAAACTACCACCATTTAAATTCATATTTGTTTGTTTTCTGATAGTTATGAATGAATTGCACCTAAATTTGCACACACATTATGTTAAAATAAAACTCTTCTACCCCTTTTGTTCACGAAATTAAACTCATTATCAGTTTGAGACAATAAGCAACTCAATAGATACATTTTTGTTTTTCTATCTCTCTTATAGGAAATTCTCGTAATGCATTCACTCAACTCATTCTTCACACACTGTGCAAAAGGCAAGAAACGAGACAAAATTATTTTGACTTTGGGTTGAGATCTAAGTTAAGTATGCGAAATAATGGAATGCCCAGCTGTTGTGCATTCTATATTGTTTGAGAATCATTTTTGTTTGAGCATTTTGTGAATATTGGTGAGTGATGTTGTAGGTATATTTTCAGTTGACTTGGAGTGGAAGGGTATTTTGAAATTGAGTTATGGAGGCGATAATAAGTAATGCATAGCTGCTGTTAAGCATTTTAGCAAGAACTTTCATGAGATTGAGCATTATAAATAATGGAGTGATGGTTGAGCATTCTCAGTTGGTTTGCAGTGTGGCATTTTAAGTTGTAATAACCAGAGAGATCTTGATTTCCTTTAGTAATTTTAGTAAAAGATGATAATGTTGTCATAATGATGTTGGAATGTAATTTACAGAGTAATTGAAGATTCATTAATAGATACAAATAAAATAATAAAAATATTAATACAATTTGGAATTTGGAATTTAATTCCTTGCTAGGTACGATTTTTTCAAATGGTTTAACGGAAGCACTCATTCCACTCAATATATGGACGCTTCGTCCCTGGTTAAAGTATAGATTTAAGTTTATTATGTCTAGTTTTAAGTTCTGCTTGTATTAAGCATATAATAAATTACTACTAATTACTACTTTTGCATTCTTTTCATCTCTTATGCGGGTCGTAGAGCAACTGAAATTAACTATTTAAATACAATTGCTTTTTAGCTTGGGTTAAATTATTATTATTATTATATTATTAAATTATTATTAAAAACGGTGAATGCCTCTTTGCTGCCTCTCTGAGTTATAGGAACCTAGACTTGAGTTCTCGTTTTGTTGCCACCCGCATTGAAATGTGGTCATGTGGTTAACAATATTAGTGGACATGTTGTCATGTAACTACTGTGACATGTCAGATTTGTAGAGGGCAGAGCAAGCAAATAAATTGCAAAGAATGCAAGAGAGTGCAAAGAATGTATGAATTCTTCAAAAATTGCAATCAATTAATCGCTGTAAAATGAATGAGGACAAAATGATTGCAATCTGTTTAATGTCGAATGAAAGGTGAGTGCCGTATTTTATGTCGCAGTCTCAAAGTAAATCCAATGAATGCAATCTTTTAATTGAAAGATTGCAATCTTTTTACATCTCTGGTAAATACTTTTTGTTTTGTTTTTATATAAAAAGTGACAAGCGTGGTTCACAATAAATTCACTTTTTCTTGAAATGCATATTGTAACAGACTCCAAAATCTACAAGAAATTTTTCAAAAGAATTTTTTTTGTATCAACTAAACTAAATTAAAATAAATGTATCTTACATTAGTAAATTAATGAAAATATTTCAAAATTATTTGTTTGTCTTCTGAAAATTATGTAATTTATTTCTCATAGCAACCGGTCATCTTTAGTATCTTTTTATTGACATACATATATGTAAGTTTTCGTTGGTAATGCCTCTAGACAATGGAGGATAATAAAAAATTCCTTATAATAAAGCTCTCATAAATACCATATTACCCGGATAATTTTATACGAATTGTGAATTTATTTTCTTTATTGAATGAATTTAAAATCTTTTTTGATAATGGAAAATAAAATGAAAACGAACTCAGAGAGCATTTTCTTTTTTTTTATGGAAATAACTACACTCTGCTGATATAAAATGTTTATGCTTTGAGGAGAAATAAAATATGCATGTATATTTGACCTTTGATGTTAGCTCTCAAAGCAAGTCTTTCGTTTCGGAAATATAATTGAATTGGATTCTTCATTAGACGACCGTAACAAAAGTCCTATAATAAATCAACTGACTGAGAAAATTCTTCTTAGAATAAAAAATGATATCCCTTATTTTTCTAAGAAAAATCGTATTATTTAATTTATTGAACCATAAATTTTCTAATAAATACGAAGCTTTAGTTGAATGACGCAGTACCGCCCAAAAAGATTTATCTTCTTTAGTAATTTTAAGTGCCACCGTCAACGTTCAACGCCTACAATTGAAAGGTTCATTTCCCAATTACATTGCACACTTTTCCAGTTCTTCTGTGGGTCCTTTGCAGATAATCCTTTTCAATTAAGCCATCTTAATTCTAAAGGGTTTTTTTCAATAAGGATGGGTAGATATGTGTGAGGAATTTACAAGTGTTTTATTTGAAAAACCCATGTATGACATTATGTATGAAATATGAAATCGTTCAAATGACCTGTGACTTCAGGAAACCCACAAAAAGATAAGATGTTGGGATCAGACCATAACAAGTTGCCCAAGGCGAAACGGAGAAATCTACGTTGTACTGCTTCAATTCTAGCCGAGTGGGTGATATGGAAGGGAGACCAAACCTGGCTAGCATATTCTAGGATAGGTCTAACATATGTTGTGTATAGAGATTTGGTAATACATAGACCACCATTTGATAAGCCCGAGGGAAGAATTTGTTTTTGCAATAACATGATTTATGTGAAACCGGAAATTTGACTCTTTAGCGCAAATTATCTAAGGATCAAGAATAGAGGAAACGATAGCGACAGGTACATTATTGAAGTGATAGGATCGTGTAGCGAAATGTAGGTGTTTGCGGGAGAAAGTCATTGATTGACATTTTATTTACTTCTCAGAAGTTCTTATTGCACCAATTAAGAAAGATATTAAGGTCAGATTGGAGATAGAAAGAATCGTGAGAAGATGTGAGTACCTTTATTATTTTAATAGCGTCAGCATAAATAGACAGATCAGAGAGGGAAAGTATTCTGCTCACGTCATTAATGGCAAGCACAAATAGAAGTGGGCCAAGATGGCTGCCCTGAGGAACGCCTGAAGGGGAAAAGATTGGGTTAGACACCGTACTTTTCCAAACAGCCCTCTATATACGGTTCTATTGGTAAGATTTTATCCACTGAATAAATAATGGTGGAAATCCAAAGGCTTTGAGTTTTACGTAGAGTGCTCGCTTTTGAAGGTGGCCGACTTACCATCGTCGCTACCCAAAATTCACACCAAACTGAAATTTTTTGAGGATGTTTTGTCACCTGGTAAACTGGGTGTTTGTTGGTGACGTCCTATTTACAGCTTGTAAACATTACATATTCGGCAAAAATTCGGGTCTTCTTCCAAGCGTATTCAATGGTTATAACCTTTGAGCACCTGAGTCAGTTGGATCCTGTACAGATATATTCCAAGTCCCAATGCAAAATTCCCCAAGTTGGAGCATGCGAAAGGCCAAGTCCTTTTGTCGGTGTCCATGTCATCTAATTCGGGCCAACATAAATTGGTTTTCATCGAACTATGGCGCCCGCTGTTGATGGTGATTGTCTGGTCAACGTCGTTCTCAAAGAAGTATGGATTTCCACAAGAGGAAGTCTTACCCACCAGCCCAAAATCCACACTAAACAGCAAGTTTTTCTGGATACTGGCAATTCGGTTGAACTTTGTGATTGTCTTAAATTTGACAATTTTGCTTGTGGACGAACCCATTCATCTAGACATGGGCTTCGCCGCTGAAAATGTTTATTTCAATTAAAATTGACCACAACTTCCAAATGGTCGAGAGTCTAGCTAGCGAACACACGTCGTCGTTGTCTATGACCCTTAACTTTGAACTTCTGGGTATATTAAAGAATGCACGGGTGCATAACTAAGTTATGTCGCCAAATTCGCCAAATTGTGGTCTGGGAAAGGCCAAGGATTCTTTTGCAAACTCTCATAAACAACAGCTAAATTTTTGGTAGATCTTGCATTTGGTTGACGTACGGGTGTTGGTGGAATGTCTTCATTGAACTGAACGACTTGACGTTGGGAATAGTCCTCTCGGAAAGAAGATTATGGCGACCATAAAATTTAAATCATTTTTTAAATTTTGTGGAGTTGTACAACTCTCCATGTTGACTTAACTTAATAAATGACAGCCAAATTGACAGAGATGTAGTTTCAACAATATGGCCGTTATCACCTGTCAAAGTTCCAAAATACCTATTGGAAAACCTATAGATATTTTTTTCGGAGATACTAGAAAACAGATTGTACAATTGGATTTGACATTTTTCAGACGAAATATTTTGTTGTTTTATTTCATTAATTAGGCAAAGCGAAAATAAATTTAAAGGCAACCATAATGTATTTCCTTAAAACTCTCATCTCATTAGTTTTAATTAAATTTGAAAACGATGTTCTGTAGTTATGTTATGGGTATGTATATCTCTTTATAACTAATTGCCAAAATCCCCTATATCTTGCCTAAATAAACACTTAGATTCTTGTTAATTTTGTGGCTCGCAGATGTTGTTAGGGTTGTGTATACCTTTTACCTACTCGTAAACTATATTTTCGATAGTTTCCCACAAGCCCTCTAATTACCCGTCTATTATTACCTATTCCTTGAAAAGGCCTGCAACGTTTCAGAGCGTTCGAACCCTTTCCCTACAATCCAACACCGAATCCAAAACATTATTCACTCTTACCAAAGTAACAGTAATTAAATTCGCCCAAAATAAACCAGAGAGACAAATTAACCTTTTTATAAGCAAAATCAACGAAACAACAACAACAACAAAATGTAAATAAAAAAACAATGACTGGAAAAAGTCTTGATGAAACACAAAGCTTTTTTTTCTGTTATATATAAGTCCTTTTGACAACATTTCCTCTTAACGCAAATAACCTTTAAGTATTCATTTAGTTTTTGTTTTGTTTTGACCCGGAAACACGCTCACACCCAGGAACAAGGACACACTAAAACCTTAAACAGGGGAAAAACCACCACATAATTGCGTTAAACAAGAGCATGTAGGACGAAGAGTTGTTGGTGCGGTGCGGTAGTTGTTCTAGGTCAATAGAGCATAAAACAATAAAAACAAAGTGTCGAAGCGTAGGTCCCCCAAGGAAGGTGGGTTGTTGAAAGGTCATCTAATTAGCTCTGTCATCAGGAAACACAATCACTAAAAAAATTACTTCCAAAAATTAAAGAAAAAAACACCGCATAGCAGAGGGAGTGTGTACTATGACCCGCCGAAGTCGGTCAGTTCAAATAATGGCCTTAAAATGTTCAACAATGTCAAAAACGTTATTATATTTTATTGTCTAGGGATTAAGCTAAGGGCCAGCTCTTCGCTTCCTTCCTCAATGGTCTGCTCCCTAAAAAAGAAGACCAGTGGGAAGAAAAACTTACCGAAAAAAAACCTCAAGACAGGACCTATAATAAGGACACAATAAAGAGGAAAAGGAAAATGATTATTTCCTCTATTCTTGGTAGGCACTGAAGTCCAGAAAAGATGAGGTCGCCTGAGGTCGATTGTTTTTCTTCTCATTCTTCTTCTGGGGTTGTTTTTTTTTATGTTGTATCTTCCTCATTTCAATATTGTCAAACCCTCTTTATCGAGAAGGATAGGTTTAGATAAACAAAAATACAAACAGAGAACAACAAAAAAAACTTCTTCCCGCCAGTCTATTTTACCCCTCCTTCAAATTCGTCCCTATTGGGCAATTTGTAGATTTTAGTAAATGCCAAAACGAAGGCTTTACTATTACTATTCACTCACCTTACAGGAAGAATATTCCTATTTTTATAGTAGTGTTGTATAATTTTTGGAAATACCAATAAACAAGGACGAGAGTTTGGTAAATCTTTTACTACTAATACTTAACCTCTGTGAAGATTTGCTGCCTACCACAAACAAAGAAGCATTTCATCATAATTTTGGATAAATTATTAGAGTCATAATTCCTTGAGGCTTCTGAGCTCTGAGTTCTCCCTTGTTGTGAGTTTTTGTTATATATTTTTTTGTTTTATTTATTTTTAGTAATATTCTTGAGCATTTTATATAGCCTAGGTAAACCCTCAGTTTATGAGGTTGGTTTACGTGGCCATCTACATTATAACGAGCAACAAAACGAAAACTTTTTTCTGATCGTTTGAAAAGTTAGTGTTGATTATTGCATTGAGGTATGAACTTTTATATTAAAGGCATAAAAATATGGGTATTATATAGCTCCTAGTAAGAGCAGAGCAAGTTTTGCTTACCAAATTATAAGTTAGGATGTCTAACGCGTTATAGCTGCAATAAAAAACAAATTGAAAAATTGAAATGGAACAGCAACAGTTTGCCTCCATAAACACTTTTTATTTTCTTGTTGGAAAACGCGTGTGGAATATAGGCATAATAAAATGCGCCAAGGTCGGTCAGATAATATGAACTTTCTATTATATTTTTTGAAACCTTCTAGATAACTACTATTGGGATAATTTTAAAGCAAAATCATTTATCTTAAAGGTGCTTCATCGGAATTTTCTATACAAATAAGGTATTATAGGAACTTTTAAATTTCAAAAACCTGGGGGTTATGTACCTATCAAACTTATAAAGACTAAGATGGTGGCTTTACATAACTCTCTAATCATATTTAAATCGATTTAAATGGAAATTTTTTATTGAAATAAAAACAGGTATTAGTTAAAGGATTATTTTTGCCATAGTTGGTGACATGTCTAGGAATGTCAAAGAATACTCTAGGTCTGAGAGTACGTTGAGGTACATATAAAACGGGATAACAGAGTAGAAGAGTCAATATGACCAGATATGACATCGTGAGCAAACAGAACAAAACATTAAGATCTCCTTTTATCAAAGGGTTTTAAGTCTATGAGTTGACATCTAGTACTATACGAGGGCATTTGTTCTTTTTCAATGTGAACTTTTTCAATGTGAAGCATGGTAAATAAGGAGATGGGGGTTTTAATAATTAAAAATGATATGAAGTTAATTCAAATAAATCTCCAGCACAGTAAAGCCGCCAGTGCCAACTTGGTCTACCTAATGGAGAATAGACAGATAGACATTCTTCTAATTAAAGAACTCTGGTGGAAGAATAAAGGGTGTACACTTCAAAGAACTGACACTGTATAAGACCACAAATTTAGGCATTAACAGTAGATTTAGAACTTGTATTGTGGCTAGAAAACACATTGGACTCTTTCTTCTATCCATTATAATGGTTGATTTTTTTTCTATTTTCTTTTTGGCAACACTGGTTTTGACAGCTCATGCACGTTTCGTGTTTTGTGTCACTGTCAAACATCTTCAGTTTGGTCTATAATTTAACCATGAATCGTCTTACAAACGAACAACCAACGCTTGCAAATTATTGAATTTTACGAGTATTATCAAAATGCGTGCTCTGTTAAGAAAGTTTATTCTCCCATTTTATGGTCAATTAAAGCGACCTAATGAGGGTTATTGTGACTAAATTTCCACCAAATTTACATTGTTGTTAAACCACCAACACGCTTACATAGAGTGCGAACTGAGGAAAATATCGCAGCTGTATCGGCCAGTGTTAGTGATGACCGTGAATTATCGATTCGGCGCCGTTCGCAGCAATTGGGTTTCTGTTACTCCACTACGTGGAAAATTTTGCGGAAGGATTTAAGTGTGTAGCCTTTCAAAATACAGCTGGTGCAAGAATTGAAGCCGAACGACCTATCACAACGCCGGTGAATGGGCTCTTAAAATGTTGGCCGAAGATCCACTTTTTTATCAAAAAATTGTGTTCAGCGACGAAGCTCATTTCTGGTTGAATGGATACGTGAATAAGAAAAACTGCCGTATTTGGAGTGAAGAGCAGCCAAAAGCATTGCAAGAGCTACCAATGCATCCAGAAAAAGTCACTGTTTGGTGCGGATTTTGGGCTGGCGAAATCATTGAACCGTATTTCTTCAAAGATGATGCGAATTGCAACGTTACTGTGAATGGTGAGCGCTACCGTGCGATGAAAACAAACTTCTTTTTGCGCAAAATGGAAGAGCTTGACTTGCATGACATGTGGTTTCAACGGTGCCACATGCTACACAGCACGCGTAACAATGGACCAACTGAGAGGCGAGTTCGGTGAACAGTTTACTTCACGATTGGAGCCGGTCGATTGGCCGCCTTGATCATGCGATTTAACGCTTCTAGACTATTTTTTGTGATGCTATGTTAAGGCTTATGTCTATAGCGACAAGCCCGCTTTGATTGACGCACTGGAAGCCAAGATTGAAGCATTTATTCATGAGATACCGGCCGAAATGTTAGAAAGAGTATGCCAAAATTGGACTAAGCGGATGGACCATTTAAGGCGCAGTCTCGGCCAACATTTGCATGAAATAATCTTCAAATATTAAATAATATCGACCGTACTATCGATTCAAATAAAGATTTCATGCATTTTTCTGAATTTAATGTGTTTTTTTTTTTTTTAATTTCCGATAGCTCTTAAAAAATCACTCGTTAGTTATTTAGTTTTGTTTAGTGCCGGGCTCCCACTACTAGTCATAGCATCATGCTATATGCCGTGTGAAGGAGTAGAGGGACCACCGGCTGAGATGACGAATAGATCATCCAACGTGCCGAACTGGATAAACGGAATGTTGCTATGGGATGTGATGTCAACGCACACCATTCGCAGTGGGGAAGTACCGACATCAGCGATAGAGGTGACTTACTCTTTGAAATTATTATAGAAATTAATATTTTAGTAGCGAATAGGGGCAACGAACCCTCGTTTGTTACTAAAAATCGTAAAGAAATACTCGATGTTACTCTTTAAAGCAACTCGGAGACTATTTCCGTAGACCAGTGGAAGGTATTAAAAGACGAATAATTCTCTGACCACAAGCTTTTAGAATTTGTTAATACCCGACACCATAGATCCTCGTAAACCATTTAGAAATCTTAGAAGAACCAATAGGAAAGTAGAGACCAAAATAAAACGCTGAGTACAATGCAAAAACCCGAGATTATACACAAAGCTACTAATAGCTTCACTGAAATTCTCGGTAAAGCATTGGTTTTCCTATAAAACCATGGGGACAGGGTAAAAAGAAATCACCTTGGCGGAAAAATGAACTTGGCAATATCAGGAAAGAAACAAGAAGACTTTTTAATGTTGGCAAGCGCACAAGAACAGAAAATGACTGGGAAACGTGCAAGTCCAGTTAAAAGAATTTCAAGATGGAAACACAAAAAGCCAAACGCAGGTCATGGGGAAAATTCTACAGTCAAGTTGAGAGTGCGTACGAATCAAAAAGACTCAGGAAAATACTTGCTAAGGGACCTATTTTTCTTGGATCTCTTATGGAACCCAATGGACATTGGACAGAATCGTGTAGCGAAACACTGGAACCCTAACATGAATTACAACCCACAAGTGGATTTCTGCATAGAGAATACAACACCAACACACACCAGCGGAGTTGATTAAATCACTTGGTTTGGATGGTGTCTTCCCCATGATGCTACAAAAATGTAAAGACCATGTAATCCCACACTTAAAAAACATATTCTTAAGCAGCCTGAAATGGGAATATGGCCTAAAGCGTGGCGAGAAGTCAAAGTGGTATTTATTCCGAAAGCTGGTAAGCCTAGCCACATAGACGCTAAGGACTTCAGACCTATTAGTCTCACGTCTGTTCTCTTAAAAACATTTGAAAGACTAATAGACATATGTATACGTAGCACACTGAGCCCAGAAGTCATAAATCTCCAGCCCAGCATGCTTATACAAAAGGTAAAAGTGTTGAGATAGCACTATACAGTGTCGTCTACACAATTGAAAACACGCTCTAAGACAAGCAATACACCCTTGCTGCCTTTCTAGACATTGAAGGAGCTTTTAACAATGTCCGAAACGAGGCCGTGGAAGGAGCGCTCGTAAATTTTAATGTGCATGATCAACAGACAATTTAACTCGAAGCTAAGAGAAGTACAGATCAAAGTAACTGCTTCTAGAGGGACTCCACAAGGTGAGGTCCTTGCTCCTCTTCTCTAGACACTCTTGATGAACGCAGTTCTAATGAGACATAAATATAGTGGAGTCCAAGTAATTGTATATGCTGATGACCTAGCATTACTAGCGACACATAAATTTTCCTCCACAATTAGCAAATAAATAGAGAATGCTTTATCTATAGTTAATACGACTAAAAGCTGCGGTCTAGCGGTTAAACCGCAAAAAAACCGAACTGGTCCTTTTTACGAACAAAAGCAAACTACCGTTTAAAATTCACGAAATACTACAACAAACATGCACAGAGTTTCGACAAAGAGATGCAATATCATGCGACTTATTAAACAACTCACTTAGGCTCCCGGGTTATAGTAGTGTCTTCCAAAAGGAGGTCCTGGCAGTGACAACACTTGCTAGACATGTACCAATGATGGCGATAACACAGGCTGATATCACCTTTTACATTGACAGCCAAGTGGAAATAAAAGCGATTTCAGCCACTGTGATAAAATCGAAGCTTTTTTCTTGCCGCCGCGCAGAGCTTAAGGTTCTTGGCACGCAGCACAATATCAGCCCAATATTAGACTCTGCTGGATCCCGGGACACAGCGGCATACCAGGTAACGAAAATGCCGATGAGTTGGCAAGACAGGGATCACCGCTTGACGCTTGACATCACACTTTCTCTGTCATTGGCCTTCACTATGCCCCCATAGAAAGAAATGGCTTGGTAGTGACTTCTTTGATAATATAGAAAATCGTTCCAATATTTTAGTATTGAACTTTGTCAATGCCTCAAAATGGCTTGACTGACTAATAGAATACATAGGTTTTTATCAGAAATGAGTGATTACACTCACGGGTAGCACAATGGACCTACATTGATCTAATTGTGACGATAACGACATCAGTTGTCAGCCCAACAACCTAACCTAAATCTCGTTTGGGAATAGATAGCGAGTTATGTCTTAACAGAACACCGATCCTTTCAATTATTTACAAAGCTCATGTAACTGATCTTCACAGCGGGCGGCGGCGATTGAAGAACATGCTTAACTTGTTGCTCTTAATTTTAATGAGGATAAGCAAAAACTACCTGCTATCAATAAGCAGACAAGCATCTGACCGCAACCTATAGGCGAAAATTTTCCTATTAATACAAGCAATATCGAACGCTTATTCCATGAACGATACTAAAGTGGAAATTGAAGGAAGAATTAATCTGAAACAACTGTTACTTCGCTTTGGATCCAAAACTGTGGCGTATGAAGAATTGCATGTTCAACAAAACCTATACATTGCCAGCCCTGTATTACGGTGCGGGTAGGGCTGGACGATAATCAATATGGGAGATCTGACTCTGATTCGGGGTTCTTTGGAAAGCAAAATTCTTCTACGGATGTTTGTTGCTAAGTGCGAGATAGAAAATATATATGAAGATAGAACCACGAATTTTATGAGTTATATGCAAATTTAGATGGAGTCCAAAAACAAAAAAGTCAAAACACGTCGACTGCATTTAGTAAAAGTAGGCCACATCAAGCTAATATACAATAAATTACTCTAGTGAAGATTGTCTATCCCAAATTCGAGGCGCTAAGGAAGATCGATATTTTGTTTGGTCACCTATAACTGCAGAATGAAAGTCCGGGATTGAGGAAGATGGAAAGCCGCCGTGTCTTAAGCTACGACTACTCACGGGTCCAGGGACCGTTTAGCAGGTAAGTCATTTTATTCTCGTTTAAGAAAACTTAATCATAGTTTAATGGCACTTAAACTTAAACTGCAGCAAGAAGTTAACTTTATTTCTCTTGTCTGTCAGAAAAGTTCTCACTCTACTTTTATATGGGAGTCTTTAATAAAAAAAAAATCAAATGCATCTTTTAAAGTACAATATCATTCCTATATTGAATCTTTTCATGCACATATAACACACTGGGTTTATAAAATAAATTCACACTACTTAAACTCTTCTAACAAAACCTTTCTCACAATAATGTTCAATGCTATATTTTTATACAATTTTATTGCAAACAAGTAAATCACAAACTTATAATACAAATACAAAAAGTCTCCATCATATGTGCCATATAACCAAGGATTAAAGAGGTGTATTTAAAGAACTTCAGACGAAACAAAAAACACCTAAGGTTATATTTATTTGTATATCCACTTGAAATCTCAATTGTTCGTTCAATCTTTTCATCTGTGTCGTTACATTATTTTCATAATAAATTTTCCTTCGACGACGTGAATATGTATCGATCTTGTATTGTCCTTAGAAAAAGGACTTTTGTAAATGACACACATGGAGTAAACTTTTTTTTTGTTGTAAGAAAAAAAAAATATAATCACCGGAGAATCGAGTAAGTTTAACCAGTGCTGTCAGTCATCAATTTGAAAACGAAGGTAGGTATTGTTGCTATAGAAATATGAATTAAATCCTCTTCCAATCAAAGAAATGACATACAAAATTATTTATCAATTATTTAATTACAGATTTCGTGGGAAAATATCAATCAAACAATTTCCATCAATTACAACTGATTAATTGCCCTATTGAGCATATAAAAAACTAATTTCCACTTAATTAATACACTGGTTCATTTAACATTAAAATGATGTTAATATGTAATTTTAAAAAGCAAACACACAGCCTACCAACACTTTTTTTATATTGTAAATTAATGTAATCAAGTACTAATGGCTTGTGTCAAATTCGTTAAATTTAATTGAAATTTCAATTTTTTAACCAATGAGTTGGATATACATATCGTTAGGTCAAAATGTCGAAAAGTATCCTAGGGATCAAATTTAATAAAAGCTTGAATGCAATAGAGAGGAAGGGAGGAACGAAAAAGGGTAATTGTCGCAGACACATCAGCAACTTTCCATCTTCTTCGATCCAAAGCAAGATAAGCTCTTTTCAGTGAATAGGTGCTCTTTAAGACAAAACAACTGCTTTAACTTTTCCATCTGTCTTACTTTATTGTTCTCTTTCCGAATAAATGGAACGCAGCATTTGTCCAGTCTATCCCTAAAAATTCGAATTTTCCACCACTCTAACTATCTTCCAATTGCGTTCACGTTTCTTCTTTTCATGGTCATGAAAACATTAGTAAATTATCAGCTCAAGAAATATTTTAAAGAAAAACAGCTTTCGTACTAATAGATCTACTGGTGATCTGATGGTATGAACAGTGGCACATACCTTTACATCGTTTTGGAGAAAGTAAGATTATTGCACATGATATTTCAAAGGAATTTCATAGCGTTTCGCATCAAGCTGTCTTCTCGAAAATGCGTGCATTAATGAACCTGTTCTTCGTTGCTAAAAATAACCTTTCGAACCGCTCTATACCTACAAGTTGTATTGGATGGTTTGAAGTCGAAGTTCAAGTTCGATCGAATTTTTATTAATTGCGCTCTTGCGTCTATAACCGCCTATAGTCCCTGTAGCGGAGGTTCGGTCTTCCTCGTCGTCTCGAACCTGGGGGCTGGGATTCAAAGATTTTCTTGGCTGGAGCGTTGTTGTCCATTCGCTCGATGTGACCGAGTCAGTGTAGTCGACGTGTTTTGGCTTTTTAGACTACATACATCCACATCTTGGTACATCTCGTATAATTCACGATTTCCTCTATTCGCCCTCTTCGCATATAGGACCAAATATCCGCCGAAGAATTTTTCTCTCGAAAGTGCCCAGTATCAATTCCCCTTTTTTACTTATCGTCCAGCACTCGGCGCCGTAGAGTAGAACTGGGAAAATTAGCGTTTTGTATAGCGTGCACTTTGTCTTTTCAGAAAGAAGTTTTGAACCCATTTATTTGGCCAAACCGAAGTACGAATTTCCACTAAGGTGTCATTCGCGGGATTGATGTTCGTTCCGAGGTAGGTGAACTCCTTGACTACCTCGAAATTACTGCTACAAACAGTGACGTTTTGTCCTAGGCGATGGACAGATACGGCTTTGTTTGTTGATAGCATATACTTTGTTTTGTCCTCATTAACTTCAAGACCAACGCGTTTCGCCTGTTCATCAATAGCTGTGAACGCTTCTAGCACAGCTCGCTTGGAGCGGCCGATGATATCGATGTCGTCCGCATATCCAAGCAGTTGGGAAGACCTGTTGAAAATAGTGCCTTCCAGGTTAACACCACTCTTGCGCACTATCTGCTCCAGGACTAGGTTAAGAAATCACATGATAGCGCATCTCCTTGTCTGAACCCTGTGTACGTCTGGAATAGCACGTTGCACCGCATATTTTGTAACGTCATGCGGCATAGCTGGATCAGTTTTTTCGGGATCCCGAGTTCCGACATTGCCAATAGAAGCTCTTGGCGACTTATACTATCATATGCGGCTTTAAAGTCGATGAAAAGATGGTGGGTCTCGACTTGAAATTCGTTGGTCTTTTCCAGGATTTGCCTCAATGTGAAGATTTGGTCTATCGTTGATCTGCCTGGCCTGAAGCCACACTGGTACGTGCCAATTATAGTGTTGCAGAAAGGTTTTAGACGCTCACATAGAACGGTGGATAGGATCTTGTAGGCAACATTAAGCAGGGATATGCCCCTGTAGTTTTTGCAGGACATAAGATCGCCTTTTTTGTAGATTGGGCATATGGAGCTATTTGACCAGTCGTCGGGCATACTTTCCTCCTCCCACACTTGGTTGATGAGCTGATGCAAGCACCCTATCAGGACATCTCCTCCATACTTAAAGAGTTCCGCAGGTAGGCTATCCGAGCCTGCGGATTTGTTATTCTTAAGATTGCGTATTGCTTTCTTAACCTCTTCAGTACTGGGTAGTGGGACTGGATTTTCATTGACTGGTCTTATGCTTCTTTGCTCCCCTGTGGTTTCGTCTAAATAATGCCCATTAAGCAGCTGCTGGAAATGCTGTTAAAACACATCTACAATTCCCTGTGCTTCGGTGACTAGGTTCCCTTCGCTGTTTCGAAGAGCTTGCGTGCCGGTCCTATAACCTGATGTCAGTTGTTTGGCTGTTTTGTAGAACCGGCGGGTATTTGTGGCGGTGCTAGACTCCTCGAGATGCCGGAGCTAAGAAGCTGCGGCTGCTCTTTTCTTTCTGTGCAGGGTTTTTTTCTCTTTCCTTATATTTTCACGGTACTCCTCTTTTACTGCTCTTGTTTTCCGTTGCAGCATTTGCATTCGTTCATTTTCCATCTCCTACTTCAATACCGCACATTCATTATCATACCACGGGTTCTTTTTCCTAGGTGGTTGATAGCCTATGGTGGACTCGGCTACCTCCTTAATGATGTCGCTGTACTGGCTCCACTGGTTGTTGACGCTTGTGGCTGGGGGTACGGCAGAGAGTTTCCCGGTCAATTGCTCACTGTAATCTCTGGATTTCTCAGGTGTGCTAAGGTATGCAATATGGAATTTCTTCGTTTGGGCGGTCCTCATTTTCTTTTCATTGGACAGTCGGGCTCTGAACTTTGTCACAACAAGAAAGTGGTCAGAGTCCACATTTGCACTTCGGAAAGTGCACACGTCCAAGATGTTCGACGCATGCCTTGTGCCAATTAGCACGTGGTCGATTTGGTTGGCGTTTCGACCATCTGGAGATCGCCGGGTTGCTGTGTGTATCCTTCCTTATCACCGTATTCCGAGCTGCAGCAAAGACGATTATTCGGAAGCCGTTATCTATTGTCATTTCGTGGAGGCTGTGCTTCCCAACTAATCCGCCAAAAATATTTTCCTTCCCGACTTTAGCATTGAAATCTCCGAGCACGACTTTGATATCGTACTCCGGACAGGCTCCGTAGGCTCCGTCCAGGAGGTCGTAAAACTCCTCCTTGTTAGATTCCTCAGCTTTATCGGTAGGGGCGTGTACACATATTAGGCTGATGTTTTGAAAAGTAGCTTTGGTGCGGATCACACGCAGGCGATAACTAATCGGCTTAAAATTGATGACTTTTGATCTGAGTCGATTTCCCACGACGAATCCGCATCCTAACATGTGCATTCTTTGATGACAGCTGTAATAAATGTCGCAATCTTTTCTTTTCGCTATTCCTGATCCTATCCATCGTATCTTCTGGATCGCGGTAATGTCTGCCTTGTACGAGAGGACAGATTCAAGTTTTTGAGTAGCACCTGGTGTGTCCATTTTCGTTCCGGGTCTGGTAATCTGGTTGCCACTTGAGGGGGGTCGTTATCCGAGGCTTCTCGTGTATCTCTCATAACAATTGGTGTTTTTTAATGTGGCCGGGTCATTAGTCCGACGCACTAACCTCTAATCTGTAGGGCCATGGGTTTAGTGTTGTAATTGTTTCCTTGGTCAACACTCGCACTTACAAGTTTAGCAGGTCATGACATAAAGCCAAGACCAGTATCCGGCGGTTACCAACGAGGACGTATTGTAAGCACTTGATGTGTAGGAAAAAATACAGCTCGAAGCCCCCAGTTCCTACATATAAATTGAAAATTGTTTAATATAAATTGATTTGCTATCTGGTATAGTTTTAAACCTTACCACTCATAGAAACGTAGTTCTGACTTTAATTTTCTCGAAAACGGTTAAACTGATTTTTATCCGAGTGCCGAATTTTTGTTATCAAACGTTCCGAATAAACATGCATACTAACGTAATCATAAGGTTAAAATTGTTTTTTTTTTATTTAAATATTAAAAACATTTTTGTTAAGAAGTTATAAGTTTAATATAAAAATAGTCAATAAAAATCATAAATGAATTGCAACTTTGTTGTAAATTTGGATATATTCAATTCAAGAGAATCTATTTCTCCTACAATCTGTTCCTTTCACTCATATTTAAAACCAAAAAGGTCTTAAAACAGATGTACATAAATAACTATCATACGGCTGAAATTATAAAAAGACGAATTTCCTCTTTCCATCAAACTTCATTACGTACCTATATGTGCTTTTGGACCAACCAAATACTTCAACTATCGCATAGATATAAATATGGTCGGCATTCGTAGTTATTAGAAACATTTATCACCGACTTTTTAATCAATAATTTCAAGTCTTCGAGTGCTTATTTTTAGATTGGACTAACTTCTCCGACTTTTGTTTCATCTCTGTAGTAGAGTTTTAAAGTAAAGGAACAGATCTCTTTCTTTCAAAAGTTAAATATTGTTAGAAAAAGAACGCACCACCAGACTCCGCCACGTAACGTGAAGTTAGTTGTAACGAGTGATTAAGGGATATCGAAATTAAAAAAAAAAACACATAAAATTCATAAAAGTGCATGAAATGTTTATTTGAATCGATAGTACGTTCGATATAATTTAATGGTTGAAAATTATTTCATGCAAATGTTGGCCGCGGCTGCGCCTCTAATGGTCCATCCGCTTAGTCCAATTTTGGCATACTTTGTCTAACATTTCGGCCGGTATCTCACGAATATGTGCTTCAATGTTGGCTTCCATAGTGCGTCAATCGAAGCGGACTTGTTGCTGTAGACATGAGCCCCACAAAAAATAGTCTAGAGGCGTTAGATCGCACGATCTAGGGGGCCGCAAATGTAAAATAAACTATTTACCGAACTCGCCTCTCAATTGTTACGCGTGCTGTGTGGAATGTGGCACCATCTTGTTGAAGCCACATGTCATGCAAGTCAAGCTCTTCCATTTTGCACTCACCATTCACAATAACGTTGCGATTCGCATCATCTGTGGAGAAATACGGCCCAATGATTTCGCAGGCCCATAATCAGTGACTTTTTCTGGATGCATTGGTAGCTCTTGCAATGCTTCTGGGTGCTCTTCACTCCAAATACACCAGTTTCGCTTATTCACGTATCCATTCAACCAGAAATGAGCTTCGTCGCTGAACAAAATTTTTCGATAAAAAAGTAGATATTCGGCCAACTTTTCAAGAGCCCATTCACCAAAAATTCGTCGTTGTGGTAGGTCGTTCGGCATCAGTTCTTGCACCAGTTGTATTTTGAAATGCTTCACACCTGAATCCTTCCGCAAAGTTTTCCACGTAGTGGAGTAACAGAGACCCAATTGCTGCGAACGGCGCCGAATCGATAATTCACGGTCATCACTAACACTGGCCGATACAGCTGCGATATTTTCCTCAGTTTGCACTCTACGTAAGCGTGTTGGTAGTTTAATGCCCAAAAATGTAAATTTGGTGTGATATTTAGTCACAATAGCCGAATAGCCGCTCAGTAGAGCGATTAAACTGACCATAAAATGGAAGAAGTGCGCGATCAACTTTCTTAACAGAGCAAGCGTTTTGATAATAAAATTTAATAATATGTGTTGTTCGTTTGTAAGACGATTCATGGTTAAATTATAGACCAAACTGAAGATGTTTGACAGTGACACAAAACACGAAACGGGCGTGAGCTGTCAAAACCAGTGTTTCCAAAAAGAAAATAGCAAAAAAATCAACCATTACATATACAGAAATATTTCTTGATAAAACACTTAATTTGTATATTCCAAGTCTGTAGAAAAGTTATATTAATCTAACAAAATCCACTTGAATTACCGCGCAGCTCGGGAACTTCATGGAAAATGAAATTTCCATCAGGCTTGACAAGCAATCTCAAATATGCTTTTCATACAGCCAAAATATCGAAACATTTTTAAATCCATCCATCATGCTTGAAAAAGACGCTAGATGGAGTGTTCACATTAACAAAATCAACCCAATCATGCCGTGCTTGTCAAACATATTTGAGAATGTGAACGACCCCAATGTTGCACGAAAACAAGTTATTTCAGTTTGACGTGAGGGTAGCTTCATTCCGCTACATTTCTTCAACTCACACCAAATATGGCAAAAAGACGATACAACTAAAAAAAACAGAATACTTCAATCAGGCTCTTGATGTTTTATTTCAGCTATAGACCGTATTTAAACTGAAATAAATCCATTCCCATCGTGTAATAGAAATTGTCAAAGTAAATATAATCGAAAAAAAAATAAAATTTTAAATCAATCATCTAGGTCGTCATGAAGCCATGACTTCACGGGTGGAGGACGATCTATATATTTTGATGTGTAGAATATTTAATTCGAAATTTGCCATTGTATAGTTTGACAGATAAGGAATAAATTAAATTTTGACGTATTGAGAATATTTCGTTGCAAATGTCACCCGATTGCTCTGAAAATGCATTTTTCATTAACTTGAAGGGCAATTGTTTCGTCGTTTTGACATGAAGATATTTAGTTCTAACAACTATCAATCGAAAGTACGAGTATTTAAATCGAGATTTCAATCCATTGAATTTATTGGTGGACACTTTCTGAGGCGCCTCAAAGCTTCCAATGTAAACCCGATGTAATAAGTACGCAATTTTGCCAATGTAAACAGGGTCTTAAATCCAATCATCCGTAAGGTAACGTGATACACGGAACATATAACCGTAACGGGTTACACTGAACGTGTAACCGTAATGGGTGACACGAAGCGTATATACGTTAGACCCACGTTTCTTGTAAATTAAAGTTTAAGTTAAAGTATAGCTTATGTCATTTAAAATTAACAAAAAGTCGGTTCTCATTTTGTACATTATATTTAGAGTCCACTAATATTCTAAAATTGATTTATAACAGATTTTAAATGTTTAAAATTGTGCGCCATTGTACCTATCTAGGCGGTGATTTTCTACTAAATTGATTTAAAATAGTAAGCAAATCATTAAAAACCAATTGCAACGCCATACCTATTTTTGGGAAAACCAAAATTACTTGCTTTAAACCTAAAAACCATACATTATAAATTTTCTTGAGAATATACTACGAACGCAACGAGCTGTACCAAGCCGGACACCACTGGTCACACATGCAGAGCAGCAGCGGTTACAACGCTAACGATTGAAGATGAATCTACTCAACCATAAAAGGACAAGGGAATCGTGTCCAATCGCCTGGCGATTGCGATTCCCTCTTCCCTAGATGAACCAAGCCAAGCACAAAGAGAAGAGCACAAAAGGAATAAGTACCTACTTGAATGCAGAATGAAGGAATTCCTTTATTTCCTATAGATGACCGACCATTTCTATTGAAAATTCCATCCGCATTATAAAATTATAATAAAAAGTTTTGAAGACTATCATGGATGGACATATAGAACGAATGAACCTCAATTCCATTTCCATTTTCTATATTTTTTTGTGTCCATTCTCTTGGTGTTCACACCCGTTGGACGTACTTTTGCTGAATAGGAGAACGGGGACTTTTCTTTATTCTCAAAAAATATTGGAGCATAAATGTTTAATTTGCATTGTCGGATTCTGATTTTCCAAACCAGAGAGGGTCCTGTGGGAGATGAAATCTTCGAAAAGACGGCCCAAGGAGTGAAAAAAAAATTGATTCGAAGACAATTTCAAGTAATTGAATAATACAAACACCAGCGTCATGGAGGGTGGTGGAGGCTCAGCATTCAAGCGGAAGGATAAAATCATAGAGGCGATTCAATTTTGAATTATATTTACCATCCGAAGAGTTTTTATGGATATTTTTACTATTTTCTTATTTTTTTTTTAAACTTATTTATCTTCATTCGTAGGTTTGTGTGTACAGATGTGGAGAGGTTTTTGTTTCATTTTATTATTTCCGGATGACAAGATATACCGGATGTGTGTCTTGCCCTTAAAAAAATCGGTAAGATCCGTCTGGGAAAAAAACCTATTCAAATAGAAAATTCTTCGTTTCTTGCTTCCCGTTTTGTTTAAGTTACAATCACCCTTTGGCAACACATATGATAGTGGACATGGCCGGCTGGCGTAAATAGTTGTAGTTCCGAGATTCCAAGGGTTTTTCAATAAAGGACAAAAGGTATTGAAATGAAAAACTTACCCTCGGATGTAAAAGAGAATTTGGCCGTTTCAACATCTTTAATCCGAGAACTATGCAGGAGCACAGACGGAAAGTAAAAAAGATCAACAATTTTCTTAGAAATCACAAGACTTTCTTAACGTTTAATAAAAGACATTTATTTGTGACAAACATGCTAATTTTTCCAAAATTAGAAGTTAAACTGTAGAAGTTGAAGTTTTTCGCATAAGTCGGAGTGGCCAACCGTATCGAAAGATTTCGAGGAATCTAGGAGAAAAAGAAAATTCATATTACCTTTATCTAAAACTTATCGCATATCTTCCGTAACTTTAATCAGGATGGTGATACAGCTGTGACCTTTCCAAAAACGAAACAGTTTAGGTGCCATTAAATTTGTAGAACCGCTTGGATGAAGTTCCTGGTATTTTTGTCGGGCTTCATTGCACAGCCCATGAACGAAAATAATGTCTGTGTATTCTTGGTTTGTAAAAGAAGATATTTCAAACAGCGTTTCTATTCAACTGTTGCCTTGGCTTTAATCTTTTATATCTCTCTTGTTAGGTAAATTTTTAAATATGCCTTTATACCCCAAGCCTAACTGGAAACAATATGTGGGTTTTGACTGGTACTCAAATAAACGAGCACGAGTACGTTTTGAAACCACTCTTTTTTTTACTACATCCTAAATGGTTAAGCCGGTTTCCTTTAAGCTTGAAAGGTATCATTTTAAGGCCAGGCGCGCACATTCAATTTGCAGTTTCGCAACTGTTTAGTTGCTAAAATGAAACATACATTATGACCTTATATGGGATACCGCGCACTTAGAGCAAATCGATTCGAGCAACTAAAAAGTTTGGCGCAAAATTTTAAACATTTAAAACATACTCTAAAATCTAAATCAATTTTAGAATGTCGGCTCTAAATATTGAGTATAAAACGAGAACCGACTTTTTGTTAATTTTAAAGGACATTAACTATACTTTAACGTTAAAGAGCTCGTCTTACTTTAACTGCAGCAAATAGCTAGTTTATCTTTTAAAAGTATACTTTATCCATATTGACAGTGGCCATTTCATACAAAAGCAAATCGAAGAAAAAATGTTTACTGATGTTTTATTCGATTTTTTAAAGATGTTTTTTTTTGTAAATAGACTGAATATTATAAATTCGAAACAATCGTACGAAAGTGCTCTACGATGAAATACAAATGTATGTAGGTACTCGTACATATACATACATATCTTATGTAGATATGCACGCGCGCCGCCGCCGCCGGCCGAGACTAGTATAGCTAAATGAATCTGCACCTTGCAACAACAAATTGAGGTTTTATGCTGTGAATTTGCGGTTTATACTTTATTTCCATCTAAAATAATGTAAATAACTTATAAACAATCAAAATCTGTACCGAGGTAGTATATAAAATGTACTTTTTTCGGCGAAAAATTATTTGGTTTAAAGTTGTCTGTTCTTTTTACTTTTGTTTTTTTGTGTTTTTGTAGTTGTGTGAGTTATGTATCTGTCAAATTAAGGGTTGTTCAACGCAAATTCGATTAGGTTCTGTTGTAAAACCCACATCAGTTAGAAGAGTTGTCTAACGTGTTTAAAATTATGCAAAAGTTAGACCAAGTCTCCAAGCTAAACGACTGCGTTAAGTAGAGCCGATTTAATTCCTTAAACGAGAACTGTTTAAAATTTTGCGCCTTTGTGTTTTGACACAAACTAAATGATTGTCTTCGCAACAGTTGAGCTGTTTTCTATAAGAGCAAGAGAAAAAAGCGTGTGAGCGTGAGTAAACAGTTGCCAGTGCGCGGTTCTCTTTCAACTGGTGATTAACCAAAAAGTTTCCCCCCCAAAAGTTTTTTCATAAGATTTTTTTTCGGAGTTTTATAATTTTTTTTTTCTAAAAAAACTGATTTTCATACAAAAAAATTTACTAAATTCATACGTTTTCCAAAAAATGTTTGTGCCATTTTTTCTGTTTTTGATTTATTCAAAAGCGGTACAACCGCTCACTCTTTATGCTTGAGCTTTGAAGCTTAAGGTTTGAATATTATTATATTATTTTGTACCTATTAGAATTTTCCAAAAATTTTATTTGTATTTAAAAAAAAAATCAAATTTTTTTTTCAAAACTCAATATTTTGAAACTTTTTTTCTATTTCTATTTAAAAAAAAAATCAAATTTTTTTTTCAAAACTCAATACATATTTTGAAACTTTTTTTCTAATACACTCTACAAGATGTGAGCGAAAATTTTACCTAAAAATACACACCATACAAATGTTAAAATCGATTTATTTTTATGATCTATAATTTAATAAAACAAATTAAATTAAGATATAACATTATAGGCATAACAGATTTTAATGAATTTTCTTATAGAGAAGCTTCTAAAAAGTTTGAAAAACATTGCATTTCAAAACTTAAACAAAAAATATTTTTTGTTAAAAAAAAAATAATTTTTTTCTGGAAAATTCTATTCTTTTGGAAATTTAATTCTTATTTGTATAATAATAAAAACCCTAACTTGGCGTACCAAATTTTTTTTTTAAATTTTGTATATGAAAGCTTATTTTTTTAAGAAACCACTACTATAACTTATAAGTTTTGTTTTTGCATATACGTAATCCCCGCTTAGTTGCACCTCGCTTAATTGAACCCCGCTTAATTGAATTACTCGCTTAATTGATTTTAAAAGTATGCAGCTGAAAAACTAAATCTATGGAAATTTTTCGGATAATTGGACATACAAAAAAATATAACGAAACAAACAACATATTATCATGTTATGGCGAAATAACAGGCGCTGAAATTTTAGAAACTCTTGGCAAAGATACGGTTATAAATGAAGAAGCGGTTGGAGAGAAGAAGAAGTTGAAGCCATATTACTCGTACCATCGACTTTCGAAATTCTTCAGTCCATTGAAATTCTACGTTTATATTTCTTACCACTAAATAAATTTACAGTTGAGCTGGAAAACATGGAAGAAGACATTGTTAAAAACAAAACAATGCAAACTAAAATCACAGATTTTTTAAAACAAATGTAGGTTAATAACCATTATGTGCCTTTCGATGTACATACCTACTATTGTAATTATTATTTTCTTTTACCCTTCTCGAAGCTAGAAGTGATATTTTTTTTAAGAATAATTTATTTTTGTTTCATAGTTTTAAGTATGTTTATTTTTTCAATAAAACGTGTTCAAATATTTTTCAGTTTTTTTTTTACCAGGTTTTCGTAAGTTGACACTGAAATGTTTAAAGTGAATTTCTAGGATAAATATTTTATCTTTTAGTTGACCGCCTCGTGCAATTATACGGGTTTCGCTTAATTGAACAGGTCGATCAATTAAGCGGGGTTTCGTTAATTGAACCACCCGGATAATTGACTGAAAAATCTGACAAAATGGTCAGTGCAATTAAGCGGGGAATACTGTACTTAGATTCGTCTTGGGAATCACATGGCATCTTGTTTTCAGCTCCAACTACTAAAGTGTTGTTTTAGTCGTTTAAAAATTAATTGTATGCTTATGAACAGTTTTTCTATAATAACATTCACTTTTGAAAATTCTTAGTCTTTTACATAAGAGCAAGATCGTGCGACCCCATCGTTCATTTTACTTTGAATGTACGAATTAAGTGACACCCAGTATATTGTAGATATAAATTAATTTTCATTTTCTGAACTGGCAACTGCTAATGCAATCGATTGGAATAGCTGATTCAGATTGGTGACGTTTTACATAAACACATCCTCGTGTAGTGTGAGCACGTTCCCGTTTATTTGATTTCCAAAGCGCTTTGAAACAGCTGTTTGTTCTGTGAAGACAACCTAAACATTCTATCCATTACATCAAAACCAGCGTTGCCGATGTGGCACGATCGTGCCATTTTGACACGGAAATTTTCTCGTGGCACGGTGCCACGAAAAGTTTCAATATGGCACGTTTTTTTTCATTAACCTTTTTAAAAAATAATTCAAACATACAAAGTATTTTTTCACACTTCTATATTTTGGTATCAGAATTTTCTCATCTATTAGAGTGCGAGAAAAATGTTCTTTTTGGCGAAATACAATATTTTTTTGAGATTGGACTAGTCGAAAGTATTTTTCTTAGAGATTCAAAAACGTTCTAGGATAAGTTGTACAAATTAAAAAACAATATTGACGAAGGAATGTTCATTAACATTTCAAAATTTATGTTGATTCTTTTTAGTTTGCCTCAGGGAAGTGCATCAGCAGAGCGAGTGTTTTCAAGGCTAAATAATATTAAAACAAACAACAAAAACAGACTGTCATAAAAAACAAATAATGCTAATGTCATATAATGAAATTATTAAGAATAATAATTGTCAAAATTTCAAACCTTCAGCTAATTTATTTATTTAACTTATTAAAACAAAGCTTTATTACTTATTAGTTATTATTATTATGAACTTGCCAAAAACTCCTGTTTCTTGAAAATACCTATACCTACACGAATAGAGGAAGTGATTTTTTGTTTGTTAGTTGTTTGTAATAGTATTTAAATAAGATTTATTTTTAAAGAATAACTTGAGTTTTTTTTCATTTGGCACGAAAATATCACAAATGGCACGTTTTTTCAAAGAGTGTGGCATGAATTTTTTTTTCGGCGGCAACGCTGATCAAAACATCAGAAGAGCCAGCTTCGGTCGTTTGTTTTTCGATAGAAGTAAGAGTGAGAAAAAGTTTACTATATTGCGGTGTCATTTGTAGAGGGGTGGGGTTAGGTCGCGTACGGAAGATTCTTTGTAAATTTGACGGGTTTATCTTATTGTTGTTACGAAGTGTGTTGAAGATCGAGTTCAGATTTTCCTCGGTAGAGTGCGGAATATTAAATTAAAATGCATCACAATATAACTGTCGATTTTATTGTGTATGAGCTTTTAATCGTTTGTCTTTATATCACGGGAATTAGTGTCTAAATTATTTTGTAGCTCGGCTTTAACGCTACCTAATTCATTTTTAACGCGTGTAAGTGATTTGTGTACAGATGAAAGTTCGGTTTTCACCAATTGCATCGTTTAAACGGAGGAAGCGACGAATCTTTTACTGTGCGCGATCCAGAACCAGGACGCTCAAGTGGGAGGAAACCGAAAATAGTATTTGATGAGAGCACGAAGAGAAAAGTCACAGTAAGTAATTGTGCTATATTATGATTATGAAGAAACTTGCGCTTTAGTGTTGGGGATTACTTGTTGTGTTTTTTTAACTCAACTTTTGGTAGTAAACACAGTTTTTTACAACTTTTTATGATCGATAACAAGATTCACAAATGAACTTGTAATGACTCTTCTGCATCGATCCAGCTGAATTTAAGCGATGGCCTGCGTGTGATTTTCACCTTAAGGTCATTTGTCGATTGTGGTTTATTCGCATAGACCCGCGACTTCAGGAAACCCTACAAGAAAAAGTCTAGTGGGGTGAAGTAGCATGATCCTGGTAATAAACTCTGCGAGAAATAACTTTGCCCTCGCAAATCGTTCATCCAGAATGTCAATCTTGGTAACCGCTGTGTGGCAAGGAGCGACTTCTTGCTGTTCTGAAACCACATCTTATCTAAGTAGGTTCATATGGTTCAAATGGGGCCATACAAAATTGGTTACCATCATTTTGTATTTCTCACTGTTGCCGCTGAACGCCTCACCAATGTTTTTTTTTCGAAAAAAGTAGGGACCACTGATATGGCCTAAGATCTACACCATTTTCACCTGGTGAGCGCAGTGTGGGTTGGTGTCGTCCCTAGTTCTTGTGGCCGGGGGCGATGAATCAACTCGGGTTTGCTATATCTTGCATTCCTTTGACGTGCGAATGTTGGCTGATTGACTACGGAACCAGTCGTCTCAAATTTGCCATCAAACGTTGAAGAGCCATAAATTCGGCGCAATGCGCCAATGAAAACTTATTTTGATAATAAAGTGTAATCTTTCGTTTAACTTACCATGTTAATTTGGCATCAGTTGTTGAACAATAAACAACGGATTTGACAGAAATGTCACCAAATCAAGACGACCACCACAGATTGCTGAAATCTACCGGCGTTAATTGGAAAATTCTTTACAAAAATTATATTATCCTGAATCCTATTTTTTAAACCGTCTTGGCTGAGTTATTTCGAATTCAGTTACCAATTCCTTTAAAAGTGTGGAAGTATTCAACACAGATACCAATCGAAAAAATTGCCCGAAAGGCGCCGGTATGTTTCATTTCGCCCCTGACACAAACAGATTCCAATATGAGATTTTAAGAAAAGAGTCAAATAAATAAATGGCAACAGACATCAGTGACCAATGTCCATTGTCCAGTCCATCCATACAGCTTTGTTGCCGAATTTCAATTTATTTTTTATTAACTTTGTTTTATTCGTTCATTTGGCTTTGGTTTTATTGAGCCTATGAGAATGTTGGGGATAAAAAACAATTTTTTTTCTTTCACAAGGAATAATCGATGTTCTATACTACTCGACTTTATGATACGTACTTGAAGTTTATTTTTATTATTTGAAACCAGACGGAGAAGGGAGGTAATTCGTCCTTACGATATGAAATTTTTATTTAAAGAAGTAATGCAAATAAAAATCTGTTCAAACTTCTAAAGAAAATGGAATATTAAAATTGTTATACTCGTAGTTGAAAAGTTGGATCGTTTTTGAGACTTTTTTTTGAATTTTGAGTGCGTATACTTATGTTATGTATATTATTTATTGTATCTACACGTATTTATGTACATAGTTTCGAGTTGAAATTGATTGAAGTCAAGTTTTAAATTAATAAAATACTAGCAGAGGCATGTGAGAAACGCAAACTGGTGGATGGTTCTTAGCTTTGCAGTCAATTGGCTTACAATTTTTTAGTATTATTAGGAATTTGGCAAATAGTCACCATTAAATATCGCGTTCCAAAGAAGAAGTATTTAAAAATATTGGCGCAAAATTTTAAGACGATTTTAAAAGACGATTTTGCAAATTTAAAGTTTAAGTCATCGAACGCCGATTTCATATGACTCTTTGACGTTTCCAAATGTCAAAAATGGTTTGTATACTTAGTTTTTGGAACGAACTTTCACAGTTTAAAATGTGCTCAGAAGGTATTGTTTCAGTACAAAACTAGTTGGAAAATGTTTTAAATTAAGAAAAAGCTAGCACATTCTCAAGAAGTATCATACTAACACCTGTACTCTATACTCTGTTCAACAAAAATTGTCAGGCCTATGGAACTACAAATTAAGAAAGAATTTTTAACAAAGGTTTAATGGTTTATTTAAAAAATGTCATATTTGTATTTAAATTAGACAATTTGTCTGTGTGGAAAAAGTGGAGTAAATCTCGAAAAATCGGAGCGTTGGAATCGATTTTTTTCCCTTCAAAAGTGGAGCAAATTTTCTCCGAAGGGATCAAGGTTCGAAACCTGCTGTCAAGTCAATACGATCGTGCGCTTGTTATGTACATCAAAACAGAGTTACCATTATCATTCTCAATTACAAGCAAGGAGCTTACTTAGTGGATTTTATTAAGGAGCTTTTAGGATTTGAAGCTTTTGAGAACAAATTTTATGAAGTTGAGTATGTTGAGTGTTGGCGATTTATTATGTAAACTAGGGACTAACTGACTGACTGTACTGTACTGACAATTTTCGTTGAACAGAGTAAAGTCTGTTTATAATTTTGTAAAAATTTAATATTAGTATTCTTGATTAATCCCATTTTCCCTCATTTCACCCTAAAAATAAGTAAATAAAAAAAAATAAATAATTAGTCGTTTTTTACAATACTCGTATGTGTTTACTCGAGGAGGTTATTATAACCAAAATGTGAGCGTTGGGAAAACAAGGGTGTTTTGATGTCTGAATATTATTAATATTGATAGATTACACCCTAATCAGGAGGAGAGACAAATTAAAACACTTTGGAGAATTTTTGGCGATGTCGAATATCATTCCAGAAAAGGTGGTCTGTGATGCACATATCGCGAACTGAAAGAGTGAAAGCTATTTGGTTTCCTCAATGCCAGAGATACTCATGGATAGTGGTATAAGGGATGGGTTCCTATTTAACGGCAGGAGACAGCATTGATGTCATCAAGTATTAAATTCTATGCGGTTTTTTATATCCTATTTTAAAATGCTATCGACATCTGAATTAAATGAGCTGCTCGTACACTGCGATTTTATTCCAAGGACAATGATGTAAATTTGGAAACTAATATGAGAAGCTCAGGGTACTGTCGTCAGCAAGATAATTTAATGGCTTAGAAGTTTTAGACAAAAGATCATTAATAAATATGAGAAGGAGATTCGGGGACAAAATGGAGCCCTGTGGTACACCAGCTTTTATTATATGAATATATGTAATGCTTTTGAAATTTCAAGCGCCAATAATATTACTTTCTCGAAATTGATATAAAAGTTTGTGCCACAGAAGATTTTTACTTGCGAATTAATCTTTCCCCCACATGTTTTATTCTTTTTTTAAGACCAAAAATAACGGTACCTGCCATACGAATTTTTTTCGAAATTTTATAAATATTTTTTTTTTGCTCAAAAACTGTCCCATAGATTTAAAAAAAAATTCAAAGGATTTCATCTAGTTAAAGCTAGGTAATGGTTGAACAAAATTTTCAAAAAAATCGTTATTTTTGGTACCCCCTTGGAACCATTTTGTTTGTTTTTGATTTCTCAAAAACGGTACGATAGATTTTCATATTTTTTTTTATGTTAAGGCTCCCCAGCAGTTTCAGTATTATTGTGTATTCAGATTTTCAAAAAAAAAATTGTTTATATTTTTAACAAAAATTTCAAATTTTTTTTTTGAAAACTCAATATTTCGAAAACCCAATGCTCGATTTTTTTAAGACTTCATGAATAAAAGTTTCTTAATATAAATTACAAGATGTGATAAAAAAAAATTATTTTACCTTAAAATAACGGTCCCCTTCATACAAAAAATGGTTTTCGAAAATCGTGTTTTTCTCGAAAACGGTTCCGAAAATTTTGCTAAAATGTTTTTTCGTTCGATTAATTCTTACGATCTATAATTTAATAAAAAGAAATTTGAAAACAAGATATTACTGACTGTACATACCATAAAACAATTTTTTCGAATTTTGAATTTCTCATTAAGGGCATAACGGATTTTAATGAAATTTTGTATAGAGAAGCTTCTAAAAAGTTCAAAAAACATTGCATTTCAAAACTTGAAAAAAATATTGTTTTGAATTTTGAAAAAAAAATCTATTTTTTTTTGGAAATTCAATAACTTAAAAACGTATCCTTATGAATAGTTTTGTCTAATAATATTGGCGCAAAATTTTAAACAGCCTATTATTAAGGTATTATTATGATACTACTTAACAATTTGCTAACTTTATATGTAGTAGTTTACTAACTCATTCTTAATTTTAAAAATTTTCTAACTAGTATCGTACTAAAAGAATTAAAGAATTTTCTTAAGAAATTGCTTCTGAACACACCTAAAACAATGACATTTCGTGTAAAAAATTAAGTATACGAACCTTTTTTGATGTTTGCAAATTAATGTTAAAGATTCATATGAAGCTAGCACGATACTAAAAAAATAAAGTAGGTATTCGATGATTTTAACTTTAATAAAAGGGTAGAGAAAGTATGATGCTATATTCGATTAAAATTTGCAAATTCGTTGTTTTAACCTAGTATCGTACTAAAACAGCTTTAGCATCGTACTAATTCAATTAAAATTTTGCGCCATTCATTTTAAAATTCCTAGTCTATTACATAGGAGCAAGTTCGTGCGACCCAGTCGTACATATTATTTTATAATTTGCACAAATTCAACGGGTGCTCTGTACCAAAGTGTTAAAGTTTAATTAAAGTCGATGTCGATTGGTCTTGAAAGTCTGTACCTCACAATGAAAAATCGAGATGGGCCGAGTATTCTACATTCTGGTAGTGCGGCTAAAGATAGAAGCTCTATATCTGATAGTATATCTGAAGTTAGACTTAGGGTAAATGATGAGCATTCTCAGCTAGAAAAGCATTTCGGCAGAATTGCTTGAGAAGACGAATGCAACTGGATATTTCATTTGTGCATTATTAATAGAAAAGCGACAAAGAGGAAACATTACTACAGTGTTAAAGAGAAAAAAAGTTTTCGTAATGACTGTCTAATAAAGGTTTAAGGGCTCTGCTCTAGATCATATCTAAGAATGAGCAATTGGGGCACCAATCTAGATATGAGAGTTGTATTCAAATGTAAATGGGCGGATGTATGCTTTAGGCTTCGGCCACGCACTGAGCGACTGAGCGGTTGAGCGGCGTCGCTCTGTGGCTTAAAACATATACAAGTCGCTCAGGGTTTATGTGGCCACCTCCATACAATTTAATTTGTTTTAATTTTTTTTCGTCGCTCAGTCCGTGGGCGAAGCCTTATAGATGGTAGCCATATCAGAATAGAAAACAAATTTCTTACAACTTTTGAGAAAGCCTAAGCACTTCTTTGCATTTTCGTCTACATCGAATATATGATCATTCCATAAGAGATGATCGCTAACACACATACTAGAACTTGCCATTCATGGACAATGGCATGGTATGGTATATTTCGCTTGACAGAAGACAGCTATGTCTTTTCGAAACATTAAATTCAAAGCGGCCTTTAAAACCCCATTATATTATGCTATCGAAATCAGAATCTTATGACCAGAAGCATGAGACATACATACATACATGCTGTCCGTTTCTGTTTCACAACCGAGCTGATGGCTTTCTAGTTTATTAGTTAAACAAATTTCATGTTTCTTAGTTGATGTATTGGCTAATATTTATAATCAGTTCGTGTTTGAAGGCTTCTTTCCTGAAGATCTTAAATGTACATATGGCTTGAATTCATTAAGAAAAAATTTGCTTTAATTTTTTAGCAACATTTTCGAAAAAATTATGAAAAATAGAATAATGAGTTTTTTTGATAAAACTATATTTTTTAGTACTGTACAATTTGCACTCTTATAGTTTCGTCTTAGGTTTAGCTCATGTCTTGAAAATGGGTCACAAAGAGTGAAGATAGATGATACAAGAAGCGAAATAAGGTACTTTAACTAAGGTGTTCCACAAGGTTCTGTATTAGGTCGTATTTTGTTTCTAGTATACATAAATTCACTCTTTGCTCTTAGTTTGAAGGGTTCGCTGACGGCTTTTGCTGATAACATTGATTTCTCCTATTCTGAAACAGTCTCTTAGACCTTATTTCCAACGTTAACTGGGATCTTAATTTATTGAGACTCTGGTTTGCTCAACATATTTAAGTACATAATTAGGTCCAAAACTAAGATCATGTTCTATAGCTTTTCTTGGTCTGGTCTGAAACTTGGTTATGTGGTCTGAAAATTCTCCCTGTGTCTTAATTGTATTATATTAAGATACTAAAAATATTCTTTTTGAAATCTAGAAATCTCAATTTTAGATATCGTCTACTTGGAAACCTTATCATCAGCGAATACCCACACAACTCCAAATTGAAACAAACTCTTTGGTTTTCTAATGACATCCGCATTCAAAATAAGCAAAGAACTTTCTGATAAAACCATGTAAGGCCATTGTCCAAAAGTCCAAAACAGTCATATTCACCAAAACAACACAAACAAGGCTAGTGTCTAAAAATATAATGCACAAACCTATGAAGAATCAAAACTCTGAACACTTTTTCAACTGCTTATGTCGCAGTTGTACACTATGTATGTATGCGGCAAGCAGCTTAAAAATGATTTCCCGCACAACAATAAATACAAGTCCCAATCACTTCTAGTTCCAACACACTCTTCTTTGTTATGTTGGTCAAATCGATTCCACTTCCACATCGTCAGTCTCAACGGGTAGCAAAGAGAAGCCCAAGGCCAACTGGTCATTGGACAAGCAAATAGAACACAATAACATTCCGCATAGTACCTATAAGTGTAGATAGTGCAGATGGCACATAGCTATTATATGCATTCTATGAATTCATCCTACATCCTTTGTCATATCGCAAAGTCATCCTGCAGAGGCTCCAGCTCAAGCTTTGGCTTGGTCTTGTTTTTCTTTTTTGTCAATTTCAAGTTCGTGTGTGATTGTGATTCTTCTTTCGGGCACATAAATTCCAAATGAAAATTGCTCCACTTTCACGAGCAATAAACGAAAGCACCATCGAACATGCAATCCGACTTTTTCCAATTTTTCAAAGAAAAAAACCATCGCCATGCCTGAACATATCTATGTGACTTTATATCGAGATTTGTATAATTTTTTTCTGTTTGCTCTGTTTTTTTTTTTGTTTGGAGGAAAGTTTTAAAAATACACCTTGGACAAATGTACCAAGAACAAAAGATTGACAAAGCGAAAATGATCCAAAAGGAGAGTAAGTGCTCCACCTGGTCGTACATATTTCTGTCATGATGGCAAATACCTAGGAAGCTTTTGGATCAAAATGAGAAATATCTATTTGTTTTACTACTACAAAAAATTCCGTAAAAATTGTTTACAATAAGATTTCATAACTGAGAACTAGTAGGTATACCTTACAGGACTAAAAGTTTAAGGCCAAGATTTTCAGAGCGATCATACGTGTTTTGGTGTCTCAACTCCACTCTAGTCCATTAATTTTTCTATATCTTCTTTTCCTCTGGAGACTTTTCGGATAAATGGAAAGGGAATTTGCTCAACCAATTCTAAAAAAGGGGAATACTTCTACCCGTCTAATTACCAACCAATTTCACTAGCGCTACTTCTTTCCAAGGTTTGGGAAACGCTATAAACGTTTTCAGCTGAAGAAATGTTTTGAAGAAGAAAAGCTTCTTAACGATCAGTCAGTACGGGTTTCATAGGAGTTGATCTACTAGTGATCTGTTATTTCACTGAACAGTGAAAATAATCCTTGAACAAGGTTAGTGAAACAACTTTTTTTAAATTAAAATCCTAAACCTCTAAATGGAGCCACCAGGAGCCTCATACTTGCTGATCTTGTGCCACCAGGGACCATATACCTGCTGATCTTGTGCCACCAGGGGCCATATACCTGCTGATTTTGTGCCACCATTTGCCATATACCTGCTGATCTTGTGCCACCAGGGGCCTCATACTTGCTGATCTTGTGCCACCAGGGACCATATACCTGCTGATCTTGTGCCACCATTTGCCATATACCTGCTGATCTTGTGCCACCAGGGGCCTCATACTTGCTGATCTTGTGCCACCAGGGACCATATACCTGCTGATCTTGTGCCACCAGGGGCCATATACCTGCTGATTTTGTGCCACCATTTGCCATATACCTGCTGATCTTGTGCCACCAGGGGCCTCATACTTGCTGATCTTGTGCCACCAGGGGCCATATACTGCTGATCTAGTGAAACTAGGGGCCTCGTACTTGCTGATCTTGTGCCACCAGGGGCCTAATACTTGCTGATCTTGTGCCACCAGGGGCCATATACCTGCTGATCTTGTGCCACCAGGGGCCATATATGTACCTGCTGATCTAGTGCCACCAGGGGGCTCATACTTGCTAATCTTGTGCCACCAGGGGCCATAAATGTGCCGATCTTGTGCCACCAGGAGCCATATACCTGCTGATCTAGTGCCACCAGGGGCCTCGTACCTGCAGATCTAGTGCCACCAGTGGCCTTGAACCAGCTGATCTTGTAAATGCCAAGAGCGTAGTCTGTACTTGTAAAAAGAGTAACCCGATACCGAATACCAGTTAATAGGAAACCAGATGCCAAAATAAAGCTTTCTAAAATAAACCGACAGGAGCACAATACAAGGAGAATAGCCGATGTTCCCAGACACACAATACAAGGTGTAAATGAATTGAAGACTAGAATATTTGATTAAAGATTAGTTGTTATATGAATTTAAGAATTGTTTTCAATAAAGATTTTGTATAAGATTTTAAAGACCTTCCTAATGAAGTTTCGTGTTTTTCTTCAAAGCAACCCTGAAAATCCGGCGAGTAAAACCTCGGATGGAAAGCAAAAAAGCGCATCACAAATTGCTTTGGGGAAGATTTAAAGTTTCCCAAAAAAGGGGGTAAAAACAGTTTTTCCCACTTCTGATCTGCCTTCGAGGATGGGTCAATAAGTCCCTGGGAAATTAAAGAAGGAACACTCTTTTTGACGTAATGATATTTTATTTCTCCATCTAGCTTGATACACTTCATAAAATGTTTCTCCAATTTGTTGATGCTCTCAAAACAATATGATTTGTCAAGTTCCTTAAAATATGCGTTTGTTTCATCGTTGATCTCTTCATTCGACCTAAATCTCTTATCACTGAGCCACTGCTTCATGCCTGGAAACAAGAAATAGTCGCAAGGTGCTTTATCTGGGGAATATGCTGCACGAGGGTAGAGTTGGTTACCTTAACAATTTTGCCATTCCGATTGTGGACTTGTGAGCCGGTACGTTCTCTTTTTAAACGGCTCAAATACCCGGTGGAAATTTTCTTGAACATCACCAAACACTTCTTCGAATTTGTGAAACGATTGCATTTACTGAGGATCTAGGACCCTTTTCCAGACTAACTAGACATTTCACTGTTGGGCATTCTACTTTGACGGTGATCAGTAGATCCTGAAGAAGTTCTAAAAGTCTTGTAAGCTCAATACATATTTGTAATTACAACCATTCCTGCGGAGTACGATTCTTAAACATCACTTATACAATATTGTCGGCTTTAAACCTTTTGTTAAAAAAAAATGACCGGCCCATATCATTGTGAACCTAGCCCATATAGATCAATCATATCGTCGCCAGTGTTGCCATAAAATATTTTTGGAAATCGGGAGATTTCCATTTCAGAAATCGGGGAAATCGGGGAATTAGAAGTTGAAATAATCTTACCTACTTTAAAAAAAATATTGTTCGTCATTTTATTTTATTTTATTACATTACATTACATTACATATTCCACTACTCCGTAGATAAATCTACGAAGTAGAGACACTGAAAGCACTGGTAACTCAGACCATCGGCTTATACAACACAACAGAGAGAGACAGACAGAAAGAAAGAACAACAGAAAACACATGTCAACAGCACACGGTTTTTGTATTTGAACGGTCCTCCATCCAAGTACTAACCGCGCGCAACGATGCTTGATTTCGCTGATCAATGGGAAGCGATGCTTTTTTTTTTTTTTTTTTTTAAATTCATTTTTATTTTTCTTCAATCTGAAAACTGTCTTAAAGCTAGACAAAAATTCATAAAAACTAGCCTAATTATCCAATAACTTAAAACTAACTTACTGGCCCTATGCGGGCGCTCTAAGCTAAACGATATCTTAAATGTAATGCCTTTCGGCCTAAAAAAACTATTTTTAATTCAAAAAACTATATCTATTTTTTTTTGTTTTCTCGAGAAAATTTAAAAAAACTCGGATTCTTTGTCTTTTTATATAGGGAAGCGATGCTTTCATCAGAGCCAAGGCCGTTGACAACTATTTTATTTTATTTAAGTTCATATTATTTGAACACAGTAAGTTTTTTGAATTAAAAATAAATATTTTTTTTCTAAAACAAATAGTCTTGTATATGGGTAGCTTATAAAAAACTTTAACATTAAGTTCTTCTAGCTTAAAAAGAAAAAATACTAAATAAGCGTTTAAGTTGAACCACATATGTACTTATATACATATAAATATTTATAGATTTATTTATAGATATTTAGAAATATACGTTTCCTATCGCACTCACAAACGAACTTAGTGTTTCAATTTTTTTTTAAATTAAATTTATTTGTTTTAACTGAATTTTCTGAATAATCAATCAGAAACCTTAAGGTTCAAGCAATTTCAATCCTTATATTTCAAGAAGTTCTTAGATAGTAAAATTCCTAATTAAGTTCCAACATCAAGGCGATTTCTGAGTTTTGTTTTATTTAAATTTATTTGAAAACAAATTCTCTCAACATTAGCTGCATAGTTTGGTACTGTTAATATCGATGAAATAAAGTTAGCCATCAATGGAAAGGCCAAACTTAGATTGGTCCTTTTGATTGAACAAACAATTTTCCAAAATATTTCTCCCTTAGTATTTTTAAATTGACGTCACGAGCTGCCTATGTACGGAGGATAAAAAGATAAGGAAGCAAAATTAAAAACATGTTTGGATTTGTATTTACTTATATAATTTTTATTAAGCTGTCCTTACTTCACATTCACATATTTTTGAGCGCTTTCTCCTGCCTGTTTTATTAATTCTATGACTTGTCGAAATCCATTTACGACCTTTCGTATTTGTCATTTTTTTTAAACTGCTTGGCTTCCAAAGCAAATTTGTTGAAAAATCGTGAAACACGCACGTCGCACTTTTGTTTAATTTTTTTGATAAAATAAAGCAAGTTTGAGAATTTTATTTCTTATTCCTTCGCTAAACTACCTACTTTGGTGGTGTAGCTTAATCATATTTAGTAAACGTCACATTTTTTTTATTTATGAAATTTCACACTTAGTCCAGGACTTAACGATAAACTCTCACTAAACCATCTTTATTAATATGGGTGTAAGAATTTAAGATATAATTCATTAGCAGGATCTTCTTAATATTTAAAAATAACTTTTTCCCTTTCAAGATTATCTACTTTGGCTTCAAATGCAAAGTACCTACATTTTGAGAGGTTCGTATAATTCTAAAATCCGGGAAACAACACATTCTTATGATAAACGAGTTTGTGATGGATGAAGCAGCCATACTAATTTTAAAAATTCTTGATATTTTTTTGACTGTTTTGAATATAGTTATATATATATCGCGACACATTATTTCAAGAACTTTTGAAGTTTGCAGCAGGCATATGATGTACAGATGGTAAAAGAATTGCAGATGCATTTCAAAACTATAATGTTCGGGCAATCACCATTTGAAAATGAGGCAACTGAGTTTTTACTATCTGACAAATTATTTTTTGCTACATCCGCCGCAAAACCGATTACATTGTATTGTATTGTAATGTATTTTCATATCAAAAAAGTTGCTATTAATAGTTAAATTCAAATTTAAGTTATGTAAGATGTTACAAAATTTTTAGTACAATAATAAATTATTTTCATTCAAGAGCGGAGAATATATGAACTTTTTTGAAATATGAAAATCGGGAGAAAGTGCACTTTTTACATCAAAAATCGGTGTATCGGAAATAGGTTTAGAAATCGGGAGAAATACGATAAATCGGTGTTTCTGGCAACACTGATCGTCGCTAAATGTTCGTATGATAACCTTGACAGCGATGCATTACATAAAGCTAGGTTTCGACTCGGCATCCTCAGTCGCTGTTTCTTGCTGTTTGATAAAAGAATGGCAAGAATCCATTGATTTTAAAAAAGGACTAATGTGAAACGTATTAACAAGCAACCTCTGTATATTGTTCTGGAAGCAATTATACGTAACTCGCTAGTCAACTAGTGTAAACATTTTCTGAAAAAAAAAGTCGGCAATCAATGGTGAATCAATCTTGGTCAATTGCTGTTTCTTCTGGCTGAGAAAGGCCCGATTAACGAACCAAGCAAATGGCACAAGGCCTTGATTTTTGTTGTATGAAGTGAAATCATAGACTTTCTTTAATAAATTTCGAACGGTCGATGAAGTCTGGATAAAAGTTCTAGGTTCGAAATTGCTACTGATTTATCATACACATCGGATTAAGACCTAAGGTCGTGTGCTCAAATGGAGAACGGCCTTCTGCGTAATGGACATTTTAATTGAGACACAGGTTCATTCCGAAGCGCTATTTATAATAAAACTAACCGAAGTCGAGAAAATATAACTTTTAAGGCTTTTGCAATAGGTAGTTAATATACATAGGAAATGCTATTTTGCGAATTAACATCGTAATGAAATAATAGAGTCAGTGGCGTAGCGTACCATCTCGGCGCCCGGGGCGGGAAACCCATTTTGCCGCCCCCATTCAATACTAAATTAAAATTAAATTTGGGACATCATTTCACAGGCAATGAAGTATCTTTTATTGAAAGTAAAATAGGATCAGCGGTTCCATAAACGGATTCTACGGGCCTTACGAATGAGGCTCGTGAGACAAAGCTGCATCTGCGGATTAATCGCCATGCATGCGTTTTTTCCTGCGAATTCTTCTCGTTTTGAGTTCGATTCCGAGTTTTTTCCTAAGAGTCTTAGAAAAGTCGATTGCGGCTTGGACGAAACGGTCTCTTCTCTCCACTAGGAGAGCTTTTAAAACGCAGCGTTTCTGAGCACACTTATCCACACTCAGTCCACGTTGCTACAGGTAAATCTGTGCGTCATCTTCTTTAGGTAGCTCTGCAGCTCAAAAGCCAAGAAAAGTGAGGAAGTTTAAGGACTGCATGACTGTCAGAAGAAGACTGACTACTGATCCGTCAATTCTTCCAGTACCTCAAGAACTTCCACAAACTTATTTTTAAGCGTCTTTACAGCTTCACGAGGTTCACTTCTTCTGCAGGCTTGTGACTAGATGCTTGAGGTACTTCTGGTGAGTCGACTTCGTTTTCGTCTGCACGTATTCTTCTTCTGCCTGTAAAATAAGTTATGCATTCCCATGAATATTGGCCGGAGGACAATTCTAGGCCACTGACGATTGTAGATGGAGGAATCTTACTTACATTGGAATCACTTTCGCTGCTGCTGGATGCCGCCGAAGACGTTAACGTAGCTTTTGAACCAGAACTAGAACTGAAATATTTTGCATCTTCGCGTCTGCTTCTTTCTTAGCCTTTTTCTTGCGGTATTCCGCACCGCTTCCTTTAACTCTTTTCATTTTCAAAAACTAGTTCAAAGGTTGAGTGAAGTACTAAGTGTTTAGTTCTAGAAGATTCAACAGTATTTAAACTATAAACAACACAATCGAAACAACATTTTGTGATGCGGGATTGAGCAAAAACATTGAGCTGGCTGAGACTAGAATAACGTTTCCGTCGAATCCTAGTTACTCGTATCTTATCATATCTCGCATATGCATATCATATGTTTCGAAACACTCCCTTTCAGTTTCACGAGAGTTTCGGAACGTTTTATTTGACGATACGGAATGCACTCTTACGGCCCTACTCACCGTCTACGAATTCACGAAAATCAGCCGAGAGCGGTCAACGACGACCACAGATAGGGTGGCAAATTTCAAATTTACATCATTGTTGTTTGTTGACTTGTCAAACAATCTTTCATGAAACATATGATTTCTACTCTACCCGCATCGCCGGCGACATTTTGCCGCCCCCCTAGGCCTGCCGCCCGGGGCGGACCGCCCCCACCGCCCCCCCTACGCTACGCCACTGAATAGAGTGCACTTTAGTACTAACTCCTAACGGTTCGCATCAAATTACATTTAGTTTGGTGATCGGGAGATTCTACATGAGTTTTTCGGGTGACTACTCTGAACGTTTTGCTACAAATTTGATAAAGGACGATTTCCCAAATCCCTAATCATGCTTCCCGGTGACCACGCTCAATATAATTTGAAGAGAAATGTTTGGGATGAGTACTGTATTGAACTCGCTTAATATCTATTATTAAAAAACCCGGAAAATCCCAAAAATATTAAAAAATTCAAGTGTTAAAAACCGCGAAAACCTGAAATGTAAAAAAAATGGTAAGGCCTATTGGAACAGGAATAGATGGCATGGATTGTCGCTGAGTATTAGATCGTGGGTCTGTTAGTGTTGTGATTTATTTTGAAATCCACTTCGTGGAGTACCAATCTATCCAATTTATCACTACTAGATCGATTTTGGTCAGCGGCCCTGGCTTTGATGAAAGCATTGCTTCCCATCGATCAGCGAAATCAAGCATCATTGCGCATGGTTAGTACTTGGATGTGGGACCTCTCAAATACCAACCGTGTTCTGTTGACATGTGTTTTCTGTTGTTCTTCCTTTCTGTCTGTCTGTCTCTCTCTCTGTTGTATTGTCTAAGCCGATGGCCTCCGTTGCCAGTGCTTTAAGTGTCTCTACTTCGTACATTTATCTACGGAGTAGTGTAATATGTAATGTAATGTAAAAAGATCGATTTTGGTGAAATCTAGGGCTTGTCGAATTGCATCGTTTTCAACATTATTAAAGGCTTCTCCTATGTCTAAAAATGCTACCCGTGAAAATTCTTAATTTCCGATTGTGCCGACAAATTCATGATGCAATGTCTCAACAGATTTGCTCTTCATATATGCATTTAGCTCAAAGCGAATCTGAATTAAAATTAGCCTCTCTATGGTCTTAAGAAGATAAGAGGGTAATCTGAATGGCCTAAAGTCTTTCGGTTCAGTGTGTGTGGGCTTGCCAACCTTTGGAATGAAGATGATATTGACTTCTCTCCAACAAGTGGGAATGTAGCCGATATTAAGACATCTCTTTAAGATAAAAACTAGAATAAAGACAGTTATATATGAGCCTTGAAGTATAGTTTGAATTATTCCAATTCGGCAGATTGTATATTCAGCAGGAGCCAAAGCTACGTTCCTACTATTTACGATTTTGTTACCTATATCAGATATTCCACTTATGCTGGGAAGTGAGTGCTAATAAGTGATTCTAATGTCTCAGAGCAGGGGTCTTTTAAGGAAGTCCGGGGAAGTATAACACTTGCTATCCATTTGCTTACTTCTTCAATTTGTTTAAATAATTTTCAAAAATGGGAAAAGAAATAAATATTTCCGGCAAAAGCTTAGCAAGTATCTGAATATAATTGTGTTACTTAAAAGTGTTTTCAAGTTGTCATATTTTTGGACTTGCCTAAAATTTAGCCGTAATAGGAGACATGACTATTTAGCTTTTAAAATATTGCATTATTTTATAATCTAAGTTTCAAATACTAGAGAATATTTGAACTCAAAATAAGATCTAAAACAACTTTATCTTCAATATATGGCTTACGGCTACTTGAGCAGGACTTCAACAGCATAGTGCAGCAACAAAATCCCTCTATATGTTACGATTTGGCGCAAGTGGTTTTAGCTGTGCCCATACGTACAAATATCCCGAGACCTTGCTTCTAATACTGCAGTTGACCTCCAGGTTGTTTTTGGTCTTCCAACGCGTCTTGTGCACCAAGGATTCCATTCAAAAGATTGCTTCGAGATGTTTTTGTCAGGTTTCCTCAGTGTATGGCCAATCCACCGCTATTTGCGTTGCAAAATGTCTACATCCACTTTTTTCTGTCCGGTTCTATTCCAAAACTATACATTTTGGCTTGTGGCCAGTAGATCTTCAAAATTTATCGCAAAAATCGGTTAACGAAAGCCTGTTATCTGCTCAAGATGCTAGCAGATCACTTCAATGTTTCAAAGGCGTATAACAGCACAAATTTTACGTTCGATTCGAAGAATTTCAATAAGTTGCGTTAGTGATTTTTCACTAGTGTTCCACACAGGTTAACATCCAGGTCAATTCCACCATCGATTGCTTCACACCCACCCAGATAACTAAACTGCTTGACCACTTCAATGATCACTTGCCTTAGAATAATTTGCTGTTGAATGTTTTTGCCGGTGGGCATTACTTTGGTTAACCCTTAAGCCAGTCACCTGTCCGTTTACTTGCAGTGATTGACACATTTAATTCAAACCACCGACCGTTCACCGGTGCTATTTGCCAGGAGACAGATATCATCAGCATAGTCTATATGGCTCAGCTTGCCAAACGGTCACTATAGCAGTCATCGCATCATCAATTGCCACAGTGAAAACATCATAGGTTAAAGAGAAATCACCTTGTCTCACTCCTCAAAAGAATCGGAAAGCTTTAAATTGTGCAAAACGAAACACCTTGCGCTATTGTAGGACATTAACTATCTTTGTAGGGAAACCCCTCGCAATTGGATATCTCCATATAATTCCCGATTAACCTCCAAGAGACTTCATAACTATGTGATAGCACTGTGAAGCAGTGTCATGTTGAAAATAATACATTAAGAAAATTTTATGACATTTTAAGGATCACAAACAAATTTTAATAAAACGTAGTATTTAAAGCCAGCCCTTTTAGCCAAAGGAGGGGCAACCCGCCTTCCAAGTCTGACCATAACACGTCATTGACAAATTGATTTTTTTGACCAACCCATAACTTACCTTTACAGAATTTATCTACCTTCCTATATCGCATGGAAAAACAAAAATCTAAAACGAGCCGCAAGATAAAAAAGACCTCGGAAAGGAATAAATTTTAGTCCTGCCAAGCTCGTGGGCCCATTGTGAAGGAAATTCAAATTCAAATGAAATTCCTCTCGCGATTCGTCTGTTCTCTCCCCGCATTCATGCTTTTGTAGGACGTTTACTCTTGACCATTCAGTTTTTCTATTTTTTTTTTCATTTAGCTGCAATTCGTTAGCGGACCTTCTTTCAGCTTTAGTCCTTTTCATTTCTGTGTTTGCGGTATGTGGTAAATCCACGAACATATTCTAGGTCTTCTTGTCCAGCATCAGTCCTGGGCATTGCAAAGAGCGGAGCAATGCCGTAAATAGCTAGAAGCGCGGTAATGGTGGCTTCGTCTTTTGCTTGTTCGTTGCTTTATGGTTTGGTGTCCTAGTAGTTGGTGTTCGGTGTAATGTCCTCTTTGTTCACCTCATGTCGTGTGGTTTGTAAATTTGCATGTACCATTTAAAGTGTTTTATGGTTGGGCGTGTGTATGTGTTTGTTGTTCAGACTAAGGCTCAGGCTCACATATCCTTGGAGCTTTAATACCTTAATGTGACATATCTTGTGAATAGCGCCACACTCTCTGTGCTATTTAGGGTGATGTTTGTCCATACCTATATGTTGTGCATGCTGCCTTACTCACAGCCCTTATACATATCGAATCCCTAAAGCTTTTGATAAAGGTATGCTTATGGCTTATCCTCGCTTGGAAAAATATCCGCATGGTTGGAGGGAAAGAAGCTGGTACGGTGATGGAAACGACTGTGTCCTTGATGTTTACCTGAATGGCACAATTGAGGTGAAACTCTGACACTTGAAGTTATATTTTTGCTGCTAACATCAGGGTAGGTGTTGTTATTGCTCTAGGGTTTAGACTACTCCATAAATAGGTTTCACTCAAGTTTTAGCTTTGAGCAAGGTTACCTATGGAAATGTTCATCTTTTGACATCTTACTGAAATTGTTTGCTTGTAAAGTAATTTAGCTTTAACTAAGTTAAGAGCATGGATGGGCTTAACTTTTTTGTTGTTGTAAATATGGAGTTTTGCTCCGGAAATGTGCAGTCTGGTATAGTTGTTGTTATGTTATAAGGGACACAAGCTAAAAGTCTATTTCAGAACACGGTAGAGGTCCGGAGAATCATAACAAGCAGATGTTGCCCTCTAGGAGGGGTACTATCAGCTTGAATAGAGTCATTAAGTAGGTAATGTACTAAAAAATATATGGCTTCCCAAGCTTAATGTACTAATGGATTTGTTGATGACATTGAAGTTTGAAAACTCTCTGTGATACAATCTATTAGGGAATGGCGCATATCGGTATTAAACAAAAATTCTGCCAAAGAAATTATGAACCATCGAAATGAAGAGGTAAATTATCTGGGAATTGTCCACATTCGGCACTCTATTATACAGTATTTTGCTAACATAAAACTATCAAGTGTGCAAATTTGAAATCACAAAGTTAATAACTAACCACTCTTTTAAAAATAACGCCACAATAACCAGTGAATAATAAAGAATTTAGTGATTAAAATTAAAATAAAATAATTCCCAATCAATTGTCTATCTCCCCTTCACAAATACAATGTCAACCTCAACACGTTCCAAAGCACCGCAACAAGCAACACTCTCAGCTCAACCACCATCAAACATTAACTCTCCAGCAACAACTGCTCCAAAACGGAATAAATTAAAATCAACGCAGCCACAAATACCCCTTTCTACACCACCATCATCGCGTGTCAATACTCCAGGAATAGCGGTCCTAAAACCTAATACGCTCAGCGGAGATGGCGAATCTTTTCTCACGCTTGCTGCACTTGAAGATCGTCTGAATAAACATGCTGACATGATCATTGATCGCATTACAAATGAGCTCTCCAAAATTCGATGTGAACTCTTTGAAAGACTAGAGCAAACTGAGCAAAATTGGTCACTGAAGTTTAATAAAGTAAACAACCCAATCGCAGAGATTATAAATCGTGTACAATGCATTGAAAGTAACTCTGTCGATGCTCCCGCCTTTGACAGCAAGCTGATCATTGCAAACACCGCGATTGCAGATGTTGCGCAGAGAGTAGACATGATCGAAGGGAACTCAGCTGATGTGCGAAAACTCAATTCTAAGCTTTTGTTACTGCAGCAACATGTTGATGAATATGAGAAAAAAGATATTGCAGCGGACGCTGTTTTATTTGGAGTGCCTTGTTTGCCAGAGGAAAACTTAACCACGCTATTCAATTGTTTGTGTTTAACAGCCAAATGTAAACCACCAACGCTTAAGAATATCTTTCGTCCACGCTCTCGTAATAGTAAGAGTCCAATCTCGCCACCTGTAATACTTAAATTTATTAGTGTGCAAGAGAGGAACTCTATACTAAAGGGCATCACTATCTACCGAAAGCAAAAACAACACCAACAACTCTCACTGCGTGATCTGGGAATAGAGTCCGATAACTCTTGTTTTTTGAATGAAAGCTTATCCAAAAATACTCGTACTCTTCTTCACCATGCTGTCCGCATGAGAAGTAACCACCAATTGTTCAGTGCATATACAAAATATGGTTCTGTTTTCATCAAACTAACAGCTGATGGAGAAAGCTTTGCTGTACATAACGTTGAAGGTTTAGAAGCTGCCGTTGTGACGTCAACTTAATTCTGCCGTAAGCAATCATCAACACGAACACAACATATTATTTTAATTGTTAATATTGTTCAGCCTTTTATACATGCCTTGTTGCGTTTCTTTATATTTTTTATTTTCTCTTCTCTTCAATATTCTCTATTTTTCTATTCTATCATCTTCTTCTATTTTACTTTATTTTAAAATTATTTTTTATGTAACAATTTTTTGCCAAATTTTATTTTTAAATATGATTTGTTCCATCGCTTCGAGTTACTTCTCATGCTTTCGCCTCGTACACAACTACAATGCTTGCGAGTTCAAGCGCAGCTAACGAAACCAGAGGGTTCACTGGCAGTAACTTGAATACAAATTTGTACAGTATGATTCGAATTTTACAGGCTCAAAATAATGGATTAAAGATATGTCATTTAAACGCGCAAAGTCTGACCAATAAATTAGGGGAGTTTAGATATTTGTTTGTGGAGTCCAAGATAGATATCGTTTCTGTGTCTGAAACATGGTTTCGGCCAGACATTTGTGATGATCTCTATAGTTTGAAGGGTTTCAAGCTTTTTCGAGCAGATAGAAAGTCAACATCTGGGGGTGGATCTGCCCTTTATGTGCGTGAGGGGATAAGTTGTAGGTTGGTGTGTAGATCTGATGACAATTGCCCTCTTGAATATGTCTTTGCGAGCATCATATGTAACACAGAAAATATCTTGGTTGGATCAGTGTACAGACCATATAATTACATCAGCACGTTACCTTTGATTACAACTTTGGAATCAATTACTTGCTGTTACCAATATACCTTACTTTGTGGTGATTTCAACTGTAATCTTTTGGATAACCGATTAACTGCAAATTTTTTAGATCCATTTAATGCACTCAGTCTGAGTCCCGTTAACCACTCCACCGCAACCCACTTTACTAAAGAATCCTGTTCTCTGTTAGACCTTTATCTTGCTAGTGATGTTAGTAGAGTAATGCTCTACACACAGCTTTTGGCACCTGGTTTCTCCAAACATGACTTAATTTTTGTGAGTCTGGATATAGCTTGCCGGGTTAATCAACAAAACTTTCAATACCGAGACTACAAAAATCTAAACATATCTGAACTTATACGTGACCTTGATTGCATAGACTGGAACTCAATATTCCTCATGCAAAATGTTAATGAACAAACTTGTTTTTTACGGCAAAACGTCAATCAACTTTTTGATACTCATGTCCCTTTAAAAACCCGTCTCGTTAAGCATATGTCCCCACCTTGGCTGAATGGCGACATCTCTGCCCTAATGATGAAACGAGATGCCGCTTACAGTCAATGGAGGCGATTCAAGTTAGAGTACTTCCACAAGTCTTATTGCAGACTTCGCAATCAAGTCGTCGTATCGATCAGAACGAGTAAAAAGCTTTATTACGAAAACAAAATTGGCCCATTAGTTTCCGGAAAAAAATTATGGAAAAACCTTCGAGAAATCGGAATTGGGAAACAATCTACGAAGTTAGCTGATAACATCGACTGTGATGCCCTCAACAAAAAGTTCACCTCCACCCCGCAATCCTCTGACGCTGTAATACCTGTTGACTCCCCTACTGAAGAGGAATCAACAGGTGTCAATTCTTCGATGAGCTTCACAAGAATAAGAGAAGAAGACATAGTTGAAGCAATACTATCAATCAAATCAAATGCTACTGGCCTAGACCAAATGGAACCTAAGTTTGTCAAGTTATTGCTTCCTCGTATACTGCGCTTTATAGCTTATATTTTCAATAGTATTCTAACAACATCCGAGTTTCCCTCAGAATGGAAGAAGGCTAAAATTATTCCCATTCCTAAAAAGCAAACAGGTATCGATACTGAGTTCCGACCCATTGCTATTCTTCCGTTTCTCTCAAAGGTGTTTGAAAAAACTATCATGAAGCAGATACAAAAATATTTATCGACGAACAACCTATTAACTACATGTCAGTCTGGTTTCAGACCAAAACGCAGCTGTAAATCCGCTCTACTTTTTGTTGTTGACGAAATACGAATCGCATTGGACAAGGATAATATTGCCCTTTTAACACTTCTAGACTTTTCAAAGGCTTTTGACACTGTTAACCATTCAATCTTATGTAAAAAACTAAGTAATTCTTTTGGTTTTTCCATAGAATCCTGTAAATTGATTGCCTCGTACCTTAGCGGAAGGCAACAACGCGTGGTGGCGAATGGTCAATCGTCAGTATTTCTTAATGTTCTGAACGGAGTGCCACAAGGATCTATCCTTGGCCCGATTCTCTTCTCACTTTACATAAATGATCTTCCAAAAGTTGTTAAGCAATGTCTTATTCATCTTTACGCGGATGATGTGCAGCTTCTGATAAGTCGACCATTTGGGGAAAAGAATGATGCCGTTGCATTAATGAATGAGGATCTTTTTTTCATTTCTCGTTGGTCAAAGAAACATCAACTGTGCTTAAACCCTATAAAATCAACAGCCCTACCCATCTATCGCAAGATTTTTGATTTATCGGCCTTAAGTCAATTAAATCTTGAAAACGCAACGATAGAATACACAAGCAGTGCTCGAAACCTTGGAATGGTTTTCAATCGTACCCTCACATGGAACGACCACCTGATTAAGGTAATTGGTAAAGTATATGGTAGCCTCCGTGCTCTCCAAGTCACTCGAAACTTCATTCCCACAAAAACCAAACTTCTCCTTGCCAAGACGCTTTTACTTCCTATAATGTTATATGGATGTGAAATCTTTTGCAACATGGACTCAACTACTAACCGAAAATTAAACGTCGCATATAACAACATTGCCCGTTATGTCTATAACCTACGTCGCTATGACCATGTTTCTTTGTTTGCTATTCGCATTTCTGGCTGTAGTCTTGACAACTTATTAAATTATCGGTCACTTACCTATCTACATGAAATTATTCAAACAAAACAGCCTGACTATCTACACGGTAAGCTAAACTTCCCTCATTCAACACGGTCTTTTGCTCTTATATTACCGCGATACAATTTTCTCGTTACTGAGCGTCAATTTTTCGTCCATGTTATTCGCCTTTGGAACTCTCTGCCCATAAGTATGAGAAGTGTAAGAAGCACAAATAAATTTAAAAGTTTACTTTTCAACTATTTGGCAAATAATTGATCGTTTTTATCTATTCGCTGTTCCCTTCAACTATTTGTTTTTCTCTCTTTTGAATTTAATTTCTTAATAAAAACATTTGTAAATTTGTAAATAGACTTAAAAATTTAAATATTTAATTAAACACAAATTCTTAACTCTTCTTAAAGGCTTCAAAAATTTATAAGACTCATGTCCTACTTTGTAAGCGATTTTGAAATAAATGAATTGAATTGAATTGAATTGAATGGAATCCCTCTAGATAGCAAACGCTCTGGAACAAACATGTCGGGGTAACTGTCGGGAAACCCACAAAAGCCCCTATGATATGCGAGAGACTTGCGGACAAATTCTGGGTTTGCACACTGATTATCCTGAGATGGATATCCATTTTGCTAGTTAGGCCCATAGTTACCTAGGGTGAAAACTGAGAAAGCACTAAATAGTGGTTGAATGGCTCGCAGTAATAGAGGCTTTCCTTAACCTGACCCCATTGCCAAATAGGTCACAAAGTATGAGACTCTATCTGCAAAGTACAAAAAAATCAAAGATGGTATGCCCTAAGGTTCTGTTTTGTCCCCGACATTCTTCCATACCTTCATAAATGATATCTTATCTGAAGCTTCTAATACACTTCACTGTTTCGCTGATGACAGTACCCTTCACTTTTCATTTTTACTCACAACCGAGTTCTTCAGTTGTGGAATTGAAAATGCAACATAAAGATACAGAATTATTTAATGGAGTATCAACAACAGCGTAGAAATTGATTCTCCAAAGAGACAAAACTCTCTTCTGTCGGTCAAGCGAAATATACATACCTTACTTCTCTTACCTAAGGTGGCGCAGGTTTCTCCGGCTAACTCGGTCCCTAGCTAGCTGTCTCCAGTTTCGCACGTCAAGTTAGTTGAGGTGCACTTCCACTTGTGTGCGCCACCTGAGTTGCGGTCTTTTTCTACTGCGCCGTTCTTCTGGGTTGGATTCTAAGACTTTCCGGGCCGGAGCATTCGGATCCATTCGCTCTACATGACTTAGCTATCTCAGTCGTTGGACTTTGATTCGTTTGACTAGGTCAGTTTCGATGTACAACCCGTACAGTTCATGGTTATATCTTCTCCTCCACTCTCCGTCTATGCAAACGGGACGAAAGATCACACGAAGAATTTTCCTCTGGAAACATCCTAAAGAGCACTCATCCACTTTCAACAAAGTCCATGTCTTTGCACCATAGACAAGGACCGGGATGATGAGAGTCTTATAGAGAGACACTTTAGTTGCTCGAGTTGGTCCTGCCCTCATTTACCGCTAAGCCCATCTTCTTCGCTTCCGTCTCAATACTCAAAAATGCGGAACTGATATGACGCTTTGTTCTTCCAATAATTTCAATGTCGTCGGCGTATCTGAGTGATTGGACGGACTTTTAAAAGATTGTGTCTCTTGTGTTGACGCTTGAGTCCGCCGTAATAATCTTCTAGTTGGGAATGCTTATTGCTTTACCATTGAGCCTAATATAACATAGAGCTTCTTTCTTAAGCCACACTGGAATAATTTTCCATTTGCGATGTTTCAACCTAATTGTGATGCACAGGCTTTCAAGGCCAATGTGCACCGATATCTCCTATTAAATCCGTTTTACTTCGCCGAAACAGAGTTACACCGTAACATAATACCGTTAGTCATAACCCCATGAGTGTGTTCAAATTATAAGACAAAGTTCACAAAACGACGGTGAAAAGGCATCAACGCAACTGAATTGTTTAGCTGGTGTTAGGATAAACTGGCAGATGTCAATTCTTGAGCCTAGAGCTTTCGGAGAATACTTTTTGAATGAACTGGGTGAGGTTTTATCCACTACTAAAGCCTTTTCTTACTAAACCTTATCCCTATAGTACCCATGTATCTATATCTTGTGGATCACATTGGATTATGTGGCTTGTCCTATCTCCATCTCTTCTAACTATACTTTACAAAAATATTAAAGTTTTAAGGGCAATTTATTAGTCACCCTAAAGGCTATGTTTGTATTGGAAGATCACCTAGTAATATGCAATGATCTTGATGTGACTCTTCAGTGCTACCATCTGCTCTCTCGCCACCGATCCGGTGGAGGTCTCTGTTTACCAATTAAGGTATACCTGCTTACGTGTTTTGTACTGGGAAGTTGTGATTTGACAGTTAAAATGAGACAGATCTATGGGAACTCAAGTAGGTCGCTATTCGCAGCCTAAACCATATCTTCACTCTACCATACTTGCTATCAAGCTGATAGGGATTGGAAATTATAATTTGTATTTCACAGCACGCAATTTACTGGAGCATAAAACTTATTCAACTCAATGTCGAATAAAATAAACCCATTTTAATATAACACTTACCAACCCGCTGGGAAAGTACATTTCCAATTTTATTTAATCTTAAGTGCTGCGTTTTTAAAAGATTTATTTCATAATTGAAGACCTACTTTATTCTTCCACTTAAGTGCGTGCACTTTTCATTTTTGGTACCAACTACCAACTCAACGTTCTTCCTTCTTGTTTCACGTCAATTAATGATAAGCAAAAATATTAAAGTTAATTTAATAAAATGACATGACTCTGTCGTATGTTGTTGCCTCAAATTAATAGTTGAAAAGGGTTAATTATCTTCAATAGTGTTAAATAGACTGATTGGTGTTGAAATCAGCACAAAATTTAGGCATTTCCCCGCCTCTTTTAATATTCCAAGCAAAAAAAGTTTGAAAGTGCCCAAATTATCAGAAAACTTTCCAAGAGAATTCTCAAAATGAAGAAATCTAAAAATATTATTGGAAGTAGCGTGCCGAAAGGTCTCAGTCAACAGACATGTTTCCAAAATTTAAACTGATACCTACTCCTTCTGACAGCCTTAAAATACAGAATATGATACTACCACTGACATCACAATCACTTCTTCTCAAGCCAGAACTGATAAGCTTAATACTATAGGAGTAACTTTGAGTTAAGGAGTAAAGTTCCAATATTGTGTTATAGTTACTTACTGAATAGTTCCCGAGTTGTTCGAAAATTTCGAAGATAGTTCCGATAGTCAAAAAGAAGAATGATCCTTTTGATCCCTTAAACTAAAGGGCAATAAAGCTCTTGGCTAATAGCGGGAAGGTTTTTCAAATAAATATTTGTAAGTCCATCCAGTTCACGTACCAAGAAAGGGAGATAATACCGCGGAAACAAAAATCACTCAATATTATTTCTTGCCAAAAAGCTCATTTCTTGAAGAAACGTAAGGAAAAGTTCAGCTGCTACTGTTATATATCTGATATATGTACAATACTACGACTAAATTTGTTTCTTTTCTTTATAATTTGCACATACTCGTACCCTTATAATGTACCGGTGTAACACAGTGCGGAGACTTAGACAAAGTGGAGAGGATTTAATAGGACATGTTGAAGTATATTAATCTCGAAAGCTTGTACATCACAATGAAGGGGAAACAACAAGAAGGGCAAAGTATTCCGCATTCTTATAGTTGTAGTGCGACTAACGAAAGAAACTTTATATTTGACAGTACGTCCGAAGTATGACTTTATATTCAAATTTTGGGTGGATGTATGCCCTGTAGATGGTAGCAAGATCAGAGGAAGAATAATATCTTTAGCATCTTCTAAGAAAACCTAAGAATTTCGCTGAGTTTTCGTCTACTTCAAATATATGATCATTCCATAAGAGATGGTCACTTAACACAAATACTGCTTTTGAAAGCTTTTGAGTTTGTTTGATATAAGTGCCATTTATGGATGGTGGCATATTTCGATTGGCCTACAGAAGGTAACTTTGTGATTTCGAAGCATTGAATTCAATGCAGTTGTTAATACCCAATTGTATAATTCTGCCCAAATCGGAAGCTAATGAGTCTGAAAAGGAATAAGAAAAGCTGAGGAGAGTGCTTTCGCCAGCGAAACAATGAACTAGATTAGAAGTTCCAGACAAGAGATAATTTATAAAAATAAGGAAAAGCGTTGGAGATAAAACGGAGCCTTGTGGTACACCAACATACATTTTATGATTATCAGACTTAAGACCGCCCAAAAAACTCGTATTAAACGGTCAGGAAGGTTCTTCCAACGAAGAAAAGAACCATGTAAATAATATGCTCGCATTTTTGATAAAAGAACTTCATGGCAAACTCAATAAAATGCTTGAGAAATATCAAATACAATTACCTTTGTGATATAAGAATTTGTTGCACTTTTGAGTGAGATATGCCATCAGATGCTCCGAAAACTGTACTGTCGATCATTAGCAGTTTTCTGTTCTGCGGAATATTTATCAAGCTTATTGTTGATTTTTATAACTTTGGAAAGAAGGGAAGATTAAGCAATTGGTTTGCAATTGGAGGGAGATAAAGATCTTCCTTTTAAGGGACTGGCTAAAGAGTATGACAGATGGAAAAGTTTAGGCAATGGTTTTACGGGGGTAAAAGAACAGCTCTTCAAAACTAAACGGAATATGCAATCTGAACCAGAGGTCTTTCACATTTCAAGATCTTTGAGGACTCTTGTGAATGTACGAGTACGAAACAAGATTTATCTCATTGAACCATTTACGCTCCTAAGTACAGGAATAGTCATAACACAGTGTATTAAAGTCGAGTTTATAGCGCTGCAAGCAAATTAGGTTTTTCTTGCGAGCTTACAAAACGAGTGTTATTGTTAACATTTGCGAGTAGTTTATTACTAATGGCATACCACAGAGCACAGTCTTGGCAGCTCACTTGTTTAGTTTAGTTTAGGAAATCGGATGTTCTATATCTAGAGGTTTTGCTGACGAATCCACATTTTATAAAAAATCGATCGAGAATTGTGTACATTCAAATAGATCTTCAAAATTAATTTTATAAGTTGCTAACTTTCCATAAGTAAGTTCGAAACCAAACAGTTTTGTAGTCTAGTGAGACGCGGAGATTCAGATTTCAGGCAGCGGAATGGGAAAAAAATACTAGGCATATAAATCTTCGTATCAAATCAAGACTGTTCTAAATTATCTATTTGTTCATTTGTTTGTAGTACAATGATAACGTACACACTCAGAGTTATAAAAGCCAAGGGCGACATTCAGTGGAGTAGCGTGCCATCTCGGCACCCGGGCGGTAGACCCATTTTGCCGCCCCCATTCAATACTTAATTAAATTTCGAGACATCATTTCACAGGCAATGAGGTATCTTTTATTGAAGGTAAAATAGGATCAGCAGTTTCACAAACGGATTCTACGGGCCTTACGAGCAGCGAAGTCAAAAATAACTTTGTCAAAATCAATATTTGCAGCCAATTCTCGTTAAGTCGACAATATAGCCAAGTTTGATAGTTAGTGGATCTCATTGTGGATCTGAGATAATTTTTCATTAGCTTCAACTTCGAAAAACTTCTCTCACAACTAGCGACACTTTGACAAAGTCAAACCAAAATTCCCAGATTCAGTTTTTGAATGAACTGGAGGAGCTCCAGTGGTCCTTTGTCCCTTATATCTTCCTCTGATTCAAAACTGGCGACAAACTGCTGGAGACGCTTCCGCTCCATCTAAAACTCGTCCTTGTCGATGTCTTCTAATATATGGGAAAGATCACACTCGTACTGGCTATCCAAAAGTTTCGCTGGCGTCAAAAATCCGAACTTGTCCGTAATTTGTTGAACTTGTTGGAATCGAGTCGTCATTTCTTGAATGATCTTGAATGAGAGTCTTCGAATGAGAGTCTTAGCAAAGTCGAATGCGGCTTGGACGAAACGGTCTCTGCTCTCCAAGGAGAACCTTTAAAGCACAGAGTTTCTGAGCACATATATCCACACTCAGTTCTCGTTTCTGCAGGTAAATCTATGCGTCATCTACTTCAGGCAGCACTCCAGTCCAAAAGCCAAGAAAAGTGAGGAAATTGAACGATTGCATGGCTGTTATAAGAAGACTGGCTCCTGATTTGTTTCCGAAGTTTGAGATGAATCCGTCAATTCTTCCAGTACCTCAATAGCTTTCTCAAACTTATTTTTAAGCGTCTTTACAGCTTAATGTCTAGCGCTTCCGCGCGTTTCAGTGACTCGTTTCACTGCTTGATATGTGACGGCAACCAAAGCGTTCCACCGAGCAGTTGATGCAGTAAAGAAGGCAAATAGCTTCTCCAGAGTTCCAAAAAACGTCACGGAATTCACTGATTCAGAAGCAGCGTGTACACCAGCCAAGTTGAGTGAGTGGTTTGTGCATGCAACGAATGTAGCTTTCGGATTCAGTGCTTTAATCTGGGCTTGAACTCCATTGTGGATCCCTGACATTGTGGCAGCGTTGCCATAAGCCTGTCCTCTCGAGTTCTGTATTTCCAGTCCGTCTGATGTTATCTTCGCGATTATATCGTTGCTGAGATCTTCTGCATTTTTTCCTTTTGGTTCGAAGAAGTCGGCGACCTTTTCTCCCTCGATATGTACGTATCGCAGAACCTGGCTCATTTGGTCTTTGTGGGAGATGTCTGGTGCACTGTCGAAGATAACGCAGTAATATTTAGCTTCTTGCTGTCCCAGTAAGTTTATCAATTCATTCTGGGTTTCTGGAGATAGATACGAAACTGGGACTCTTGGTCCCAGTTTCATCTTTGTCAGGTGTTACATTAGAAGAGGGTCATATTTAGCTAGGAAGTGCACTAACTCCTTGCTTGTCAGCGGTCTCGCACTCATATGTTTCGGAACGCTCATTTTCAGTTTCGCGAAAGTCTTGGAACGTTCAGTTTTGGTTTTGCGAGTCGCGCGACAATAACGGAATGCACCCTTATGGCCTTACTCACTGTTCACGAATTCACGGAAATTAGCCGAGAGCGTCAACGACGAATCACAGGCAGGGTGGAAAATTTCAAATTTACCTCATTATTGCTTGTTGACTTGTCAAACGTTGTGTCATGAAACATATGATCTCTACTCTACCCGCTTCACCGGCGACATTTTGCCGCTCCCGGCCTGCTGCCGCCTTGGGCCGGCCGCCCCCTCCGCCCCACCCACGCTATGCCACTGGGGACATTTATGTAGCTTAAACGCTATTACTCCTCAAGCCACCTTTGATCCGATGTGAAAATCAATCATTTATCAGTCTTATTCTGAATTTTGTTGGTGCCCAGAACGGTGGAATATTAACTCGACGTTTATGGAAAAGCTTTGCATGTTCGAGAAATAAAATTAACGACTGGGTCGCAGAAACTTGTTCTTATATAAAAGAATAAGAATTTCAAAATGAATGTTCCTTTGGTAGTTTGAGCTAGAAACTGGGTGCAATTCGATTCAAGCAAATATTAGTTCGTGCTAGAAGAAAAATTATAAGTCATTGTAGTGGTTTCTTAAAAATATAAATTTTTGTCTATAAAAAAAATTTTTAAATATTAAAAAAAAAATTGGTACGCCAGCTTATGTTCTTACCAAAATACAGACCACACCTATGATAGTAGGAAGATTTGATCTATTGAAGTTGTAAGAGACGTTAGAGAATTATTTATCGGGTTTTCTTATTTTTAAGGCTAAAAAAAAAAAACAATTTATGGTCTAGAGAATTACCTAAATCCTTTAAGTGTTAAGTTGTAAGAAAATCACTTCGATGACTTAGGATTTATCGTTTTGGAGGTCAAAAAATTGATGTCAAGGAATCACAAACTGTTGATGTACGAGTGTCACGGCCGGGCGACGTTTATCAAAACATACGAACTTTTATGCCTAAGTAATTTGCTTACCTATGATATCACCGCAGGGAGACCATGTTTTCTTAAACAATTTTTTTTTTCACGAAACCAATGCTTGGCGTATAAAACGAGATATAAGGTCGCTTAAATTACATACATTCATACATATACATACATACATTGGTTTACATCCGGCCTGGAAATAGGGCAAACCTTCAGTCATGGTTAATTGATTAAAAATGTTCACCCCTAGTATTGTTGGTGGACAGCCTCGGCATTCACCGGAGTTGCTTTCTGTCCCCTCCCTTCCTCTTAGCCTCAATCAAAAGTCAACAATCTGAATTTTTCGTACATACATATGTATGTATGTAAATGCTTCTTGTTTTTTTGTTTTTAATTTTCAACGACTCGTTTAAAACTTTTCCCTTACAATCAACGAGAATTATAATGAGTGGAAAATGAGTTACAAACACAAATTCAGAGTGAACAAAATAATGAAAACCGTTGTATGTATGTACCCGTGCTCGTACGAAAAACAATGCCTACGAAATTATTCATTTTTATTTTATCAGTTGAAGTTTCACGCATTGAATTTCCTCAAAAAAAAAAAAAAAAAAAAATACCCACAGTATCTGCCACCAACCAAACTAACCGGTAATCCATTAATTGAAATATTATTCAGTAGTTCAGAACTCAGCAGGACTCTTCATTGCGATAAACTCAATCTCGAGCGTTTTTCAACATTATTTTGGCCATTCTTAATTATGGGCCACACATCCATATAAAATGAAAATAGTAAAAAACAAAAAACTGTGAATTCAGGTTAAAGGCAACTTTTTAAGCTGCGGAAGTTATACGTTACGAAAATATTGAAATTTAAGCCCTGAGGGAGAGTATGTGGCTACAGTTATGGTCATAAACTTGGTCAAGTCTACTTTTTTTGAGGCTATAAGTTCAAAAGTAGTGGAATCCTTTCGACCTTTACTTCCACATTTATTTTAAAAATCAAGACGGTTAAGTGAGTAGAAATTATAAAAAGAGTTGTGATGTGCTTTTTGCTTTCCAGCCGAGGTTTTGCTCGTCGGTCTTGCGAGGGTCGTCCTGAAGAAAACACGAAACTCCAGATTTCAAGGTCTTCAAACCTTATTACAAAATCTTTATTGGAAATAACTCTTAAATCTATAACATACAATATTCTGCTATTAATATTTCACTAAATTCGGGTAATTGAACGGTTCACGGGCATCAATATTTCTGGCTTCTAGTCTAGCTGCCTCGCATTAGTTATACTGCTCGCTGATGATCCGGATCTGGTACTTCATTACGGGTATTCTGGCTTCTGGTACTTCGGCCTCAAGCGGCCCCTTTCATTTGCTCGTTGGGTTCCTGACGGGATCTTGTAGGTATAACGCCCCTGGTGGCACAAACGGCAGGCTAACGCGCTGGTAGATCAGCAGGTTCAAGGCCCCTGGTGGCACAAAACAGCAGGCCTAAGCTCTGGTAGATCGGCAGGTTCAAGGCCCCTGGTGGCACAAAACAGCAGGCCTAAGCTCTGGTAGATCGGCAGGTTCAAGGCCCCTGGTGGCACAAAACAGCAGGCCTAAGCTCTGGTAGATCGGCAGGTTCAAGGCCCCTGGTGGCACAAAACAGCAGGCCTAAGTTCTGGTAGATCAGCAGGTTCAAGGCCCCTGGTGGCACAAAACAGCAGGCCTAAGCTCTGGTAGATCAGCAGGTTCAAGGCCCCTGGTGGCACAAAACAGCAGGCCTAAGCTCTGGTAGATCGGCAGGTTCAAGGCCCCTGGTGGCACAAAACAGCAGGCCTAAGCTCTGGTAGATCGGCAGGTTCAAGGCCCCTGGTGGCACAAAACAGCAGGCCTAAGCTCTGGTAGATCGGCAGGTTCAAGGCCCCTGGTGGCACAAAACAGCAGGCCTAAGCTCTGGTAGATCGGCAGGTTCAAGGCCCCTGGTGGCACAAAACAGCAGGCCTAAGCTCTGGTAGATCAGCAGGTTCAAGGCCCCTGGTGGCACAAAACAGCAGGCCTAAGCTCTGGTAGATCGGCAGGTTCAAGGCCCCTGGTGGCACAAAACAGCAGGCCTAAGCTCTGGTAGATCAGCAGGTACCGAAGCCCCTGGTGGCAATTAGGACATTAAACTTCGAATTAAGACCCCTTACCGCTGGTGGGGGGAAGCTCCGCAAAAAGCAAGGGAAGCTAAATGACCAACTCGTCTATACGTCTTGTCTAACTGGACTTCAAAAGATTTATTCAATCGATCTACTGGGCCGCCTGACTGTATGTATGAGCGAGGTGAGGTGATTTTCGTTCACCCGAGTAGGTCCTCTTGATAGTTTTTCAGTGAAAACTGAATGTGAATTATATAGGTGACGAACGAAAATATTATTGTTTGATTTTTGCGTGACGTCATATGCCTATGGCATGTGTGAATCTTATTCAGGCGAAGTATAATTCTTAGTATTAATTACGATTCTCGCTGTTTATGCAGAAGTATGTAGTATAGAGTAGAGCAGCATGGAACGCTTCGTTACATACCCCTCCTCCTTCGGAGACGAGAACCCTCTCGTCTTGAAATTCGCTTCAACTGGAAAATAAAATTAAATTCATTCATTTTTATATTTTAACTTACCAATCATAAAAACGTTAAATCACTTCATAAAAAAAAAATATATCAAAACTGTCGGAAAATTAAATCAACTTTAAAAACTTCAATCTTTATACATTATTAACTTTGGAAAAAAAAATGTCTTAATTAAAAAAAAAATTTGTCTGGTGAATTTATGGCGAAAAGGTTTTTTTCTTCTTTACGCCATTTTTACGGTGTGTCAGAATGGCTACTCCTGGCTTAATGATTCTGACGTCTACTCGTCCATAGCGCCCTACAAGCGTAAATCGTTGGCGTCTATACCGGGGATTGTATGTCGGATGTTTCTTGATGGAGATTCCCATGAAAGGATCATCTTTCGGACATGGTTTGCTTACTCGTTGCTCGGTCTTACTGGTTGGGAACTTAAGATTCTGTACGGTCAAAGATCTGGGCATAGCGGTTGCGTGAGCGGCGGCGGCGGATGTTGACGGAATTGAATTATAAATGTAATCATTGGTACGGTGTCTGGCGGCGGCGGTTATCATGTTGCTGGTAGCTGGTGCGAAAGGGACCGACAAAGCGGTCGATGCCTTGGCAGCAGAGGCGGCGGCGGTATTCGGTGTAGTGGCTGGCGGTAAGGTAGTCGTAACGGTAGATGCGGCGGACAGAATGGAAGAATGAGGCCTTCTGGTACTAGGGCATTTCTTGGTGGCCGCAGCGATGGGCATTTGTATCTTGGGTGGTTCGTATGAACGTTTGGTTGGGACAGCGTTATCTGGCTTATGATTAAAGCGCCTTATTCCAACTCTTTTGGGATCGGTAACAGCAACAGCATTTGACCTCGCTCCAGGTCGTAATTTTACTGGCCTCGTAGGCTGCCTGTTCCATGGCTGGGCGGTATCTTTGTTTTTGTACTGCTCCATTTGATTTATTGATTGCTCGGCGGTTGTCAACTTATTGGTGGCTAGCTTGCATTCGTCGTTCCTTTTATTTTCCGGTATGGCTAATCCTTTAAGATCTTTTAAGTTTGATCGAACTTTACTGCTTCTCATTAATTTTTTCGGTACCACCATACTGGTAGAGTCATATCGGGTGACTTCACACGGGTCATCATAGTGGCGTGCTAATATTGTACTGGGCGGACGGTCGAGCTTTTGGATATCGATATCAAGCATTCCGCCAAGGAATTCTTCTTGTTTCCGTTTTCCTCTTACTAGAGAAAGCTGGTTCCGGCATTGTTCTTGAACGTCACTTATCATAGGAATTTCTTTACCACGTAGAGTCATCTTGAAATTCGCACTTGAAAGCAGGTCTACACCAATAACCATATCCTCGGTGAGTTGACTGATGTACGTTAGTTCACCCTGAAATGGCTCATTATTATTGATGTAGAAAATCAAATTGTAGTGTTCTCGGCTAGCTACATGCTGTCCATTTGCTAGCTGCGTGAACTGTCTCCGATATTGGATTGGTACTTTGGTTCTGTGTAAAATTCGGCGGGTCTTTGAATTAATGAAAGACTTGGTAGCTCCGGTATCCAACAATGCCATAACAATTTGATCATAAATTCTTACTGGTATGAAACATCTGGGATCTTTCCTTGGTTTCAACACCTCTGGCGGTGACTGTTGCTTAAAAGCTTGTACTTCGGCTTTCTGGTCCTGGCTTGGTTTTTCTAGTAGCGGTTTTACACTATCGCTTCTTAAATCTTCTGGCTTCTTTATAGCTAGTCTGGTGTCTTCGTACATTCCTTTCTTTCCTTGTTGTATCGGTAGTTCACGTAGCGAGTTCAGTATAGATGCTTGATCTGGGTGACAGGTACAATCATCGGTCAGGCGGCCATCTTCACCGCAGAAGGAACAAAACAGCCGGAAAGGACGACGGCAGTTACTCTTCGTATGCCCACGCTGCTTGCAGTTCCAGCAGTGGGTTGCTCGATCATAATGAACGGTGGGTACGGCGGGCGGTCAGAACCACTTCGGTTAAATGATACTCTCGGCGGCGGCAGTATGGGACGGTTATTATTAAACGTCCGCTGGTTTGTTGTGGATACTATGTTTACCCCTGGGTTCGGTCGTGGTGTAGGTTGGCGTTGGTTTCGGTCTTGGCCCTGTATGTACTCGTACTCTTCGGCTAACTTCATTAGCTCGTCTAGATTCTGGAAGTCTCGTCTCTTGATGTACAAGTGGTATTCTGGACGAAGGCTGCCATATATTCGGTCGACGCTTTCCGCGAGACTCATACGGGGGTGCTGATGTATCAAGTATTGAGTTGCCTGTATAAACTCTTTGGCTTTCTCTCGGGCACCTTGCTTCCTCCGCATGATCTCATCTTCTAATTTATAAATAAATCGTACCGGCAGGTAATGTTCCAAGAAGCATGTGCGAAAATCTTGCCATGTTCTAAGTCTGTCTCGATTTATCCTGTACCACTCTAAGGCTGTTCCTCTGAGAATTTCTGGAAGGGCTTTCAGCAGATCGTCTGGGCGGATATCGTAGCACTCGGTCAGCTCCTCAACTCTTTCCATGAATGCTAACGCATTTCCCGAAGAATCAAATTTTAATCCCCACTTCCTTACCGTATTCATGACCTCGGCATCGTGGCTGGGAGTGAATCTGGCGGCGGGTCCACTTGAAGTTTGAATTTCAGGCTGTCGACTATAAACGGTAGTAGCTTCTGGGATAGTGGTGGGTTGTGATTCGGGCGGCTTGGAATGTATTTGGCTAGGGCCGGCCATGTTTGGAACTGGACGAGGTGGAACTTGGAAAAAGATTTCCGTGTAGCTAGGAGATTTCGGTATGTCAACATCTTCAGTCCTTTTCGGATTATATGGTGCTGGAACTATGTTGTCTTCTTCTTTGTATTCTCGCTCAGTAGTGGTTTTCACGATTTCCTCACATAAATTTTGTGTGGATTTCCGTTGTCGGGCTTCTTTAATATAAGCACTGAAGCGGGCTCTCAACGCGGTGATTGAACCGTCTGTCTCTATTCCTAGCTGGCTCATTCGTTCCATTAATTCTTGCTTCCTCAAGAGGTATATGGCTCCCAGGCTAGCGAAACAATCGAATTCCTCTTCGTTATCAGACATGTTGAACTGGTTCTTATCGGGCGGCGGCGGCGGTTGTATGTTATAGTTTGAGTTTTTCAGATTTTGTTCCTTACGGGGTTGGACCTTATAGGTCCCTGCTCGGGCGCCAATTTGTGATGTGCTTTTTGCTTTCCAGCCGAGGTTTTGCTCGTCGGTCTTGCGAGGGTCGTCCTGAAGAAAACACGAAACTCCAGATTTCAAGGTCTTCAAACCTTATTACAAAATCTTTATTGGAAATAACTCTTAAATCTATAACATACAATATTCTGCTATTAATATTTCACTAAATTCGGGTAATTGAACGGTTCACGGGCATCAATATTTCTGGCTTCTAGTCTAGCTGCCTCGCATTAGTTATACTGCTCGCTGATGATCCGGATCTGGTACTTCATTACGGGTATTCTGGCTTCTGGTACTTCGGCCTCAAGCGGCCCCTTTCATTTGCTCGTTGGGTTCCTGACGGGATCTTGTAGGTATAACGCCCCTGGTGGCACAAACGGCAGGCTAACGCGCTGGTAGATCAGCAGGTTCAAGGCCCCTGGTGGCACAAAACAGCAGGCCTAAGCTCTGGTAGATCGGCAGGTTCAAGGCCCCTGGTGGCACAAAACAGCAGGCCTAAGCTCTGGTAGATCGGCAGGTTCAAGGCCCCTGGTGGCACAAAACAGCAGGCCTAAGCTCTGGTAGATCGGCAGGTTCAAGGCCCCTGGTGGCACAAAACAGCAGGCCTAAGTTCTGGTAGATCAGCAGGTTCAAGGCCCCTGGTGCCACAAAACAGCAGGCCTAAGCTCTGGTAGATCAGCAGGTTCAAGGCCCCTGGTGGCACAAAACAGCAGGCCTAAGCTCTGGTAGATCGGCAGGTTCAAGGCCCCTGGTGGCACAAAACAGCAGGCCTAAGCTCTGGTAGATCGGCAGGTTCAAGGCCCCTGGTGGCACAAAACAGCAGGCCTAAGCTCTGGTAGATCGGCAGGTTCAAGGCCCCTGGTGGCACAAAACAGCAGGCCTAAGCTCTGGTAGATCGGCAGGTTCAAGGCCCCTGGTGGCACAAAACAGCAGGCCTAAGTTCTGGTAGATCAGCAGGTTCAAGGCCCCTGGTGGCACAAAACAGCAGGCCTAAGCTCTGGTAGATCAGCAGGTTCAAGGCCCCTTGTGGCACAAAACAGCAGGCCTAAGCTCTGGTAGATCGGCAGGTTCAAGGCCCCTGGTGGCACAAAACAGCAGGCCTAAGCTCTGGTAGATCGGCAGGTTCAAGGCCCCTGGTGGCACAAAACAGCAGGCCTAAGCTCTGATAGATCAGCAGGTACCGAAGCCCCTGGTGGCAATTAGGACATTAAACTTCGAATTAAGACCCCTTACCGCTGGTGGGGGGAAGCCTTAATAAGAAATAGTTGGACAATCTCACCTACCTAACTTGTCTTCATACGAAACCCCTTACCACTGGTGGGGGGAAGCTCCGCAAAAAGCAAGGGAAGCTAAATGACCAACTCGTCTATACGTCTTGTCTACGACTGGACTTCAAAAGATTTATTCAATCGATCTACTGGGCCGCCTGACTGTATGTATGAGCGAGGTGAGGTGATTTTCGTTCACCCGAGTAGGTCCTCTTGATAGTTTTTCAGTGAAAACTGAATGTGAATTATATAGGTGACGAACGAAAATATTATTGTTTGATTTTTGCGTGACGTCATATGCCTATGGCATGTGTGAATCTTATTCAGGCGAAGTATAATTCTTAGTATTAATTACGATTCTCGCTGTTTATGCAGAAGTATGTAGTATAGAGTAGAGCAGCATGGAACGCTTCGTTACAGAGTGAAGAAAAGATAAGTTCAAGGGAGATCGCTTGGACGAAACGCCAATTTTTGACTCAGAAATATAAGAATTGAAAATGATATTTAAGACAGTTTATAACGTCTTAATGTAAAAAAAAGACTTCGTTGGATTAGATCTGTAAAGCCAAAATCAGGTTGAAAGAAGTAAGTTTCATCCCTTACAAAAACCAAAAATTCAGACATAAATTTGTGCAATGTCCCAAAGGTAATAAAAGTCTCTGGTCATTTGTCAAGAAAGTAAAAACTTCATCACCATGTTGGGTTTTAACGTTCCTCCACAATGACAACCCAATCACTAGCTCTTTAGATAAGGCAAATGTATTTGCAGCTCACTTTGCTGCTAGCTATACGTTGCCTGATAGCAACATTGCCCCTCCTGTACTTGATACCGTAAATCATTCGATGAGACCGGTATATTTCCGAACTTATAGACTTGCAGGATATTAACGAATCCGCTAGTTATGAGGAGGTATGAAGAGGTTTTCTTCCTCGATGAAGAAACCGCTACGCAAGCTTTTTTTATTGCGTCTACTGTTCTGGAATCTTCTCTAGAAGATGGAAAACAGCATTGGTCCAGTCTATTCCTAAAAAAGGTAACCCATCTTTCCCCTCCTCTTATCAACATATTACATTTACGTTCCTTCTTTCCAAGGTCATGGAATCGCTGACAAATCATCAGTTCAAGAAATATCTCGAAGATCGAAACCTTCTTAATAACCCGCAATACGGCTTTCTCAGCAATAGTTCCACTGGTGATCTGATGGTATATCTTACCAAAGAGTTGAACAGGGGCCAAATTACCGCATCAGTTTTCGAGTAATACGTGACTGAATTATGGGAGTTTGGCATTACCACTCACGTCATCGAGCAATCAATTACACTAATTTGACATTTTCATTCGATCACTAATGGGACTCACTCACTCGGTCACTAAAGTAGTAATTTGGCCCCAAATATTTACACTTTACATTGTTTTGGAGAATGAATCCTTATTCTTTGTATTAGAAATTACTCGTACCATCAAGATCGTTCAATACATGTTAAATTGGACGGTTTCAAGTCTGATCCTTACAAAATAAATGTTGGTGTTCCCCAAAAGGCTTCTTATCCACCGCATTGTCTCACCAACGACACTAGTCTCAGCTTCTCATACTCGTTCTCAAATTCACGTCCATCTGCTTCGGAAGTGGAATCGCATCGGTAACGTATGAAAAGCTCATTAAAATCCGATCTTCACAGCATTGTTAAAATCGTTTTGAGTTTAATGCTTGGGAAACTCAATGCCGAATATTGTAATAGAAGCATAATAGAGCCCCTATGCAATTGTCTTTGAATGGCACTATCATCTCTCGGTATATGTGACAGTGACGTTGAATGACCACATTCTCCAGACCACCAAAAACGCTGCTAATTGCTAAGAATTTCTTTTTCCCCGAAAGAAATTTGACAGCCCCTCTGATCTGAATCCGATTTATAAGGCCAAAGCTCGAGTATGGACATGGAGTATGGACATTGGGCAGGTGCAGCCCAAGCTTCTCTTCATTTATTGGATAAAATCCAGTACATTCTTATCTCTTGAACACCGTCGGAATGTTTCATGTTTTTCCTCGTTTCATCAATTCCTTCACAAGCAATGCTCATAGAGAGCCTAAAACTAGTGACTTACAACTATCAAACATTCGTGTTACCAGGGATGGCGAGGTTCTACAATTTTCTGCCAATTCCAAACGGCTAATAACAATCACTTCTCAAGAAAAGAGAAACTTTTGGAGGATTTGTCAATTCCTAGCAAGATTTAGAACAACCCTGAAAAACTTTTTTTGCTAATCGAAAAACTTTTGCATGACAGAGAGTCGCTAGGAATGCTCTTCCATTTTGCGCAAGAAAAAGTTTGTTCTCATCGCACGGTAACGCTCACCATTCGCACTAACGTTGCGATTCGCATCATCTTTAGAGAATTACGGCCCAATGATTCCGGCAGCCCATAATCCGTACTAATTAGTGACTTTTTCTGGATGCATTGGTAACTCTTGCAATGCTTCTGGCTTCTGGCTATTCAATCCAAATACACCAGTTTTGCTTGTTCACATATCCACTCAACTAGAAATGAGCTTCGTCGCTGAACACAATTTTTCGATAAAAAAGTGGATCTTCGGCCAACTTTTCAAGAGTCCATTCACCAAAAACTCGGCGTTGTGGTAGGTCGTTCGGCTTCTATTCTTGCACCAGTTGTATTTTGAAAGGCTTCACACCTGAATCCTTCCGCAAAGTTTTCCACTTAGTGGAGTAACAGAGGCCCAATTGCTGCTGACCGATACAGCTGCGATATTTTCGTCAGTTCGCACTCTTCGTAAGCGTGTTGATGGTTTAATGCCGAACAATGTAAATTGGGTGCGAAATTTAGTCGCAATAGCCCGAATACCCGCCTCAGTAGGTTGACTAAACTGACCATAAAATGGAAGAAGCGCGCGATGAACTTTCTTAACAGAGCACGCATTTTGATAATAAAGTTCAATAATTTGCAAGTGTTGTTCGTTTGTAAGACGATTCATGGTTAAATTATAGACCAAACTGAAGATATTTGACAGTGACATAAAACACGAAACGTGCGTGCGCTCTCAAAACCAGTGTTGCCAAAAAGAAAATAGGCAAAAAAATCACCCATTACCTTGCCATTTCAATTTGCAACCTTCAAAACCAATGTTCATCGAGTGTGTGCGAATTACAAAACAAAGATTGTTGAATAGAAAGAAATGGGCCAGTTCGCTGACCTGTAAGGATCTACCGACTTTTTGCATTGGGTCTCTATTTGTGATATATACATATAGATGTACTATGTGGAAATTAATGAAAGCTTACTATTAGCGAATATTAAATCTCTTTAAACTTTAATTGGTAAATTTAGGAAAAGTGTACATGTCATCCTATAGTTCTTAAGAAATGTTTCTTTAAGCTTGCCCAACTTCTGACAGCTTTTATTCAATTATATATCCCTTGTGATATTTTTCCTATACAATGAAAGGACTCCTTCATCATCCCTATCCACAAAAAAGGAATGATATAACTTACTATGGGCACATTGCAAAACTCTCTTGTATACCTAAACTTTTTGAGAGTATAATTCATGATACCATACTACTTCATTGTGAACAACTATTCTCTCCAAAGTAACATGGCTTTTTAAAAGGTAGATCAATGATCATAAATCTTGCAGATCTTGTTTCCGAAACTGTATGTGCTCTGGAATCCGGCCATGAAGTAGATATAATTGAACGGATTTCAGCAAAACAATCGATAAAATCTCTCCCCTGACATTATTATTTTCAAACTTAAATCATACGGTCTTCCTCGCCTGTTTGTATCCTGGATACTGTCCTATCTCAACAATCATCAATAAAAAGTAATTTTTAGGTCATGCACTTCCAATCCTATATGTTCAAATTTAGGTGTCCCATAAGGAAGTCACCTAGGGCCACTAATTTTCCTATTAACTATCACTGATATTGAACTTATTCTTAGAGGATCTAAGGTGCTCAATTGCTACAAGTAGAGCTTAATAACTTCTTTGCCTGGTGTCACATAACATTCTTGAGCTTAATGCAAGCAAATGTCAAGCCATTTATTACTCTCGTATGCGGATGCCCTTGCCACAATGTCGAAACCTGATTAATAATCAACAAATTTTTATTGTCACTTCCATTCGTGACCTACTTATTATTATTAGTTACTGTCAACTTTACTTTCATGAACATATTAGCAGTATCATCAACAGAGCTTATTCCACACTTGGGTTCGTCTTCCTTTTAAATTTTTCGAAATTTTATAAATATTTTTTTTTCCTCAAAAACTGTCCCAACGATTTAAAAAAAAAAATTCAAAAAATTTAATTTAGTTAAACCTAGGTAATGGTTGAAAAAAATTTTCCAAAAAATGTGTAGTTTTGGTACCCCCCTTGGGACCATTTTTTTTTGTTTTTGATTTTCTCAAAAACGGTACCACTGATTTTGATCATTTTTTTTATGCTAAAGCTTCCCAGCAGTTTGAATATTATAGTGTATTCAAATTTTCCAAAAAGATTTTTTTGGATTTAAAAAAAAAAAACTTTCAAAACTTTTTTGGAAACTCAATATTTCAAAAACCTCAGGCTCGATTTTTTCAAAACTTGATAAATAAAAGTTTGGAAAAATAATCTACAATATATGAGAAAAATAAATTTATTTTACCTAAAAATAACGGTACCCTCCATACAAATATTAAAAAGTGGCTTTCGAAAATCGTATTTTTCTCGAAAACGGTTCCGAGAATTTTACTGAAATTTTTTTTTATATTATTTTTTAATATCTGTAATTTAATAAAAAAAAATTGAAAACAAGATATTACTGGACTGTACCTACCATAGAACGATTTTTTAAAATTTTGAATTTCTCATTATTAGCACAACGGATTTTAATGAAATTTCACAGAGAGAAGCTTCTAAAAAGTTTAAAAAAACATTGCATTTCAAAACTTTAAGAAAAATATTTTTTTTGAATTTTGAAAAAGAAATCAATTTTTTGGTTTTTGAAAATTCAATATCTCGAAAACGGCTCAATCCTTTTTTTGTAAATTTAATTTTTATTCATACAATTATAAAAACTTCAAATTGGCGTACCAACATTTTTTCTTAAAAATGTTTTAAAATTTTCCTATATAAAACCTTATTTTTTAAGAATTCACTACAAAGACTTATAATTTTTGTTCTCGCATAAATCTATATTTGCTTGAATCACATGGCATCCTATTCTTACCTTTAACTACTAAAGAAGTTTTTTTTAGTCATTTAAAAACTGAATTTTATGCTAATGAACAGTTTCTCTAATAACATTCATTTTTGAAATTCTTAGTCTTTTACATAGGAGCAAGTTCGTGCGACCCAGTCGTGCATTTTATTTCAAGTTGACTTGTCCCATCTAAAAAGAATTTCAAAAATTATATCAGCCTTAAAATAAAGTTTTAAATAAAAGAATTTTACCTATAGTTATACGAAAATATATAATCAAGTGTTTCAAATTAATTGACCGCGAGTGTAAGTTATGACTGAAGGTATGTCCCGGGGGAAGTCTTGCAAAAATCACCATTTTTATTCCTGATTTCGAAAACTGAGAGCAAGCCACAGCCTTCAGAGCCACACTGAGAACCTTATAACAGCAGGATGCCCAGAAATAAAAGAATGATCCAAGCCCCATTGCACATAATGTTATGCATTTAATTGTTTTATTATCCCATTTCCATGCGCCTCTTGTGTCTTGTTTTCTGGTTGGACAAGTCCCCGCGAATTACCATTTATGCTTGTGTCTGGCGAGTGGCGAAGGCGATTTGGTCTCCCCATTCGTTTATCCTTTTAGTGTTCTTCTTTTTTACACAGTCAGTGACCTTATTATTTTTATACCAGAGAGAAAAAAAAAACAATACCACAAGCCTCATATTCATAATAATAAATTATGAGAAAAGTTGAATATTTAATATTTTTGCTTGCAATATGGATTTTGTAAGTGGCTTCAACCAAAAGGGAAATGTACGAATTTTACAGAGATTTAAATTCAAATTACTAAAACAATGAGAGAAAGAATAATATACAAAGTAAGACTTTTAATGAAATTTCATATCCATAAGCCAGTCTTTTGACTCTTTTATTATGTTATCTTTCAGCTTTGCAGACATAAAAATAATAATCGGTTAAAAACAACGTAAAACTCATTTAAAATCAAACAAGTGAGAATGCTAATTTACAACCTGTCAAATTACCCGGTTGCAATTACACGTTTCTATTTCAACTCGCCTATTTAATTTAATACATCTGATTGATGGTGTTAACCAAACTGGTGTGGAATTTTATTTTTAGTCTGTTAAACCTGTGGGGGACAAACAAAAATTATTATTCACACGCTCAAGGGTTTATTGTGAGACCATATTGACCATAAACATAGCACGAGCTATTGGAAAATTAGGGGGGAGGGAAAAGAGGTGTCGATGAATTTTCGCAAATTGAAATGGAAAGGGGAAACTGTGCCGTCCTGCGACAATTCTCTGTATTTGACGGTACGACCAAAATGAGGTTCGATGGTGAACTGATGAGCATTCCTAGCGAAAATGTTATAATGGATGAACTGATTGTGGGGGGAATGCAACTGGCTACTTCAAGAGAGCATTGCTTATCAAAAAAAAAGTGATAAAATAAGGAAAGGCATGAAACATTCCGTCGATGTTCAAGAGAATAAGGGAATGATTCCATGATAGTTTTGTTCCCTATCAGATGAAAAATGCGAGTAAAACTCGAGCTTTAGACTTATAAACGTCTTATAAATTGGAGCCAGATCAGAAGGTGTGAACATTTTCTTACATCGATATAGAAATTTTAAGAATTTAGCAGCGTTTTCAGCGGTCTCGAGAATGTGGTCATTTGAACGAAGATCATGGTTGCGAGTACTTAGACCTCTTTGGCTTCTTCGATGCAAGTGCCATTGAAGAACACTTTAACCCATTTAACAATGCTGTAAATACTGAATTTTAATGAGCTTATCATACGGTATTTTTGAAAGTCCACTTCCGAAGGAGATGAAAGTGAATGTGGAAATAAGTATGAGAAGCTGAATGTAGCAAAGAAGTAAATGTTAATTAGGAATTGGATATGTTATTTTGACCATCACGATTCGGTCAAATCAAACAAGAAGATTACTTGGTAAGATTCAATACATCTAGTTTTAAGCTAGATTACTTAATGAGAAAAATCATTAGTTTAATTTAACCCAGAAGATTGCTTAATACTAAGTAATTTGGAATAATTTTGGAATTTTGAATTTCTCACTATCACATAACGGATCTTAATTGCATTTTCAATAGAGACGCTTATAAAAAGTTCGAAAAGCATGGCATTTTAATACTTAAAAAAAAAATTGAATTTAAAAAAATAATCAATAATTTTTGAAAATTCGATATCTCAAAAAACGGGTGAATATTTTTTTTTTTTTGAAAATAAATTTTTATTCTCTAAGTAATAAAAACTTTACTTCTAAATTTTATTTATAAAATGATGTTAAAATTTTGTTATGCACATAAAACTTTTTTTTTAAGAAACCACTACAACGGCTCTGGGATCTTAGCGCCCCATATATGGGATATTGGTAAAAAAAGTATGTCATCTTATTGGTCAGTAATTGGTCCAAAAAGGTTATCTAGATTTGGAAATTGGTCAATCATAGAAAATTTGTAATTAAGGCTTAAACTTTTATAATGTCACGCAAGTTCATGCGCGAATTTTGGCATCTCTTTGTGGGATATTCGCAAAAAATGTTTACGACCTGAAAGGTCCGTAGATCCATATAAAAGGTCAGCTCGTGTCAGTAATACAAAATAAATAAATTTGGTGGTGCAACAAAATCGAAGACAATCACGATCTAGTGACTTACAACTCTAGGAATGATTTTCCTATGTGCGTGTTGCCAGGAATGGAGGGGACCTATAATTTTCTGCCGATTCCGAACGGCTAATGAGGAACACTTTTCATGACAAGAGATACTCTTAGAGGATTTGTCAATTCCTCGTAAGAGGCAGTACACCCCTGAACAACTTTTTTGCAGCGGCTGAGAATCGAACTCAAAACCTTCTGCATGACAGTCCAACGCACTAACCATTATGCCAAGGGGTTTTAGTAATAGTCAATAATTTTTTTTTCAAGGTCGTAACGATTTTTGGCACCTCATTTGGAAAATTTAAAAAATATAAGTTTGCCGCTTTAAAGACCACTTAACCGTCATAAAAGATCATATTTTCTTACCCATAGATTTTTGTTCATGAATTTTAAAATTTTCTTCAAAAGTATAAGAGAATGTACGCAGCTCATTTTGAACCGAGTTAATTACAGCGTGGATACCGACCCGATCTACATACCTTTTTCTTAAAAGACATTTTCGTGCAGTTGTTAACTGACTTTTCTATTTATGAAAGGGTATTTTTATAAGTTATACCATTATAAATGTTTTTTCAACAAAAAATATGTAAAATATATATTTTTATATAATTGGACAATATGTTAACAACTTAGCAAAATATAAAAAAATAAGCCTGAACATGAAAACAATGCATAGTAACATTGGAAATTAATTTTGCAACTGTAAAAACAATCTTGTTGTTAAGGAACCACTAGAAAATCTGACATTCATGCAGGGCCGGACAAGCTATACGTGAAAGCTGTGCAAATGCGCAGGGCACTGAACTCAAAAGGCGCCTTGGGCAAGCGTTAAAAAAGCCACTACTTCATAACCACTACCTACCATCTTTTTTAAGTTTCATTTCTTTTTATAGCTCACTCCAATATTGGTAGGTATTTATTATATAATTAACAGCTGATTCTGAATTTAAAGACAGATATACATATATATATAGATTAGATACATATCAAGTTTTCCAAAAATAAGTCGATGTTTAATTTCCTATACACACCCCCATTCCCACAGTAAAAAAAACTACATCACAAAATCTTTACAAAGTGCACAATTTTGTTCGCTTAGCAACAGATACCTACATATTTGCTATTTTTCTCTTTATCAATCCACTGTTACGTTATTCTTCACACTCAATATCGCGTGTATGAGTGAAGGGATTTATTTTATTTTGTTATCCCTCCCCTATGCAGTGTAACATAAAACAGAATTTCAACAGCAAATACAGACAGTTACCAGTTTGCAAGTCAGCAATGTTACTCAAACAGAAATTCTAAGGCACAAAATTCATACTCATTGACATGTCAGTGGGCAGAATTAAAAGTTGCGTCTAGGAATTTAAACTCTTCCGGTTGAGTGTTTCTAGTAATATGTTTTAGTTTGGCACTGGCCTCTGTTTTTTGAGTGAAATTTTATCACTGTCGCTTGTCGAGAATGAGACAAAGGGTTGAAATATGGAAATACTTGAGTGATGATGATGCGATTATTAATGTTGAGGTTTGTCGTTAATGAGTGAATCTGTTTTATTCAATTTCTCCTTTTCTCTATTTTTTTTGTTCTTGCCAGTTATTGTTTACATTTAAAAAGGGATTTTTTTACTGATCTAATTACTTTATTTGTCTATGTATTATGGTAAAAAAAACTCAAAACAAAAGAAAGGATAGGGAATCTATATTTATCTACAATAAAACTTGCTACGCTACTATTCCAGTAGGGTATACGAGTATGTATAAGGTTATGATATTGGTTCAAACATGAAAGGAAAAGAGGCTGGTGTTCAAAACAAAATTAAGTGTCTTGAACCTAGAGCTTATTTTGTTCAGGCTGCTTGCATTCCTTTTGGTTGTTGTTGGTTTTTAATGATTCAGCTTGCTGTTCATTGGAAGCTGTTAAGTTTTTTGACATTGCTCAATGCATATAAAACTTTGTATCAGGTTCAACAATGCGTTGGGACATACTTAACTTATATACAAAAAATTTCGCTGGTTTGACCTTAAAACCCCTTTCTGAAACCAGATGAGAGTAGACTAAATGCTTAAAAACCATTCAAAATCTTAGAAGCTATAATATGAAGCTCTTATTGAAATATCTGAGGCTGGAAACGTTGAGAATAGAAACATGCAGTCATTAGGAAGTAAAATTTTAGTTTCAAGTTTGTATGTTGCATATTAATCTAGTTTGATATTTTAGAAAAAAATAATGGCGCAAAATTTTAATTGAATTAGTACGATGCTAAAGCTGTTTTAGGATGATACTAGGTTAAAACAATAATTTTAATCGAATATAGCATCATACTTCTCTATCCTTTTATAAAAGTTAAAATCATCGAATACCTACTTTATTTTTTTAGTTTCTTGCTAGCTTCATATGATTCTTTGACATTTGCAGACATCAAAAAAGGTTCGTGTACTTACTTTTTTACACAAAATGTCATTGTTTTAGGTGTGTTCAGAAGCAATTTATCAAGGAAATTCCTTTAGTACGATACTAGTGAGAAAATGTTCAAAATTAAGAATGAGTTAGTAAACTACTATAAAGTTAGCAAATTATTAAGTAGTATCATACTAATACCTTAATAATAGACTGTTTAACATTTTGTGCCAATATAACTAGTAAGTATTTACAAACTCCGTCTGCTAATTTATCTCTTAAATATGCTACTAAAAACTCTTTAGTGGAAATGCGAAGCCATAGCTCTAAATCTATAAATACCATCACAGTTTCCTCAAATAACGTAGTGTTTTGAGACTAAAATTAAAAAAAAAAACTACTTCAGGACCCCAATGACTCAGGAAAGATAAGTTGACTAGTCAATCATGGCTATAGAGAAAGAGATTGTCAAGTCATTATATTATGATGATCTGGTAACTGAGTTTGCTAAAACAGAAGCCAGAAAAGTTAATATATTGCAATAAATTCGGTTCTATTTATTTTTATTAAAATAATAATCTTATTATTATATCCTACACTGAATAAATTAAATATGAATATAAAACTTTTAATTCAACAACAATTAATGAGTTCATTTTTTATTTGTATGTTGTTATGTTTTTGAATTAGTTTTTAAATATTTTTTTATTTAAATAATATTTTTTTCAGTTCCTAAATTTTTGTGATATATTTTTGTACTATTATTTTTGTGATATATTTTTGATTTCTTAGTTTTTAATAAAAATCATATGTATTTTAATTAAATAATATAAGTATTATCTAGGAATAGGCCTCTTGGGGATCCCTCGTTAAAAAAAACGCATTGCAAAGGGTACCCCTTGGGCAATGAGGAAATGACTTTTTCCGCCAATCCAATCTAAATGAGAGGCGGCACTGATAAAGCTTGCACAGGGCTCTAATTTAGCTCGGGCCGGTCCTGCATTCATGTAATAATAATACAAAAATTCTGGGGTGACCTTGACAAAGCTTAAGCCTTGATTGCAAATTTTCAATATTCAATATTATTCAATTTCCAAAACTAGGTGACCTTTTTTGACCAGTTACTGTCCAATTAGATGGCATACTCATTTTACGAAAACCCCATATGTGGGGTGCCAAGATTCCAGAGCCCACTACAACGACTGATAATTTTTATTTTTGCATAAACTAATATTTGCTTTAGAAATCACATGGTGACCTATTTTATATCCAACTATACGTAAGGAGTTGTTTTATTCATTTAAAAAATGAATTTTTTGGTTATGAACATTTTTCTCTAGTAACATTAATTTTTCCTTTTTTTACTTCTTGACATAATTTTTTTTTTAACAATACACCAATTTTCTATCTGGGCGTTATTAAGTTTTAAAATTGCTTGTGTTTTGTGACACTTTATTTCTTGAGTTTTATGGGATAGACTGACTGGAAGATGATAACATTTAAAACTCTTTTTGAATTGTTCTGTCTTAGATGTAAGCGTGACGTTTAAAGAGACATTTAACTAAACATTAATTTAAGAGTCATTTTTCGTTGTCTTTCAAGAGCATTTAAAATGGTAAGAGCATTGAATTGTCATCATGGAGGTTTGGATTCCATATGTCCATCAGCAACTACTCCCAGCTAATTCTTTTTACTTGCGACTTATAGGTACTATAAGGCAAGTTATGCATTCGAAAAAAAATCGAACTCGAGATTTTGATCAAAGTTGACATTACGATGATAGCGAAGACTAAAAAAGTGGGTTTCGCAATTCTGTCTGTCTATCTGTCTGTCTGTTCGACTACAGCCTAAACGGCTCGGGCGATTTTCTTCAAACCTGGTAGATATCATTTTTAATTTTTTCACCCTACACATTTTTTTTCTTTTTTTTAAAACCAAAAATAACGGTACCTGCCATACGAATTTTTTTCGAAATTTTATAAATATTTTTTTTTCTCAAAAACTATTCAACAGATTTTAAAAATAAATATACCAAAAAAATTCATTCAGTTAAAGCTAGTTAATGGTTGAAGAAATTTTTGCGAAAAATGGTTATTGAGGGTAACCCCCATGAAACCATTTTTTTTGTTTTTGATTTTCTCAAAAACGGTACGACCGATTTTGATCAATTTTTTTTTTGCTAAAGCTCCCCAAAAACATAAAAAGAATTGTTTACTCAAATTTTCAATTTTTTTTTTTTTTGAATTTTTAAAAAAACCTTCAAATTTTTTTCTTTAAAAGTCAATATTTCAAAAACCCCATGCTAGATTTTTTTTTTTAAACTTGATAAATAAAATGTCTCAATATAATCTATAAGATGTGAGAAAAAAAATTAATTTTACCTAAAAATTAAGGTACCTACCATACAAATGCTAAAACATTAAAAGAAATGGTTTTCAAAAATCGTATTTTTCTCGAAAACGGCGCCTGGAATTTTGATAATTTTTTTTTCTTTCAATTAATTTTTATGATCTTTAATTTAATAAAAAAATTGAAATTAAGATATTACAGCTTGTACCTACCATAGAACCATTTTTTCGAATTTTGAATTTCTCATTATCCACATAACTGATCTTAATGAAATTTTTTATAGAGAAGCTTCTAAAAAGTCTAAAACATATTTCATTTCAAAACTTTAAAAGAAAAATTTTTTGAATTTTTGAAAAAAAAAAAATTATTTTTAATTTTTTTAAAAATTTTGAAAATTTTTTCTTAAAAATCTTTTAAAAAGTTTGTATATAAAAGCTTTTTTTTTAAGAAACCACTACAACGACTTATAATTTTTGTTCTTTCATAAATTCATATTTGCATAGCATTCTGTTTTTGTCTCTTACAGCTAAAAGAATTTAAAAAATTAATTTTATCCTTATGAACAGTTTTCTCTAATAACATTCATTTTTAAAATTCCTAGTCTATTACATAGGAGCAAGTTCGTGCGACCTAGTCATGCATTTTATTTATATAGATATAGAATTTACCAAAAAAAAAAAATAGATTTTTTTTAAATTCCAAACATATTTTGGTTTAGGTTTTGAAATTCAATGTTTTTCAAACTTTTTAAAAATCCGTTATGTTGATAATGAGAAATTTAAAATTTGAAAAGTATGGTTCTATGGTAGGTACCGTCAGGCATACTCTAATTTCAAAATGTTTATTATTAAATTGAAGATCGTTAACATTAATCGAGCGCAAAAAAATTTTAACCAAAATTCTAGGTCCTGTTTTCGAGAAAAATCGAACATGGCGTTATCGAAATAATGAGTTCCAATGGGGGTACCATTAATAACCATTTGTCTGAAACATTTTTTTAACCATTACCTAGCTTTGACCAAATGAAATTTTTTTGTATTTTTCTTTTTGAAATCTGTGAAACAATTTTTTAGATATTTATAAAATTTTGAAAAAAAAACCGGATTTTGGTCTTAAAAAAATTTGTGGGGAAAAAAATAAAAATAATATCTACCAATTTTAAAGCAAGGACAGACAGAATGGCGAGAGCCACTGGTTTGCTCTTCGCTATCATCGTAATGTAAACTTTCATCAAAATCTCGAGTTCGATTTTTTTTTACGAATGCTTAACTTGCCTTATAGAACCGATAAGTCGTAAGTAAAAATGGCCTTAGCTCAGTACTAGTTAGAAAATATTTAAAATTAAGAATTAGTTAGTAAACTACTTCAAAGTTAGCAAAGTTTTATGTAGTATCATACTAATACCTTAATACTGAGCTGTTTAAAATTATGCGTCATAGATTTTAATAATTTTCCCATATGTAATATAAAGTTCATAAGAAGGTAACTAAGTTCTATATCCCTGCCCGTTACTGATGTTCCGCCTACACACGAGTCCATAAATCCATACGTATACTAGAACACTATGCAGCTTTGCTCCTCCAATGTAATTTGTAAACGAGTTCGCCATTGGTCTCGTCTTGAACATAATCTGTGGACTATCAAAACTTTATAACAGTAGCACCCAATGACAATGAGGCACAACGGATCCTTGCACTTTTGTAAAAATAATGGATATTGTCCAAATACAGACTTCAAGGACTCAGCTTTGCTGGGATTATTACTTTTTTTTCGCTCAGCAATTAAAGAAATGAAGTCGACTGGGGGCAGATAAATGAAACACCATTTAGACAATCTGTGCAGCAATTGCTATCAAAAAATCCAAAAGAAGACTAAAAAACGTTTACTTTGTGGCAAGTTTTGTTCTTTTTTTGATGGAAAAAATTTTAATTAAACAGCATATCCTCCAAGTGGGGGAGTAAATCAACTTTTCGCGGAAATTAGAAATCTGTTTGCATTTCTCTTCTTCTCGTCGAGCATAATGCATGGGTAGAGATGCAGGGTTAGAATTCGGACTCATTATCATTCTTGAAAATTAAATTTTGAATTTCTGTGGGGTTTTTCGTTGCTGTTGTTGTTGTTGAGTTCGAGTTAAAAAAAAAAAAACATCGAAATTGGTTTCAAGTGCTGGAAGGGGTAAAGCGCTTTGTGCATTAGACAATGGCATTGCAATTGACCTCAATATAAAGTGGAAAGTTTTCGGTTTGGTGGTTTTAATTTTGATCAACGAAAAAAATCAGTAATTAGCTGACGCAATACGCAATACGAGTAAGATTGAAAAATAAATAGAATGCAGTAGCGATAGAGGGCACGAATTTGCTCCAATGGTTTATATAGTTCTCCAAGAAATTGATTGGAAAACTGATATATGAAGCATTATCTAATGAATTAAATCCAGCTAAGTATTTGTGCTTATATATTTTCAATTACTGCCGAGTTCCTAATCCAAGTACATTCAAGTGCCTCAAGTCTCCGATTAAACTAGTATTTCCAGCGGGTCAGCTTCTGTCCGGACTAGCACCGAGTATTTATTTCAATATAACCCATCAGTTACTTACTTTTTTCTATAAATATCCTGCTTTGGCCTGGGAGCCCAACTACATATTCCATGACAATTATAATGAACTACCTGAACTGAAGATCAAAGACTTGATCTCTTAGCTTAACCCGATAAAGTGGCTCTGGGACGATCTTCGACGACTTCTGTAATAGGTGTTCTTCGATCTTAAAACTACGAGCTAGCGAACTTCAGTTAGTAAGGAGCTCATAAATTGCTCATCATATTCCATTTAATCCATAGGTCAAAGGAGTTTATGATATCAAAACTGCAGACGCAGAGCGCTCTAGCGCTAATTGGGTCACTCAGCAAGACTGCTCGTTGATACCTTTTTTTAACTTCATACTGTGGCAACACTTCCAGAAGAAAGAATAAAGAAAAACATATGAATAAATCAATGTTCAGAAGGAAGATATAATGAATAAAAGATAATAATGACTGTATTTAGTAGAAAGAGAGTGCCGGTTAGGTAGAAGAATATAATGAGAGAATAAAGATATGATCAGTTGTTGTGGATCTTTTAAAGTGTTAAAGAGGAAAGACCTTTTATTTGTTTAACCGAATATTGTTTTAGTTTTGCATTCAGAAAAGTTTAACTTCTTACATAAAATACAAAAGGTTTTTCAATTAGTAGATTTTGGCAGCCATGTTGCTTTGGTGACATCTGTAAAATCTATAGATTATCATTAAGTTACTGATGTTAATTCACAATGGCAAGTTAAACGCTTAAAGCGAGCACCTCTAAATGATAAGACATTATTATCAAAATGGGTGTTCGTTGTGCAAACGTCACTCTCACTCGCGTTCGGTCCATTTTACGGTAGACGTGGTGGCTCTTCACAGTCGACTCCTTAACTTTTGGTGTCCGAATTTGTAACGACTGGATCGTAATCAATCAACCATCATTTTTACTTCAAGAAACAGCAGAACCCTAGGCAATTGATTCTTCGACAAGAACAAGATCCCGGCATTCTGCGGACTCCAACTTGGCGAATTTTGCGCCAGGACTCAAAAACCAAATAACCCAAAAGCTTAAAGTTCATGCATACAAACAACTGGGCTTCGGAGCGTTTTAAAGACGACCCCAGTTTTGGCCGAAAAATGATCTTTAGCGACGGGGTGAATTTTCGGATGAATGGAAGTGTTGACAAATGAAATTGTGATATATGGGACGACAACAACTCACGCGAGGCTCACCAGGTGACAATAAAAATTAAAAATAAATTAAAGTCATCAAATAGAACGTAAGCCTAGTTACTTACTACTCCCAACCATTTCTGTGTACGTGTTTGCAGAAATGGGGGGGGATCTACAATTTTCTGACAATTCCGAACGGTTAATGAGCATCACTTTTCATGAAAAGAAAAAAAAATTTATCAAAATTCTAGACACCGTTTTCGAGTAAAATACGATTTTTGAAAACAATTTTTTAACATTTGTATGGTGAGTACCTTTATTTTTAGTTAAAATAAAACTTTTTTTTCACATCTTGTAGATTATGTGGAAAAACTTTTATTTATCAAGTTTAAAAAAATCTAGCATGGGTTTTTCGAAATACTAAGTTTTGTAAAAAAAAATTGAATTTTTTTTTAAAATCCAAAAACTTATTTTTTGAAAATTTGAATACACAATTCTTTTCAAATTTTTGGGGAGCTTTATAAAAAAAAAACGATCAAAAGCGGTTGTACCGTTTTTGAAAAAATCAAAAACAAAAAAAATCGTTCCATGGGGGGTACCCTCAATAACCATTTTTCGGAAAAATTTTTTCAACAAATACCTACCTTTAATTAAATAAAATTTTCTTGTATCTTTTTTTTTTAAATCTGTCGAACAGATTTTGAAAAAAAAAATATTTCCAAAATTTTGAAAAAAAAATTCGTATGGCAGGTACCGTTATTTTTGGTCTTAAAAACACAAGAAAAAAACATGTGGGGGGGAAAAATTAAAAATGATATCTACCAAGTTTGAAGAAAATCGGCCTAGCCGTTTAGGCTACAGTCGAACAGACAGACGGACAGACAGAATTGCGAGACCCAATTCAATTTCAATTCAATTTTGTTTTTTTGAACATACTATTTACAATTTGGCTTACAACTAAAAAGATACTACATATGTATGAAATTTTACATTTGTTGGCCCATAGGGGGATAGGGGGCCTTACTATATATACAGTGAGTTTAATTAAGTTTAATTATTTTTATATAAAATTTACATGACGAAAAAAATTAAATTTAAAATGTTGGTTGACTGTATCTATTGTCCTCAGGGTGTTCATTCCTGGTTGTCAGTGGTGATTTTTGTGGAATTGCGAGACCCACTTTTTTAGTCTTCGCTATCATCGTAATGTTAAATTTGATCAAAATCTCTAGTTCGATTTTTTTACGTATGCATAACTTGCCTTACAGTATCTATTGAGGGTATTGCACTGCGACCTGGAGATCTAATATGGATGACCTTGTTCATCATATAATTCTTTTTCTACATTTATTGCACTTACGAATTTTAGTAGTAGTACTCGTAGTAGTGTTTATTTAAAATATCATATCTATGTGTGTATACTATACAAAAATACATTTATTTTTCGGTAATTTTACAATTAATGTATGGCAAGATAAGCTGATAATGTTTGAGTTATTTTCTTAAGCAAAAAAAAAAAAATACAACAAAGACTTTCGTCGTCTGTCGCGATCTAAAACTATTTTGGATTGTTTGCTGTAACTACATGTAATTACACATATGTATGTTCTTATTTATCCTTTTTATTTAAAAGTCAAATTCATTAAGCAGCTCCTGCCGATATTTGAGCGCATTATGAAGATACAAGAGAAGGTAACACCAATCTCGTTTTCCGTTCAGTAAACTGACCATCATTTCCTCACTCAGTGTGGCGGATCCAAAAAGCATTCTCTGCGTATCCCTCTAAGTACTCGACAAAATCCCATAAAGTACATAATTTCAACTTCATTAAAATTGCAGGGGGAAAAGTTCACATTTTGAAATCCATCAAAACGGCCTTGGCTTCCCATCGATCAGCGAAATCAAGCATCATTAAGCGTGTTTAGCACTTGGATGGGGGACCGTTCAAATGTCAACCATGTGCTGTTGACATTTGTTTCTTCTGTTGTTCTTTCTTTCTTTGTGTCTCTGTCTCTCTCTGTTGTATTGTCTAAGACGATGGCCTCAGTTACTAGTGCTTTCCGCGTCTCTACTTCGTAGATTTATCTACGGAGTAGTGTAATATGTAATGTAATGTAATGTATTTTGAAATGCTGCTTTTGACGTTCCATTAAGCCTTATGATGCCCGCTCTTACTTTAGGGATCTATCTGATCGTTGAGGGCTTCAAATTTTCACTGATATGTGATCTTGTTAGACTCGCCCTTTGCAGTGCCTCTTAAAGGCTTATTGTCCTCGTAGGAATAGAGAATTTTTCCTATGTAGTTCATATGACATTGCATTTTAAATTCAAAAAATGGCTTCATTTGACATTCCACCATCAGCGCATAGCTTGGAGCTATACTCTTGGCAACCCTAGAACTTATTTTAAGAAGTATCTCTGCATCTTTTCAACTTCTTCATATCTTTTGTGACCCCATTGTGCTCCATATGCTAAGATAGCCTTGGTAACAGCGTTAAAAAGTACAATCTTTGATCCGAATTTAACTTCCTTGCTTGTGATGAAGTTTCTCCATGTTAAATTGATATTATGTTAAGCCAGTTTCAATCTTTCCTTAAAGAGTCAGCCAAACACTTCTTGACAATTTCTACATTTTCGTTGTTTAGTTTCCACTGTTCTTGTGTGCTCAATCTCCCACCTCGTTTTCTATAAGAAAAGTGGATTTATGAGACATCCTTGCCTTACGCCCATTACAGGTTTGAACCACTCCAAGATTTCTTAAAACTTGGTTCTATTTTTCCAGATGTAACCATAGGATAAAAGATTTTTGCTAAAATTTCAATAGCTGAATCTGAACCATTTGTAATGAACTCGTATGATATTTGTGGCACCTTCAGAGAGGATAGGTCGCTCTCTTTCATCTGGTATTGTCCCAGGTGGTTTTTTCTTTGATGCATGAGTGGACAACATTTTCCCAATACGGGATCCGGGGTTTCCTTATGCAGAATATACATGTGGCACTATTTACCACACCAAGTAAACCTAGATGTCTTCTTAGTTTGCAGTAATATCTAGTTAGAATACCAGTTATTATTTTTAGGTTATTTCTACTTAAGCTCATGAAACGTTGCTGGTTGCAATTTCCCATTAGTAGTTTCACCCGCCTTAGCTTTCCAATTCTTGGATCTGCTTGCCTCCTCTATTTGTTTAATTTTGTTTTTGATTTACTCATTATCCGCAATAGGGCTCAGGCCCTGTTAAAGGTTTTCATGCCAAGGAGTCTGCTTCTTCGTTTCCATAAACACCCATGTGACCAGGTACCCAGTCAATTGTGAACCTGTTCTGTTTGCCAAGTTCGCTTAGCCTGTTTATGCACAGTAATTTCGTTCTTATGATATATAAGCTTAGAGCCTTGACTTGGTGACTAGTGACTTGGCTATCTGACTTAATGCAAAAGACAAGATGCTATCTTCTTCGTCTAGTTAGTTAGTTTAATGAAATCTTTATTTGATTGCATAAAATAGTATTACAATTATAGGTTAGGCCACCTACCAGTCTTTTTCGTCTATGAGGATAAGTTTTTTAGATTTTTTCAGCAGTTATAACAACCCTTGATCCAAATCTAAGTTATCGTTAAAAAGGTTGAAGTTCCAGAATTTATTAAAATGTGTGTAGTATGAGATAATTATTGCTAGCCAACATCTGACAATAATGTTCCCAGAAACCCATCATTCCCCTTGAGCCAGAATAGCAATATAAAATCAATTATGTATCTCAATGATTGCTTTGGTATATGAACATACACACATTCGAATACAAAGCATAACAATTAAATTGTATTTATTTACCATCCTCTTATAACAACAACAGAAATCTCTGATGGAAAAAAATATAACATTTTGCAATTATATTTCCCAATGACAAAATAAATTCGAAGGTCAAGAATCAAACAAATGTTTTCAATAATAGCAATTTCATCCCATGTTTGCTCAGGAGTTGGATGTAGCCCGGAGAAGAGGACCCAACTATAGACACAATATGTTAACGTCATGCTTGCCATTAGAAATGTTTATCTACTGCCGAAATGATTTTTCAATCCCTGATGTTCTATTTTTCTGTATCTTTCTTTCCTAATGGGACTATCAGCCGCCGCCGCATAAGAAAACTTTGTCACTTAAATCCTAAAATATTGCCCTTATCACATTGAATTGGTCACACATACCTTAAACAGCTCTGACTTCCAATTACAACTTATAGTCGTAGTCATAGTCTTCATCGTTACGAGACTCGAATGTCATTTTGAATTAAAGGACCGATGGAAAGGAAACCGAAAGAGACTTAATGGAACGAAGAGAAAATATTGAACTGGGAATCACTAATGGCGGAGGCAATAACTGATATTAAGTTTAAGGATCCTCTTGCCTTGGTATACAATCATCACCAGCTGGGTTGGTGCTAGATGAAACGTCGCCCAGGTCGATATTAATAAAGAGATATTTTATGTTTTCTTTTAGTTCTGGTTATTTATGTTGATGAAAAGGTCATTAACTAAAAATCGCCTTACCTCATTGAATCAGTATTTAACATTTTTATCAAACTTGGCTTTAAGATAGGGAAGACGAAAAAAGTGAGTCTGCAATTCGGTATGTCTACCTCTCAGCTCAAGGAGATCGAAGATTCTCGCGATAGAAACAACACCCGGAACTTTTATAAGAAAAACGAAGCAACTGGCTGCTAGCTTTAAGACTGGAATGCAGACTCTTTGAAACTACGAAGTTAAACAAGTCACCGATCCACAGGGAATTATGGTTACTTTCTAGCGGCTGTTAAATTGGCATTATTTAGAGCGTTTGATAGGACAATAAGACAAACTGTATCAAATCAATAAAGAACCAGTCCTGACACCCAGTATAACAGAGGTAGACCTAGCTATAAATAAGCTTGAGAAAATCAGGTTTACCTACAAAACTCTTCAAATACGGAGATGATGTTTTGGTAGGGTACATGCATCAAACCATCAAGCGTGGAAGGGAGCATGTCCGGTGACTGTACCATCGTCTCTATAAGATCTTATGCAACGTGCTAAGTGAGGGTCTTAAGCTGTTCTGTAATAATTAAGTCGGCAAGTATCAGTGTGGCTTCCAGCTCGACAGATAAACTATAGACCAAATATTCACATTGAAGCAAATACTTGAAAAGATCAACGAATTTCAAGTCGAGAGTCACCATCAATTTATTGACTTTAAAACCGCATATGAAAAGATTCTTCTTTAGGAGCTCTAAATTGCAATGGCCGAATTCGGAATCCCGGGAAAACTGATCCAACTGTGGTGCGTGAATATACGAGGAATATACGAACTGTGATTTGCAACTGAGGAGCAACTCCTCTGAACTATTTCAAACATGCGCACTGCACAAAGTTTCGGCAAGGAGATGCGCTATCATCTGATTCCTACAATTTCGTTCAAGAGGAGATTGTGCTCAGGGCAGGCGTTAACACAGAGGGCACATTATTCAACAAATCTGTCTAACTGTTTGTGTATGCTGACAATATCGACATCATTAGCCGTTCTCTATGGTATGTAAAAGAGTACTTCATGGCTGTTGAAGATCAGGCGAGACTTCAAAAAGCAACCAAACATCTTTCCACGGATTAGGATAAAACTTCACTATTGATAGCAAAAACTTCGAGGTAGTAAAGGAGTTCATCTTCTTTTTCTTAAGGAGGCGCTACACTCCGGGGTGGACCAGGGCCTCCACTAACAAGCTCCACCAGCTAGCTCGGTCCGTAGCTAGTTGTATCCAGTTTCGCACATAGATAAGGACCAAAATGATGAGAGTCTTATAGGGGGACACTTTAGTTATTCGAGAGAGGACTCAATTGCTTTCTTAGCGTATCCGATTTGATCGCAGATAGACCTTCCTGGTCTAAAGCCGCACTGATATGGATCTATCAGGTTTTTGACGAGAGTCAAAGTGTCTTCTACGCGATTTTCAGGTGACTTACGAGTATGCCTATGTTGTTGGTGCAGTTCAGAGGGTGTCCTTCCTTGAGGATCGGACAGACAATGCTGAGGTTCCATTCATCGGGCATGCTTTCTTCCGATCATATTTTGCAGATGAGCTGGTACATAGTCCTAACCAAGTCATCGCCGGCCACTTTAAACAGTTCGGCAGTGAGGCCGTCAGCTCCAGCGGCTTTGTTGGACTTGAGATTCGATATAGCTACCTTGACTTCGTCCAGGTCGGGTGGGCGGTATTGTTGGTCTGCGTCGCCTAACTCGAATGGTAATATGTCTATAGCAGCGGAATTTTCTTCTTCAGGGCCATTATAAAGTTTGGAGAAATGGTCTTTCCATATTCTCAGCATGGACTCCGGTTTTACTATACTACGATGTTCCCTTGATTATCCATGCAGACTTCGGCTCGGGGATTGTATCCTTGTGATCTTTTTTTTACCTTTTGGTAAAACTTCCGAACGGCGTTCCTGCTATGGCATCCCTCTATTTCCTCAATCGAGCGCTCCTTCTTTTTCTTTCAGAGAAGTCGGTGTTCTTCTCTCCTCTTCTGTTCGTAGAGCTCGCGAGCAGCTCTAGTCTTTCCTTGCAGCACCGCTTTATACCTATGCCTTTTGTCTTGCTGCATGTGATTGCCGGCACTCATCGTCAAATCAGGGGTTTCGTTGTGGTGGTGGTCGTGTAAAACCTAGCACGTCAGAAGCAGCATCTCCGATGGCTACTTAGCAATGTTGCCACTTGTTCTCAATACTTGATACTGCTTAAGAGATTTGTTAAAAACTCGATCGGAAAAAAACCTTGCGATCTTTTGCGATTGTAAACGTCCAACGTCGAACTTCCTCGCAGTATTTCCTTGTTTTTGCTGGGGTCGGTATATCCAAAGCCGAACCTTGGTTACAAAAGAGGTAGTGGTCCGAGTCGATGTTAATCCCTCGGAACGTGCGGACATCCTCTATACTGAAGAAGTGCCTTCCGTCGATCGCAATGTGGGCAACCTGGTTCACGGTTGATTGATCAGTATATCGCTATGTCCCTTTGTGAATATCGATATGTTTGAACTCCATATTAGCTACAAGAACGTCCTGCCCACAGCGAAGTCAATCAGCCTGAATCTGTTATCGAAGGTGGAATCATGCAGGCTAAATCTTCCAATCGTGTCAACAAAGATGTTTCCTCTTCCTAGCTTTTTAATGTCATAACTAGGGGACTGCTTGTATGTTTTGTCCAGGAGCTTAAAGAATACATATGTCTTCATCTTTCTCTTCTGTTAGGGCATGCGCGCAAATCAGGCTAATGTTGGCGAATTTGGCCTTAATGCGGATTGTCGTGAGGCGCTCTATCACACAGTTTAAACGCAAGACTTTTTACCTCGATAGCACTCGCCGTAGTAGATAACGCAGTCTTTTAATTTTCGTCTCCCCGGTCCGTCTCATCGCATCTCTTGGATGGCGGATCTGCTTTGTAGCAGTTTAAGGCTTCCGTTAATTTTTCGGCCGCACGTGGTCCCTGGGACCTATTATTCCACGTTCAGATCCGAAGTTCGTTGTCCTTATTTCGTTTGCATGTTTAGTCATCAGTGATTCCGTCTGTATCCGAGGCCTGTTTTTGTTTAGCAACTAAAAAATTATGTTATGTGGGTGGGAAATCACCCCGACTAGACGGCACAACCCCAAACTTAGAGGGCTTAGTTCCTAGCATGACTCCAAGAACGGGAAACCGGATAAACCACTCCTTATAGACCTGAGCTACGAAAATGTCATAGTAGACCATATAAGGTATTCACTAAGTAGTTCAGCCTAACTGAAACTGTAGACGGCATCGTTGATTCCATCTGGGGAATTCCTCCACTGCCGCCTACGCCTAGCTGAAAGAAGAGATGCCTTTGTGGGAACAGCTCAACCCTCTCTCGTTTGCTAACCCAAACAACCTTTCATTGGGGTTGTGTGACCCAATCTCCGATGTTCACCGCGAGGAGTTCAGATTAGAAGTTCATCTACTTCGGAGTTAATTTAACATAGTGCAGATCCGACGAAGTATTACTCTAGGAAACAGCTGCTACTTCTTAGCAAAACAAATGGGTACAAAACTCCCAACTCGTAAAACGAAGTGCGCGGTCTACAAAAGCCTTATACTACGAGTCCTGTTCAACGGCGCATAGTGCTAGACTATAAGCAGAAAGGGACAGATGATTTTGGGCTCTTTTGACAAAAAAATTCTTTGATATTTGGTCCTGTTTGCGAATGGAAGACAAGATATAACCGCGAACTCTTTCAGCTTTACCAAGAAGTAGATGTAGTCTAGAAAGCCAAAACACGACGCCTAGATTGAGTCGTCCATATTGAGCGAATGGACAACAATGCTCCAGCTAAGATGGTCTTTAAAATATTTTCTAGTTAAATTTAAAAAAGCCACAGCCCTTTTGAATTTATGATTTTGTTGAACGAAGTTATTTCAGATTTCGACAACCCGAGTACTTTGTGCCTTTTTGCCTTGAACCCTCCATCGGTCCTGGTCGTCGTGTTCACAATTGTAATAACATTTGCTTTATATTCCAATTTTAATGACTCCACAACAAAGCTCTGTCTACTTTTTTTGAAATGAGATCGTTCGCACAAGTTTCAAATTCAATATATGTAGGTACATATCTACCATTCTTATGATTTTTTTTAGGTTCAATATTTGATTCCCTTAAATGTGGTTCAGTAGACATAGAGGCTGACAAATTAGTTCCGGAATTTTTTGTCATTATTTTAGGTTGCCCATAAATGTAAACGAACTTATTTATTTCATTTTTAATTAATTTATGGCGTTGGCACATGTGTTGATTTACCGGCTTCACAAATTATTAGAAGTTATTTCATAAGACCAAGTCCTGGAATTTATTTCGTCCTTTCCTGAGGTTCATATTAAAATGTATATGTATTATTTACCCTGTACGACCGTCGACTGAACGAGGAACGTGTGCATACATACAAACATTACCCATAGTAGCACACATCCCGATTACAAACAAATAAAATTCAATTTCGTGAAAATGGATGATCCTGTTGATTTGTATGTATTCTGTTTTTGTTTGGTTTCGGTTATAAAAAACATTATAATGTGGGCAAAAACTCAGAGTGTTGGGTTGCTGGCGGTCATACTTTGGCGCACTCGGTTATATCGTAAATCCATAAATTTAATCAATCGGCCACAGACATAATAATTTCATCAATAAGAGACACCAATGCCACATTTATGACAGCGCTCCGTGTGTGGAAGTTGTAAACAAGCATTGATTGGTTTATGTGGCATTCAATTAATTTTGTCAAAAAATTGAACGCAACTAACCGCGTAGCATGAGGATTTATTTTGATTACAAAAGTTAGGGCTTGAAGTTGATAAATAGAGTTTTGGAAATCACTTCAAAATATTATTTAATACCTGATTGGATTTCGAACGAAATTATTATCGACTAGTTAGTGGAAATAAAATTTTAATCGATGTGTTTGGTGGTGTCGTTACAGGTTAATGGAACGAAGAGTTGTACACATATTACACTAAAAGGATAAGAAGTTTGATATTTGCCAGGCTAATATAAACAACCACAAAACTACGAGTAATCAAGGTAATTAATTTGCTATAAATTATGCTACGTTTCCACTATGTGGCTTTCCATTGGAAAAATAATTTAATCTTGTTTTCGATTTAGATCTGTCAAAATATCTATTTTGGCAGTCCTTGAATTCCATTGGACAAATATATATTTATTTTTCGATTTAAAATCAATTTTGGAAACCTAAATTTTTCGGCTTATCAACTCCTGATTGTGCTAATACCAAAGCAATTCTCAGCTGTCAGTTTGCAGATGTGGTTTTGGGTTTGTTTAATTTGTTTCAGTTGTGAAAAATATATCCAAAACAGGAAGAAAATTATTTGCAGTAGAAAATGGAAGCAGTTTAAAATGATTTAGTAAATTCATCTACCTCATATTTATTTACTGAAAGTAAATTAAGGTTGACGATTTCTTTTTAAAAATGACAGGAATTTTAAGCTGGGTTCAGACAATGATATTGAACCATAGATAACATCTTCATCCTCCGAAGTATAGCGGATTATTTTGTCGTCGATTTTAAGTCAGCCTTATGGTACGATAGACAGAAATGTATTGATGTACAAGATGTTTGGAATGGAAATATCATTCGGACGTGTTTTTTCGGAACCACAGCAAAAATATTTCACAATGGTTCGACACAAAAAGTGGTGTACGGCAAGTTTGTATGCTAAGCCCGTGTTTATTTATGCTATTTATCGAAGATATCATCGATTGTTTTCCGGGAGAAGTTAAATATGCTGGAACATTCATTTAAGCTCTTCATTTTGCGGATGACGAATATAAATATTTAGAGGTCCGTATCACGAAACATTGCTGTTTGCAGCTCAAGTTTGGGTAGTAAGAAATATGAAACCGCTGAGTAACTCCTACGATTTATATCTAAGGGATTCAGTTGTATAATACGAAACTTAATCCTTCTATGAATTTTTGTCAAATATGGAAAAGCTTAGAAGGTGTTAGGTTTAGGGAAAGAAAAACGGACTGTGAAACGAACATTAATTTCGATTTGTTAAATCATGACTCCGTTACATTACTGATTTCAGCACCAGTCAAAGAGTTCCCTGGCTTGGCAAAACGTAGATGGTGTCAGTTGAGTGTGGTGGCCCGGCTGAGTTGAGATCCAAGTTCAAGATTTTTGTGCAAAAGCAAACACACAATAAGAGACATCAAAACCTACTAGATTCAGGTTTTTAAACTTTATCCAAACTGAATCACTCGGTTAGAATATCCACAATTTCCGATATCAATTCCATCCACAGGTTCTTAAGAGTTATGATATCAAAATGGCTTACTTCAGTGCTAATTGGCCCACAGGACTAGACTGCCAGTGGTCGCCATTTCTATTTGCCTACCTATGTTACCGTTTGGGTCTCCTCATGGGTATTCCTCTGAATTTCAGTTTCATTTTATTTGTGTGGAACGCACACACGTAGTGGAAAGCATTTTGTCTGTTAAGTCAAACGCTGTGGGAATTAATGGAATTCATCCGATATTCATCAAGTCATTTTTATCTGTTATTTAGCTTTATATCACGCCCACCTTATTAAAGACGGGCTTATTTCCATCTCAATAGAAGCTAGCCAAAATCTTACTTTTTCCGAAAAATGCGAGAGGAAATGAATTTCGACCTGTTTCTGTGCTGCCTTTCTTGTAAAATTTTTTCGAAAGGGTAATGCAAAAACAACTTAATGCCCATCTTAGAGCACAAAACATTCTCTCATCTTAGAAGTGTGGGTTCCGTCAAAAGCTTAGTTGTACTACCGCTACCGCCATCATTAACATTGTTGAATATATCAGAATCGCGTTGAATGAAAATCATGTCACGTTCTTCGGTTGACCATGCTAATCTTTATTACAAAATGTCTTCATTGTATGATTTCTCATCTTCTGCAGTTCTTTTGTTGTCATCCTACTTCCGGGATAGGAAACAAGCAGTTTCTGTTGGTATGTTATATTAGTTTAAGTTTCCTTTCGACCACTAGAGGAGTCCCTCAGGGTTGCATCTTAAGGTCTCCACATTTCTTCCTTTATATAAATGAACTCCCGACGAAGATAACAAGCTCTACGATTCAAATGTATGCTGACGAAGTGCAATCATACAGTAGTTGTCTCCTAGTACTAATTGTGCATATACAATTAATCAGGACCTAGAAAAAATTTCTCACTGTTAATGCAATCGCCTGTTTCTCAATCCCCTTAATTCCAAATGTATTGTCATAAGTAGGATAGCATTGAAGCTGGATTATTTTTGCAGCTTGCAATTGAACAACTCAAATTTTGGTTTGTTGTTTAATCGTACAATGCCTTGAGGTTTGAACATCAATTCCGCCAGTGGCAAAGTATGGAGTAATCAGTAGGTAGGTTAGGGCCCTCCCAGTATTAAACCCCTCTTTAAAAACGCATGCTTTTGGTTAAAACTCTGGTATTACCACAGCTCACATACGGATGCGAAATATTTTGCAAATGTGACTTTGTAAGCAGGAGAAGGCCTGATGTCGCTTTCATTAAAACCACGAGTTATATACATATTTAGACTTCAAAGATTTGATCTTGTGTCAGTTTTCTTAGCGCAAATATGTATATCAAATGTGCCTTGATCAAGTCATGTGCTTTTGAGATCTTATACTGTTCAATATTATCCCAAAACAGCATGTTTTTTGACGGGTTCATTTGGCAGATCTCAGCAACTCATTCATCCTCGTTATTCTTGTGTCTTCAGAGTGATAGTTTTTGAGTAACGTCATTCGACTGTGGAACTCAATTCCAAGGCATTAAAGGAGTTTGAGATCAGATTTGTTTAGAGAGTGGACAGATGTAGCTAGCTGATGAGTACAGAATGTGGAAACTTTCTTTGTATCACTTGATTTCTATCATAGATGAGTACAGTTGCAGTTGCAGTTGCATTTGCAGTTGCAGTTGCAGTTGCAGTTGCAGCTGCAGTTGCAGTTGCAGTTGCAGTTGCAGTTGCAGTTGCAGTTGCAGTTGCAGTTGCAGTTGCAGTTGCAGTTGCAGTTGCAGTTGCAGTTGCAGTTGCAGTTGCAGTTGCAGTTGCAGTTGCAGTTGCAGCTGCAGTTGCAGTTGCAGTTGCATTTGCAGTTGCAGTTGCAGTTGCAGTTGCAGCTGCAGGTGCAGTTGCAGTTGCAGTTGCAGTTGCAGTTGCAGTTGCAGTTGCAGTTGCAGTTGCAGTTGCAGTTGCAGTTGCAGTTGCAGTTGCAGTTGCAGTTGCAGTTGCAGTTGCAGTTGCAGTTGCAGTTGCAGTTGCAGTTGCAGTTGCAGTTGCATTTGCAGTTGCAGTTGCAGTTGCAGTTGCAGCTGCGGTTGCAGTTGCATTTGCAGTTGCAGTTGCAGTTGCAGTTACACTTGCAGTTGCAATTGCAGTTGCAGTTGCAGTTGCAGTTGCAGTTGCAGTTGCAGTTGCAGTTGCAGTTGCAGTTGCAGTTGCAGTTGCAGTTGCAGTTGCAGTTGCAGTTGCAGTTGCAGTTGCAGTTGCAGTTGCAGTTGCAGTTGCAGTTGCAGTTGCAGTTGCAGTTGCAGTTGCAGTTGCAGTTGCAGTTGCAGTTGCAGTTGCAGTTGCAGTTTCAGTTGCACTTGCAGTTGCAGTTGCAATTGCAGTTGCAGTTGCAGTTGCAATTACAGTTGCAGTTGCAGTTGCAGTTGCAGTTGCAGTTGCAGTTGCAGTTGCAGTTGCAGTTGCAGTTGCAGTTGCAGTTGTAGTTGCAGTTGGACCAATTGAGAGGCGAGTTCGGTGAACAGTTTATTTCACGTTTGGGGCCGGTCAATTGATCGTCTAGATCGTGCGTGGCTATGTTAAGCCTCATGTCTAACGCGACAATCCCGCTTGGATTGACGCACTGGAAGCCAACATTGAAGCATTTATTCGTGAGATACCGGCCGAAATGTTAGAAAGAGTATGCCAAAATTGGACTAAGCGGATGGACCATTGGAGGCGCAGCCGCAGCCAACATTTGCATGAAATAATCTTCAAACATTAAATTATATCAACGGTACTTTCGATTCAAATAAATATTTCATGCATTTTTCTTAATTTTATGTTGTTTTTTTATTTTTTTTATTTTCGGTTGCTCTTAAAAAATCACGCGTTAGTTGCAGTTTCAGTTGTGTTTGCAGTTACGTTTACAGTTAGAGTTTCTGTTGCTTGATGAGGACACGGTTAGCTCAAAATCATGCAATCCTCTATTTGTGTTGGTAAATCAATACACACATACAAAATCTGCTTACCAATGTTACCAATATTCAACAAAACTGACGACGGCCAGCATAGTACGAATTTAAATCTAGGCTACACAGAAGATTTTGAAAAGTTGAATCAAATTCAGCATCACGCTATCTCTTTTAGGTATTTTTATCTTTTTAGTTTCGTGCTCACTTCGTATGTTTCTTTGACATTTCCAAATCTTTTACTCAGTTTTTGTTTAGGAACTGTGATGCTTTTAAAGACGTTCTTAACAAATTAATAAAATATAGCATTAACATGATACTTGTTAGAAAATGCTAAAAATGAAGAAAAAGTTAGTAAGCTGCTTTAAAGTCAGCAAATTGTAAAGTTATCGATATCACAATTAGTTAAACTTTAACACTAGGCTGTATAAAATGTTTGGGCAATATGTAATTAACTATCTATAAGCGAATTTTGTATTAAGGACCTCTGAAAAACTTAAAATACAATTCTTGTTAGTAGATTTCAAAAATGAATTCGGTTATTCAACTGGATTTATAGTACAGTTGTTATCGACTCAAATCACGTAATTCCCTACTTCGGGTAGTATACAGTAGTCGTTAAAATATTTATGCAGAATAGCTATCTATGTACACTTCCTTTAGTTTGTTTTTGTTTTTTGTCTTGCTTCTATTGATTTGCTTCAACTTTCTACTTTAATCCCCAGATCCCTCCAATTAGCAAAGAAAATTTTTTGTTCTATCTTTCCAAATTGAATTGGAAACTTTTCTCATTGTTGAAACATCGAATACCTATCCAATATTCAAAGCCAGCGCTCAGCTTACCGAAGCTATCGAACCCACCGCACCACACACAAACACACACACTTTTGTAGCCTCTTCTCCTCTTCGAAGTGCAAGGACACCATCATCCTGCTTTTGTCGTCGTTTTGTTCAGTTTGATCTTATATGATTTTCAATATGTTTCGTTCAAGAATGGATATAATATGAATATTGGAATTGGCGTTGCCAGGTCTCTCGTAAGAGTTTATAATATTTTTGCCTTAATTGGAATTATTTGCACAACATTTAATTACCACGATATTGATGCTCTCTTGGCATTTTTAGTAGAAATTGCTGCCAATCGAAATTTATATTGTGTGACAGTGGCTCGGGGATTGTATTGTATATGTCAATGCTTTCAGCTTAGCCAAGTATATATAGTCACTGAGAGAATATATATATTCTAATTAGAGGGTGTTCTGAATGAAAACCATACAAAGGTAGCACAATCTGCGGAGCATACACCAATCAACTCAATTAACAAAGAAAATAATTGAATAGTTTGAGTGTGCTACCACCAAGATTATAGGCTAGGGAGGTATAGCGTTTCCACGAAAAACTCATGTCATCAACTGGGGATCGAAACAAGCCCAGCGAGCCATTAGCTAACGAAGCCACATCATCGTGTTGTTCCCGTGAAATAGCTCACATTTTATGATCTTCTGAGCTGTTAGTCGCTAAATAGAGCCACAATTATGCAAGAAAGTGATGTGAAATTTCGTGTTTCAGGATTTCATGTTTCATACGATTCAGTGGCTCAATTAAACCGTAATTTATACGATTTTAGCCAAGTTCAGTTCGCTTAGATAAGAAGGCACCACTTAAACAATTGCTGACCGCATCACTCTTAATCTCTTAACAATTCCATAACTAGTAGCATCAAGAGCCGAGGATCAATGGAAAAACTGTCAAAAAGCTATTAGAAGTGCCACCACAGATGTGTGGAAGCCTGAAACGGTCTACCCAAGGCTAAAAGTCCAGGACGGAAGCCTACCGAAACGAGAGTGGGAATATGATAGTAAATGGTTTTCGAATAAGGATGGGTTGATTTTGGCAGACTGAGGCGACCATGTTGTTTTGGTGGCATTCATCTTGAAAGACTGTTGTTTCTTATTCAGTCATCAATGCCAAATCCCATGGCAAGCAACACGATTCAGCAGCATGTCCAAGTCATAAAAGTTTACAATCAAAATTAGTGTTCCTTAATATAAGAGTTGGGCCCATTTGACAGCAGATGCAATGACCATTCAAAATTAACCCACCAACGTTTGATGGCAAAATTCCAGACGACCCATTCGGTAGGCAATCAGTTATTAACTTCTGTATATTAAAAGGGCAAGATCGCCCTATAACATCTGTGATGTACGTGAAAGTATCAAGTAGAACCCCAAGCGAGTGATTCTTGGACAAGTGATACGTGCACAAGAACTTAGTCTTTCACAAACTAGAATTTGGTGAATTTTTCAAGTCAAAAATTTGGCCGAAAAGCTATATTAAGCTACAAGGTGCATTTTTGAATGAATGGCTATGTTTACACGTAAAATATGCGGTATATGAGGCACGGGCCGGTGGCGTAATTGGTCTGTACAGATCAATCAATTCTAATTTATTTTGGGCCTAATTGAAAGATATTAACGCTTTTTCCACTGAGATCTTGCGACTTGCACTGCTAGACTTTCTGAAATCCCAGGTATATTAAAATGAGCCGTAATCGACTCTGAAACAGAGGAATAAATCTATTAAACGTTGGTTTTAAAATCTTGCTGGCTATCCTCTGTGATCGCTTAAAATCTCTAGTCAATGATCTGATCCACCCTATTAGTATGGTATACAGGCCAGACAAGTCAACAGTCAACCAAATTCGGCAGATTTAAGGAAAAATCCCATCTGATTACAGATCGACCCACACCACCTCTCTCTATCGGTTTTATCCTATCACGTGGATAGGGCCAAATTGTACAAGGAAATGTCATATCGCAGCATTCCTTGTGCAGGATGACGAAACAGAAATCTCGCTAGCAACTACAAGGAACCCTTCGATGTTAGGAAATGTCCAAAGCAAGTCAACGGCGCCTTATCATGCAACCTCTTAAATCTTAAATTTATTATGTCGATGGCATACAAAGATATTATTATGGACACTTAACAGCCTCAAGCTCGTCGTTGAATCTTTTAATCAACACTTCTTCGATACACACTGGATCAAAAATCGCATGAAGATTCTTCCTCTCGAATCTCCCAAACAAATTTTCGTGGTTTTTTCACTTTTCATGCTTCTGATGAAAGTCATGTATAAAGTCTAATTGGTTCACTGAGAGAGTGTTTAAATACTTAAATTTCCTCAAAGCCCGAAGGAACACCGTTTTGTTATAGTCTAATTCTTCGTTTGCATTCTGCACTGTTGACATTTCGAGAGGTAATAGTGGGAGCAAATTTGGGCAAAAGTAGACTACTCAAATGTTTTATCTATCCATCGTGATGTTTTTCCGAGTCGACAATGTTGAGACACATTAATTGTAAATACTCAAAATAGGTCCAATATTAACTAACTGGGTGTCCTTAACTGGTAGTGGTGGAAGAATAGGCTAGAAGGACTTGTTAGTAGTTGAGGACGTAGTTCATCCTGGACTTTGATTGTCATCTAAAATGAAGTAAAGCAAATTACAGTAAGTTCAGCTATGGAAAAAGTATAAACAGAAGACAAAGATGCAACCTAAAAATTCCTAATCTTTCCCGACCACTAATTTTGTAAATAGTTGTACACAATTCATCTCTTGGGATCCTCTTTTTCAAAAACTGCAATGTTATTGTTAATCGTACTTGCGCCTTTTACATATTAAATTCGTGACTTCTTTGGTCTTTCGCAAAAGATTATTTTTAAATACCTTTCAATACAAAATCATTTTGTGGAGAGGTTTGAAATTTTCTTTTCAAGGTGACTGTCAACAAGTCCCATATCACTTTATCATTACATACATACATACATATGTGTTGTCTATGCATACAGAAATATGACAGGATGGAAAATTTAAACCTAAAATTAGTTAGGGAATTCCTGTTATTCAAAGCTTAATTAACAAAGTATGACTATGGATCTGGCATTTGATTCCTCATAAGTAATTAATATTCAAACAACTGAATGTATAACCAAATTTTTAAACGATGATTTTAACCGAAAATAATCTCTGTCGAAAATACTACATTTCGGAAAAGAACTACGAGTATGTGATGATGCTCATTTTGTGGTTTGGGTATTACATTGAATATTGAATTAAATTTAATTGATTGATATTTTGGTAATTGTAAAATTGGATTTCCTTCTCAGAAAAAAGGGGTATAGAAATGAATAAAAAGGATTTGGGTTAGGATATTGTTTTCCATAGTAGAGTTTTATAAAAAGACTTACAAACAGGGCTCATTTGCCTACTGCCAGTTACGAGTAGTTATTACGAGTAAATTTGTGATAATAGAGCAATCAAAGGAATATAATTGAATGGAATACCTCGGTTATATAAAAGGAAAAAGGATATATCGACATCTAAGAAATATTAAGAACATCATTTCTGGTCATTATCTGCAGAAGTTATTCCACTCTTTACTAAAGGAAACCGCATAAATATAACTGATTCAGACACATCTCTTAGCTTTCTAGGTTTTCCAAAATGTTTGAATGTTTTATTTTGTAATGATCAATGTTGGATTCAGATCAGGTAGAGGTAGATCAACTGAGGGTGCAATCCTTAAAGTATGCTAATGACAATCAATCAATAATGACATTGTTCATTAAGATAATGTAATATTTTTACTTGGTTCGTTACATGAAACTTATTACTCTTTTTAGTATTTCTTCTTTATTTACACTTTCCAAATCAAAACAATAAATCTCAATTTATAATCAACTCAAATACTTTTATTCAAATTTAAATCACACTTGTTTAATAACACTTTCCTCAATCCAATAAGCTAAAGTTTTGCACAATTTCATAATCCAAATCAACTGTCCTGTACTCACCGTCAACACTCCCTTATACTCAAGTTGGTTGTTAGAAGCTAATTCTCGAAGGTTCCCGTCTTGGAATGTTCTAGATGGTTGGAATGAGGGTAATACATTTGACATTGGAAAAGAGCTTTTTGGTCCTTCCATAAAGTAGTTATGCTATTTACCAACAGATGGCGCTGTATAAAGCTCTGTGTCGGTGTTGTACGTAACAATAAGATATAAAATGCGGGTTTTAGGGGAATAATTTTTGATTGGTTAAGACCTTATTTGAATGGAATGGTATTTGAATGATATATCCAGTGGCATCCTTATGTTGAAAAATCGTGTCCCACAAGGTTCCGTGCTAGGTCATTTATTTTATTTTCCACTTACATTAGGGATTTTTCTTTTTTAGTTCAAAGCAGAGCCCGAGTTGTCAAAAAATAAGTTGCGTTTGTTTTTTAGGTTTTTTTTCGTTCTGAGCATGTTCTGAACGTGTTCAGAGTGTGCTCTATGAGCTCAGAATAAAATAACTGAGCAGACAGAATGAAATTTGGCAGATGGAAATTAAAACGAAAAGTTTTTAACAACTAAGTGTGTTTTAAAAAACAGCTAAGACAGAAAAACGCTTATTTACACCTATTAAAATTAATGAAAATTTACAGATCTTAAGAGCCTAGCTTGCATTCCATAAACTAACTATTTAAACTGACATGAAATTTTCCTGTCAGCACGGTTTCTATTACAACATGCAATGTTTCTGGTTGCAGGCTCTGTACTTCGTGTCGATTATTCTGCTTCAGCTGTCTAATAGTCCCTGACTTACTAATGTCTTTAAAATATCCCCATACAAGGAGTTGGGGGAGTTAAATTTGCTGAACGAGGTGACCAAGGTGAATCTAAATTTTGTGAAATTAAACATTCGCCAAAAATTTCATGCAGAAAGTCCATAGTTTGCGCAGTTGCTCCATGCTTTTGGAACCACAAGTACAAAAGCTGTTCCGCTATTGCTCGCAAAAAGTTGTCGATCATTGTTCTGTAAGAAACCCCAGAAATCGTAGCTAGTGTTCGTTCTCATTAACGAAGAAATATGAGCCGATAACTTTTTCGGCTAATACACCACACCTTACACTGCATCTGCATAGTTGTAACTGATGCTTGGATTTTTTTTTTGAGAATATCACGATGGTTGGATCACTCATTGTCCTCGATCAGGAGCTTTCTGGCAGGATCTTATAATTCCAGGTATGATAAGACATCCAAAGTCTGAATTTTGCCCCAACCATAAAATCTACGAACGTCTATGATACCTTGTCTCAATAAGCGCATGTTCGATTTAGATGATGATTCAATTGTCTTAATAGCGTCAAGTCGCTTTTTTACCCAGTTACTTCTTATCACCGTATGGTGAATATCCTTACCATCTAATCCATCGACATCGTACTCTGAAAAAGTTCTTCAGATACATCGGTAGGGGTATTTGGGCATATTAGGTTGATAATTTCTGAAAGTGGTTTTAATGCATATTGAAACCAATGATTGAAATAAATTTTCAATAAATGGATATAAATGCTACCCTCATAGACCCTTTTTTTTTTGTTTTTAATTTTCTCAAAAATGGCACAGCAGAATTTGATCAATTTTTGCATTCAAAGATTCCAAAACAAAGTCCTTCGTTAAATAATAAATGTCTCTTGATACATTAGAAATGGCGATTTACATCGTGTCATAGAATTGGTTAAAAAACGCACGCTGCGAAGTCATACCAACTCCGAGATGAAAACAGTCTTAAATATAAGAGACATTGTTCGGAGACTTAGAAGGACAAAACCTCATGAGCTGATGGTCTAAAACCAATGTGATTTTAAATTAAGAAAAAAAATCATTTGTCGATTTCTCATAGATTGGTTCTGACACCGGTGGTTTTCGTGCGGTAAGAGTCCCACTCTACTTGGTACCGAATAATAAAGATTTCCACCGACAAAAATAAAATGCACGACTGGGTCGCACGAACTTGCTCTTATGTAAGCGAATAAGAATTTCAAAAATGAATATTATTAGAGTAAAAATGTTCAAAAGCATAAAATTAATTTTATGACCAATTAATTTTTAAATGACTAAAACAATTCCTTTGGTAGTTGGAGCTAAAAACAGGATACCATGTGATTCAAGCAAATATTAGCTTATGCAAGAACAAAAATTATAGATCTGTACTGGTTTCTTAAAAAATAAGCTTTTATATAAAAAAATTTTAAAACATTTTTAAGAAAAAAATTTGGTACGCCAATTTAAAGTTTTTATTATTGTTCGAGTAAAAATTAAATTTACAAAAAAAAGAATATTGAATTTTCCAAAAAAAAAAAAAAAAATAGATTTTTTTTTCAAAAGTTCAAAAAATATTTTTTTTTTAAGTTTTGAAATGCAATGTTTTTTTAATTTATAAAAAATTTCATTTTCAATTTCAAATTTCATTAAAATCCGTTATGTCGATAGTAAGAAATTCTAAATTTCAAAAAATGGTTCTATGGTTGGTACAGTCAGTAATATCTTGATGTCAATTTTTTTTATTAAATTATAGATCGTAAAAATTAATCAAAAGAAAACAAATTTCAGCAAAATTCTCGGAACCGTTTTCGAAAAAAGTACGATTTTCGAAAAAGATTTTTAACATTTGTATGGAAGGTATCGATATTTTTAGGTCAAATATTTGTTTTTTCTCAAAGTTTCTTAATACAAGTTATTAAAAAACTTTTATTTATTAAGTTTTACAAAAATGGAGCATGGGGTTTTTGAAATATTGAGTTTTGGAAAACAAATTTGAATTTTTTTCTTAAATCCAAAAAAAAATGTTTGGAAAATTTAAATGCTTACATAAAAATATTCAAACTGCTGGGAAAACAACAAAAAAATGATCAAAATCGGTGCTGCTGTTTTTGAGAAAATCAAAAACAAAAAAAAAGTTTTCAAGGGGGTTCCCAAATATAACCATTTTTTGTAATTTTTTTTTTCAACCATTTTCTAGCTTTAACTAAATGGAATTTTTTTAATTTTTTTTTTAATCTGTGGGACATTTTTTGAGAAAGAAAAATACTTATAAAATATCGAAAAAAAAATCGTATCGAAAAAAAACGTATGTGAGGGGGGGAGGGGGGGAATTAAAAAAACTATTTACCAAGGTTAAAGAAAATCGGCCGAGCCGTTTAGGCTGTAGTCGAAAAGACAGACAGACAGAATTGTGATACCCATTTTTTGAGTCTTCGGTAACATCGTAATGTCAACTTTGATCAAAATTTCGACTTCGATTTTTACTTGCGACTTATAGGAACTATAAGGCAAGTTATGCATTCGTAAAAAAAAATCGAACTCGCGATTTTGATCAAAGTTGACATTACGATGATAGCGAAGACTAAAAAAAGGGCCTCGCAATTCTGTCTATCTGCTTGTCTGTCTGTTCGACTACAGCCTAAACGGCTCGGCCGATGTTCTTCAAACTTGGTAGATATCATTTTAATTTTTTTCCCCACAAGGTTTTTTCTTTTTTTTTAAGACCAAAAATAACGGTACCTGCAATACGATTTTTTCCGAAATTTTGTAAATATTTTTTTTTTTTCGAAAACTGTTCGACATATTTAAAAAAAAAAAGAAACAAGAAGATTTGATTTAGTTAAAACTAGGTATTGGTTGAAAAAAAATTCCGAAAAATGGTTATTGAGGGTACCCCCAAAGAACCATTTTTTTGTTTTTGATTTTCTCGAAAACGGTACCACGGATTTTAATTATCTTTTTTTTGCTAAAGCTCCCCCAAAAACTTGAATAGAATTCTGTATTTAGATTTTCAGAAAAAAGTTTTTGGATTTTTAAAGAAAATTTCAAAACTTTTTTTTTCAAAACTCAATATTTCAAAAAACCCCATTCTAGATTTTTTTTAAACTTGATAAATGAAAGTTTTTCAATATACTTAATCAACAAGATTTGAGAAAAATAAAATGCACGACTGAATCGCAAGAACTTGCTCTTATGTAAAAGTACTTTGGAATTTAAGATACATTTTATAAATATAAAACATGGATTTAATGAGATAATAATGTTCAAATGCATAAAATTGCCGTCTGATTTCTAGAAAAGTATAAATTTATGCAAATTAACTTTAAAAAAACGTTTTATTATTAAATAAATTTTGTATATAAGAAATTTCTCTAAAATTTTTCAAGAAAAAAATGTGGGATGCGAATTTTAAGTATTAAATAATATTGATTTTAGGAAATAATTTCACAAAATAATCGTTCATAGGTTTTGAAGATATTGATTTAAAATTTTTTTTTTTAAAACCCAACAAAAATTTTTATATACAATATTATTTTAAACTTAAGGGGACTCCTGCTGAAAATTTTGGGTTAAAATTCTTAGAGCCGTTAATGAGAAAGTCGAAAATCAAAAAAACGGGTCTATGGCAGGTACCCCTAATAACATTTTGCCCCAAAATTTTTTTTGACCAAAATGTAGTCCATGTCCATAATATCACACTTAATTTTTTTTATCAAAATCGTTAGAGACGTTTTCGAGATAAATAAGATTTTGCATTACGGGTGTATGGGGGGTACCGTTAGTTTTGGAGCTAAAAAAAAAATTTCAATTTCTCCTCTAGGGAATCACCGAAGACCCTTAACTACCGAGATTGAAAGAAATAGGTCCAGTGGTTTAGGCTATAGTTCGAGGTACAGACATGCATACACACTGAAACATGTTTTTTGTGTACTAAATTTTCCTTAAAATTTTTATAACAAAAATTGATATGCCAATTGTTAGTATTTAATAAAATACATTTTAAAACGTAATTTAAAAATTTATTTGTGCATCGATTTTCAAGATATTGAATTTTCAAAAAAATAATTGTATTTTTTTTTTAAAAATTCAAAAACTATTTTTTCGAAAAAAATTTTAGTTTATATTTTTGCAAATGCAAAGCAGCTCTAGCATAAAAATTTTGGTTAAAATCGTTAGAGCCGTTGGTGTGAAATTCGAAAATCAAAAAAACGGTTCTATGACAGGTACCCCTAATAACATTTCCCCCCAAATTTTTTTTTAACCAAAATATAGTCCATGTCCATTATACCACACCTAATTTTTTTTTATCAAAATCGTTAGAGCCGCTTTCGAGATAAATAAGATTTTGCATTACGGGTGTATGGGGGGTACCGTTAGTTTTAGAGCTAAAAAAAAATTTCAATTTCTCCTCTAGGGAATCACCGAAGACCCTAAACTACCGAGTTTGAAGAAAATACCTCCAGTAGTTAAGGCTGTAGTTCGAGGTACAGACATACAGACATACAGACATACAGACATACAGACAGACAGACGGAATTGTCGGACCCACTTTTTTCGTCTTCGTTATCATCGTAATGTCAACTTTGATCAAAGTCTCGAGTTCGATTTTTTTTCCAAATGCAGAACTTGCCCTATAGTACCTATATCGCAAGTAAAAATATTTTACCTAAGACTAAAGGTACCCACCATACAAATGTTAAACAATGGTTTTCAAAAATTGTGTTGTTCTCGAAAACGGCGCCTAGAATTTTGACAATAATTTTTTCTTTCAATTATCTAATTTTTACGATCTTTAATTTAATAAAAAAAAATAAAATTAAGATATTAAAGCTTGTACCTACTATAGAACTATTTTTTCAAATTTTGAATTACTCATTATCGACACAATGAATTTTAATGAAATTTTTTATATAGATGGTTATAAAAAGTTTAAAAACCGTTGCATTTCAAAACTTAAAAAAAAAAATATTTTTTGAATTTTTGAAAAAAAAAAATCATTTTTTTTTGGAAAATTCGATATTTCAAAAACGGCTCAATATTTTTTTTGGGAATTTAATTTTCATTCGTACAGTAATAAAAACTTAAAGTTGGCATACCAAATTTTTTTCTTAAAAATCTTTTAAAAATTTTGTATAACGACTTAGGTATAATTTTTTGTTCTTGCATAAATTCATATTTGCATAGCATTCTGCTTTTGTCTCTTCCTACTAAAAGAATTTCATAAATTAATTTTATTCTTATGAACAGTTTTCTCTAACAACGTTCGTTTTTTAAATTTTTATTTTATTAGATAGGAGCAAGCTCGTGCGACCCAGTCGTGTATTTTATTTTAGGATGCATAACTTGCCTTATAGTACCTATAAGTTGCAAGTAAAAATGAATTGTATGGTTATGAAAGTTGTTCTCTAATAACATTCATTTTTAAAATTCCAAGTCTATAACAAAGATCAAGTTGGCGCATTTTATTTGTATATATAATCGACCAAACCATAAAAAACCAGAGTGTTATGAACGATACACTTCATTCCAGCTGTTCCCTTTGTAATCATTACCAAACCTCAATACTCGTACCAAGGCTCCCCTAAAATTATCAATAGTATTTTATTTCGCCATCACTATCATTAAAAATATCCCAACAGTAAGTATAAAGTTCTTGAGCTGAAGAAAAAGACTCATAAATACACAAAATAACTTTGTTGTTGGGCCCTTGGGAGCTATTTATCAAGTCTCTGGTATCCACTTCATTTTTAGTTTTGTTAAAACAATTCAAAACTAATTTGAGATGTCGGCTGAGGTTAAATTTTAAGATAGAATTTGTTTAACATAAAGTTGATTTCAAAACAGCTTTGCCTTTGCTGACTACACTGCAGGCAACTATAGCTATACACAAAAGTAAGCTCTGCTTGTGTTCGTTTTCGATGAAAGTTATATCCTTCCTTTCAAAATACAATACGGTTAGAAAACACAACACGGCCAAAGCAAATAATGTTACAAATTTCCCTTGTAGCTGCAGCGGAAAACTAACGTCATCATCGTCCTTAGTAGTGAGCCAAATAATTATTGTTGTTCGCAAGCATATACATAGTAACCGTGTAAGTAAAACAGACACAATATACACTGAGCAAAAACATGGCGTAAAAGTAAGATTTGACACTGTCAACTGCAGCAACATACACTTCGCTTAAGATGAATTTTCGGACAAAATACTGATTAGAGATGTTAAACTGCTGCGCCATCTCCATCAGAGACGTTCGGAAGTAAAGGGCTGTTATTGAGCTGGACGAGTCAGAATAAAAAGATTTATTGGCTTCTTGGCTGTCCGAGAAGATGCGGATACCTTTATTTGATATCACTTTTTCTTTAAAAAAAATAATTGAATCATCTTCCAGGAACGCCATGTCCTCCCAAATTTCTCTAGAAGCGATGATTAGCTGAAAGGTGTATCGAATTGAATCTAAGGGATGATGGTGTAATCGATACTACTTGGAAGTGAACCGAATGAGTTCAAAATGATGGAGTGGCCAATTTCATTAATGATGCACTGTAAGGAGGCGATGAGGAGAATAGCTGTGCTTGCAACCATTTGCTTGCTGACTATATCCAGGGGTGTTAGATGGAAGTTGGAGCAGAATGTCCAGTACTACGAATGGAGTTATGCAAAGTTCTCCGCCCATGCACAGACAAGTTGACCGTTGGACCTTTAATAAGTATAAAACAATTAGTGTTTTTGTCTAGAGCTGTCCATAATTCTGCCACGTTATAATTAGAATCAGTCTGATTACAAGAGACTTATAGCCAGTGAGTGATGAAGGGTTAGAGCCCCCTTTTATTACCAATAGAATTTTTGCATGAGAAGAGTGTCATTGTGACCTTTTTAACTCTTTCTTGAATGTTGTGTTCCCAACCTAACTTCTTTTCTTAAATACCCTAGTATTTTGCTAGATAAGAGGATAAGATCTGCTTTGTGCGTGGTAATACCCCGCCCAGAATAGTGTTAGGATACTTTCCTGCTACGGTAATAGCAGTGTCATTCGCATAGGTAATCACTCTATAACTCTCCGCTTCCAAAAACCTCAATAGCTCATTCGCTACCAAGTTCCAAAGAAGGGGAGATAGGACACCACCTTGCGATGCTTCTGATCTTATCTGTCTTCTATTTTACTTCGTTATTGTTTCCGTATTTATAATTTCTCACCTGTTCAAAAGTAATTTGCATTCGCGTCGCCTGGCTGTGATCCGCATTAAAGCTACTTTTCAAAACATCACCCTAATACGAGTATGTGCACACGTCCCTACCGATGAAGCTGAGGAGTCTAACAAGGAGGAGTTTTACGAACTCCTGGACGGAGCCTACGGAGCCTGTTCAGGGGACAATTTCAAAGTAGTGCTCGGAAACTTCAATACTAAAGTCGTGAAGGAAAATATCTTTGGCGGATTAGTTGGAGAGCACAGCCTCCACGAAACGACAACAGATAACGGCTTCCGACTAATCGACTTTGCTGCAGCTCGAAATACGGTGATAAGTAGCACTAGGTTCCGCAGGCGAAGGATACAAACAGCAACCCGGCGATCTCCAAATGGTCGAACCGCCATCGCCAACCAAAGCGACCAGGTGCTAGATGGCGCAAGGCACGCGTCAAACATCTTGGACGTGCGAACTTTCCGGGGTGCGAACATTGACTCTGACCACTTTTTTGTTGTAATAAAGTTCAGAGCCCGACTGTCCAACGAAAAGAAAGCGAAGACTGCCCAAAGGAAGAAATCCAATATCGCATGCCCTAACACCTAAGAAAGCCAGAGACTACAGGGAGCAATTGGCCGGGAAACTCTCTGCCGTACCCGCAGCCACAAGCGTCAACAACCAGTGGAACCAATATCGCGACATCATTAAGGAGGTAGCCGAGACCACCATAGGCTATCAACCACCTAGAAAAAAGAACCCGTGGTATGATAATGAATGCGCGGTAATGAAGCAAGAGACGGAAAATGCGCGAATGCAAATGCTGCAACGGAAAACAAGAGCGGCAAAAGAGGAGTACCGTGAAAGGAGAAGGAAAGAGAATAAAAGCGCAGAAAGAAAAGAGCCTCCGCAGCTTCTCAGCTCAGGTATCTCGAGGAGTATAGCATCACCACAAACACCCGCCGCAGGTTCTACAAAACAGCCAAGCTACTGGCATCAGGTTATAGGACCAGCACGCAAGCTCTTCGAAACAGCGGAGGGAACCTAGTCACCGAAGCAAAGGGAATTGTAGACGTGTTCCAGCAGCTGCTAAGTGAGCATTATTAAGAGGAAGACACAGGAGAGCAAAGGAGCATAGGACCAGTCAATGAAGATCCAGCCCCACTACCCAGTGCTGAAGAGGTTAAGAAAGCAATCCACAAGCTTAAGAACAACATCGCGACATCATTAAGAAGGCAGCCGAGAACACCATAGGCTATCAACCACCTAGAAAAAAGAACCCTTGGTATGATAATGAATGCGCGGTATTGAAGCAAGAGACGGAAAATGCACGAATGCAAATGCTGCAACGGAAAACAAGAGCAACAGCAAAAGAGGAGAACCGTGAAAAGAGAGGGACAGAAAAAAAACTGTGCGCAGAAAGAAAAGAGCCTCCGCAGCTTCTCAGCTCAGGTATCTCAAAGAGTCTAGCACCGTCACCAACACCCGCCGGTTCTACAAAACAGCCAAGAAACTGGCATCAGGTTATAGGACCAGCGCGCAAGCTCTTCGAAACAGCGGAGGGAACCTAGTCACCGAAGCAAAGGGAATTGTAGACGTGTTCCAGCAGCTGCTAAGTGAGCATTATTAAGAGGAAGACACAGGAGAGCAAAGGAGCATAGGACCAGTCAATGAAGATCCAGTCCCACTACCCAGTACTGAAGAGGTTAAGAAAGCAATCCACAAGCTTAAGAACAACAAATCAGCAGGCTCGAATGTCCTACCTGCGGAACTCTTTAAGTATGGAGGAAATCTCCTGATAGGTTGCATGCATCAGTCCATCAACCAAGTTTGGGAGGAGGAAAGTATGACCGACGACTAGTCAAATAGCTCCATATGCTCAATCTACAAAAAGGCGATCTTATATCCTGCAAAACCTACAGAGGAATATCCCTGCTTAATGTTGCCTACAAAATCCTATCCACCGTTCTATGTGAGCGTCTGAAACCTTTCTATTATCGTCGCGTACCAGTGTGGCTTCAGGCCAGGCAGATCACCGATAGACCAAATATTCACATTGAGGCAAATCCTGGAAAATACCAACGAATTTCAAGTCGAGACCCACCCAAATCTTTTCATCAATTTCAAAACCCCCATATGATAGCTAAAATCGCCAAGAGCTTCTACTGGCGATGTCGGAACTCGGGATTCCAAACAAACTGATCCAGCTATGCAGCATGACGTTACAAAATACGCAGTGCAACGTGCAAATGCGCAACAGCTCATGGGAGCTATTCCAGGCATGCACAAGGTTCAGACAAGGAAATGCGCTGTCATGTGATTTCTTCAACCTAGTCCTAGAGCAGATAGTGCGCAAAAGTGGTGTTAACCTGGAAGGTACTATCTCCAACAGGTCTTCCCAACTGCTTGGCTATGCGGACGACATCGACATCATCGGCCGCTCCAAGCGAGCTGTGCTAGAAGCGTTCACAGCTATTGAAGAACAGGTGAAACGCGTTGGTCTTAAAGTTAATGAGAACCAAAAAAAAGTATATGCTATTAACAAGCAAAGCCTCAGCTGTCCATCGCCAGGACTAAACGTAACTGTTGGTAGCAGTAATTTCGAGCTAGTCAAGGAGTTCACCTACCTCGGAACAAATATCAATCCCACGAACGACACCTTAGTAGAAATCCGATAAAGAATTGCCCTAGCAAATGGGTTCAAAACTTATTTCTCAAAAGACTAAGTGCAAGCTATACAAAGCCCTAATTTTGCCAGTACTAATCTACGGCGCCGAGTGCTGGACGGTAAGTAAAAAAGTGGAATTGATACTGGGCACTTTCGAGAGAAAAATTCTTCGAAGGGTGTTTGGTCCTACATGCGAAGAGGGCGAATTGAGGAGAAGATTCAATCGTGATTATATAAGCTGTACCAAGATGTGGATGTAGTACAAATAGCCAAAACACGTCGACTACACTGGCTCGGTCACATCGAGCAAATGGACAACAACGCTCCAGCCAAGAAAATCTTCGAATCCCAGCCCCCAGGTTCGAGACGACAAGGAAGACCGAACCTTCGCTACAGGGACCAGGCGGTTACAGACGCAGAAACGCGTGGTCTCAACGACTGGAGGGAGTTCGCGAGGGACCGCAACCGATGGAAGACCGCAATATCTCAGACAGACCCCTCCATGGATCGGAAGCCGGATAAGTAAGTAAGTATCCACTTTTTAAATTTGCTGCTTTGGGTCCGCGTCCATTTATGCTAATCCACCTCTGCTGAAAAATCTGCTAGGGGAAAAAATTTCTACCTCTAAATGGGGGTTGGTAGCATGGTAGCATAAAGTCAGAAGTCAAGTAGCAACAGCGAATTTTATTTTCGGGGATTTTGGGTTTGAAAATTTAGAATATAAAAATTTTGGAGTTAGAGACTTTGAATTTTGGAATTTTTCAAAAAATGGAGATTTTCAGATTTAAGGAATTTAAGTTTGGATATTTTGTGGGAGTGCTATTAAATCGTGTTAAGGAATGTAAAAATGAGTATCAAAGCGGGATACTCATTTTTACATTCCTTTTTTTATTCTTGTTAATTTTATTTCTTAAGTAAATAATATATAAGTAATGACAAAATAAATTAAAAAAAATTAAAAGCGAAATATGTACTACAAATTGCACGTACCAAATAATTCCCTAGGGAATAAATTAAAAGGGGTTGAAGTGAATCCTCTTGAAACTTTGACCCTACGAAAAATAGCTTCAATACAAAAATTTTAATTTTACTCTAATTTAAGACCACTTTTCCCTCAGTGCTGGAATACTTTTCTACTTTAATTATATTTGTTTGTACTATAAAATATAACAGTTGCCAAACAAATTCACAATGTCCATAAATATGCATTGAAATACCGAGATTAATCCTGTGGGAATGTTGTACCGATAGTGAGTGTTCTGTTATTGCTGGTCCTGTTGTTGCCACAAATAATGTTCCGGAGGATGCTGTAGGAATACTGTCTGCGTTTTGCGCTTTGATGCGAATTAAAATTTAAATTTTTCCTCAGAGTCTTTCGGCCTTTGTGTGAGTGTTTTTTAAGTGACAAGAGGTTTCTCCGGAGTCATATAAAACTAGAAAACATAGTTTTCCGGATTCGGCAGGATATATTGGCTGACAGGAAGTTAATTTATGGCATCCATGTGCCTGAAGTAATCGTATACTCTCAGAATAACGACGACGACGGCAATGACAGTGACAGGGAATGTAAATACAGACGGAACTGCTCCAAGCAGCAAACACCGTACACAATACACGTACATAGTCACCTTAGAGTTTCATTTTGTGAAGTTAGGAATTAGGATGGATGATAGTGGTGGTTATCGTTATGCCCAACATACAATACAATTGTCATGTAAATGTCCATTTGACGAAGAAAACAAACTCACAAAGCCAGCTGCTTTATTTGGTTTTGCTTCCGCAAAAAAGTGTCCATTGTTCCTGTTAAACATAACGAAAAGGACTCATCCTGCGTAAAATATGGAAGCTCGGTTTTATTAACTTCTTTGTTCTTGAACAGGAAGTGATTTTTTCTAATATTTTGTAATACTGCAGGCAAATAATTCGTATATTCCGGTCAACGAGCATTTGGACACATTCTCTAAGCAAAACCCTTCAAACATTAGTTCTTATTATTTGTTTGTTCAAGTTGAGTGTTCTAAAGGTCTTAAGTCTTTCAATCTGGTCAATATGTTATGTGCATGTTAAGAATGAAGTGGCAAAATTTCAAATGGAAACACATTTCGCGTCATTGGCGGGTTTAGGAGGGTGTCTTTGTTCTTATTTCATAATATAGGGTGCGTTTTATGTTTCAGGTGGATTTTATTTGGTTGGCATTTTTGTGTGAATGAAATTTGTCAGTCGGTATTTGACAGTCAATTCAACTCAATTCAATTTTTGTTTTATTGAACATACTATTTACAATTTGGCTTACAACTAATAAGATACTACATAATGTATGAAAGTTTACATTTGTTGGCTCATAGGGGGCCTAACTATATACAGTGACTTAAGTTTAATTATTTTTATATAAAATGTACATGACGAAAAAAAAAATTAAATTTAAAATGTCGGTTGTATTGTCCTCAGGGTGTTCATTCCTGGTTGTGAGTGGTGATTTTTGTGGGTTGTGGGCAGGGATGGCGTTTTAGCCGCGGTGGTAGGCTGACCCAATGTCAGCGTAGAACGAGACTACTTCCTCGTTGTCCATGATTACGTTGTCATCCAGAGTTTCCATCACACTGAGGTACCTCGGCTCGGGATGTCGTTGTTCTGTGGTCATCCTTCTCATAAGCTGATTCGGGTGGTCGATGATGTTCCCCATTAGTTTCTTCGTTGAAAGAACTAGATATTTGTCCAGCGGGATTAAATTGGCTTCTGTGTAGAGATGCTCGTTCCTGTAGTGTTTCTGTCGTTGACGGTCGAAGTAGAGTCCAGTGCAGATCCTCAGTATCTTCCTTTCGAATAGTTGAAGTTCCTTCATAGCTGTCTTCGAGATGGAAAACCAGACTGGGAAGGAATAGCTGATCACTGGTCGCAGGAGCTGCTTGTAGATTAATATCTTTGTCGGTTGGCTAAGACCTGATCTTCTTTTCAGCAATGGGTGCAAACGGCTGAAGGCCCAGCTGGCCTTTTTCAGAACATTTCTTGAGTGCAGGTTAAACCTTAGCAACTCATTGAAGTGCACTCCCAGGTACTTGACGTTTGGCTTTGCCACTATGGAGGATCCGTCAGGGAGTCTTAGGACCAGATTTCTGCAAATTGTTGCGGTGCGAAGGCCTCTACCAGTTGAAGGTCTCCTGAAGCAGACAAGTTCCGATTTGGAAGTATTGATTCGGATGCCCCATTTCTGGTAGAATTGGAAGAGTCTGTTAATGTGGGTTTCTACTTTTTGGACAGCGATTAGAGGTGACATTGATGTGGCGTAGGTGAGCGAGTCATCAGCATACAGAAGGTTCTCGCATCCAATTGGTGAAGGTTGGTCTGAAGTCATCAAGTTGTAGAGGAAAGGGCCTAGTTTTGAGCCTTGGGCGACTCCAGCTCTGATGGTCTTCATGTTTGACTTGCAGTTATCTACTTGAACGAAAAATTTCCTGAAAGATAGGAAAGAAAAGAGAATTTTTATTAATGGCGGAGGTACTTGCATAAGATGAAGTTTGTGGATTAGACCGCCTATCTACACGCTATCGAATGCTTTCTCGACATCCAGAAAGCATCCGACGGTGATACGATTACTGTTGAGGGCTGTGGTGATATCGTGTTGGAATTTTACCAGTGGATGCAAGGTTGAGTGTTTTTCTCGAAAGCCGAATTGCATGTCAGGGATGATTGAATTTTCACAGCAGAATTTCTTCAGTCTTCGTAAGATTAATTCTTCCAGTAATTTGCTGATGTTGTTGAGAAGTGATATTGGCCTGTAGTTGGAAACTAAGTTGGAGGCACCTTTCTTCGGAATTGGCACAATCTTCGCTGTTTTCCACTTCTGGGGGAAGTAACAGTTGTTGATGCAGTTGTTTAAAATGATTGTGAGGAAAATCATTACCGCCTGTGGCAGCCTTTTCAGGATGTAGTAGGAGACACCATCTGGTCCAGCAGACTTTTTTGGCTTAGTATTGCCGATGATTTCTACAACCTCCTCTAGATTGCATAAATTTGGACTATCGGTGGGATCATTTGCTGGATTGATAATATTAAAATTTATTTTATCCGGATTTGGTTGCAGTGTTTGTTGAACTGTTGCCTCAACTTCTCGTAAGAAAGTTGGGTCAGTAGGTGGGCTCGGTGTGAAGTTTCCTTCGAAGTAGTCGGTGAACGCTTCCACCTTGTCTTGAGCCGAGGTAGCTTCAGTATCATTGCTGATGATGGTTTCCGGTATTTGTGGCTGTTTTCCAATGATCCTATTGATGTTTTTGAAAGCATCTGGTCCTGGCTTGATTGCTTGTAATCTTTTCTGGTATTGGATATTATTGTGGTATTGAATGGAGTTCCGGAACATGATGTTGACTTGCTGTAGCTCATTCCAAACTATCTGGTAGTTTCTGTTTGTTGTATTCAGTTCACTTTGATGGATCCGCTGGAGACGTTTCCTTAGACGTTGTCTGTGAGCATACAGATTTTGAACGTACTCGGGAAAGTGCTGGTACCTATCCTTGATGTTTTAGACTGTTTTTGCTTGTCCAGGGCATCAGATACGGCATGTTCAAAGTTGACAATTGCTGCATCGATTTCGATATCCAGAAGATTCTTGTCTGAAGGTGGGAGAGTTAAGCTGTCTTCTATGTCTTTTTGAAGTCTATCAATATCCAGCCGTCTGAAATTAATGAAATTCTCAGGAGCTTCTGTTGTAAGGAGTATGGGTTGGTTGAGATTAATCGATAGTTGAACAGCTTCATGGTCCGAGTCACTATGCAATAATGTACAGACATAATTCCGGATTTCCGGAAGAGTGTGCACTAGGTTCGAGGAAGCCAGGAAGAAGTCCAGCGTTGATATTTTCTTCAAACTTGGTAGATATGGGTTTTAATTTTTTACCTCCGGATGGTTATTGATTTGATTTTTTAAGACCAAAAATAAAGGTACCTGCCATTTCGAAATTGTATAAATATTTTTTTTTCTCAAAAACTGTCCCTGCGATTTTTTTTTTTAAATTCAAAAAATTTTATTTAGTTAAACCTAGGTAATGGTTGCAAAAAAAAAATTTCCAAAAAATGAGTAGTTTTTGTACCCCCCTTGGGACCATTTTTTTTGTTTTTGATTTTCTCAAAAACGGTACCACCGATTTTAATAATTTTTTTTATGCTAAAGCTTCCCAGCAGTTTGAATATTATTTTGTATTCAAATTTTCCAAAAATTTGTTTTTGGATTTTTAAAAAAACTTTCAAAAATTTTGTTTGAAAACATAATATGTATTTCGAAAACCTCGTGCTCGATTTTTTCAAAACTTGATAAATAAAAGTTTGAAAAAATAATCTACAAGATAGAAGAAAAATATATTTATTTTACCTAAAAATAAAGGTACCCTCCACACAAATGGTTTTCGAAAATCGTATTTTTCTCGAAAAAGGTTACGAGAATTTCGCTTAAATTTTTTTTCTTTCTATTATTTTTTAATGTCTGTAATTTAATAAAAAAAATTTGAAAACGAGATATTACTGACTGTACCTACCATAGAACGATTTTTTAAAATTTTGAATTTCTCATTATTAGCACAACGGATTTTAATGAAATTTCGTAGAGAGAAGCTTCTAAAAAGTTTAAAAAACATTACATTTTAAAACTTTAAGAAAAATATTCTTTTTGAATTTTGAAAAAAAAAGTCTATCAATATTTTTCTTAGTAAATTTAATTTTTATTCGAACAATAATAAAACCTTTAAATTGGCGTACCAAAATTTTTTCTTAAAAATGTTTTAAAAAATTTGTATATAAAACCTTATTTTTTAAGAAACCACTACAAAGACTTACAATTTTTGTTCTTGCATAAATCTATATTTGCTTCAATCACATGTCATCCTATTCTTACCTTTAACTACTAAAGAAGTTTTTTTTAGTCATTTAAAAAATGAATTTTATGCTTATGAACAGTTTCTCTAACAACATTCATTTTTCAAATTCTTAGTCTTTTACATAGGAGCAAGTTCGTGCGACCCAGTCGTGCATTTTATTTTTATTGTTATCAAAAACAAGAAAACTTATTTTGCACTCTTTTTTTAATTTTTACATTCAAGGCTTTCTTTTTTCTCACCATAAATATTTGTCAACTTTTACTCACTCTATAAGTCAAACACCATTCATCCAAATGATATAATTTGATCGATTACCAGATCTACAAGAACTTTGTAAATTCAATAAATTTAAGAGTTTTGCGTTATAGGCCAAATTTAAAAACGAATTTCGCAAGCACTTTTGTGTAAACGGGCCACTGTGCGACGGTAAAGATATTTTTTAAAATAATCACACATGCGTGAAAAGCTATCGTTTTATTAAAGAAAAATATTATTTTTGAGTTGAGGTGTTTGTAAATTAAAAATTTGGCAAGGCTAAAAGAAAATTGGTAATACATCCAACATTCCTCCCCCTCCTTCCTCAGTAGAAGTTTTTTGCAAAACTAAATTCGTTTATTAGGTACCACAGCCCTGGAAGGGTGTGTCTTTTCAATTAATTAATTAGCCAGACTACACCGACCATCCGACGTTTGTTTTTCATTAAAAATTATGCTCGTCTCTAGACATATTTTAAAAGATATTCAATCACGAAAGTGGCTGTATTTAGTTCAAAGGAATTTCCCATCCAATTCGGTATAGGTCGTTTAATTTAATGGCTCTGACGCTCTTCCCCATAAATTCAAACTGTGTTCTATCTTCCTCAAGGTAAAGATGGCAACTATCTCTTTAATTTCAAAATTAACTTATAAATCCATTCACTATACATAGTCAACACCGGGATAAAGCAATTTTATTGAGACACGTACCTTTAAAGCCATCTCCCATCTATGCATCTCTACATTTTAATGTCAATTCTTAACCGAGACAAAACCCCTTAAGAAGGACCAACCGACGTTCTGCACAGATTAAATGTGTCACCCCACGGCAAAGCAATTTACTTTCCGTTGCGGTGGATGGTCCTACGTCTCGTCCTGTGGCAAGTTCCACCGAACCAACAAGGGGTGGCCAGGGCCACTATATAGGACAATAGTAAATTATGTTTTTCTAGCCAAAGGATCACGCATTCCATCCTCTCAGACAGTTTTGTTGTTTTTTTTTTTTGTTCAAGAAACAAAAAGATAAAAAACTTATCCTCTTATAAACGAGAAGAAAATTACCACAACAAGGATGTGAATATCCTGCCACAGAAATGAGGGAGTAAGATAGCTCTTCCTATAAGTTTCCTTGCTGAAACTTTTTTTCATACGCCGCCGCCGCCGTCGCGCCCCGTCACCATCGCCAAGAATACAAGGACACCTTCGACAGCCAACTGACTTCCCACAAAGTTTCTTCCTCTTCCTGTCCGCTCCCCACATTCTTGGCACATAACAGCGATGAGCTGTAATGAAATGAAAATAAGGATTTGGATTTGGACACTTAATCGTGTTTACCTCCGTGTGGCATGTTCGCCTTGACAGGAGGTCGAAGAACCAAGAAGAAGGACAACCGACCCACCCGCGGAAAGTGAGGTTAGAGGCAACTCAGACGAAAGTGTTTTTGAAAAAAGCTTTTAACGATTATTTTTCTCTTATTGTCAGTCTTTTATTAGTTTATGGTAAAATTACTTTTGCCTGGATTTTGTGCTGGCTTCAACTCCTTTCTCTTTCTCTTGTTTGACCGTGTTGCCTGTCCGTATATCCTTACTTATCATAAGTAATTCTATTAAGGAATAGTTGCTTAAGACGAAGTTTACTGAGTTCGTTGCTAAAGATGTAGTTTACTGAGTCCTTTGGCGTACAATGTGGAAGTGTAAAGCTACCAACACAACAGCACGGAGAACTGCACACTACGATACGAGACACGAGTATGGATGTTTCGCAGCTCGTGTAATTCCTGAAGGATATTTATGAGATAGAAATTCCTTTCTCCTTGAAGATTAATGTTGCTGGCAGCTCATTAGATTTTATTTTTGTATCTCTTGGGTTTTATTTTCGTTTGGTGAATGAAAGATGATTAGCGAGAAAAAGTGGGTGAAAACATAGATTATGGAAGTTGTCTTGGAGGACTGGTACTTCGGGCACGGTACCTTGTAAACTTTTGAAAACAATTAATTTATATTTCAGCAAATTTTACGTTTTGTAAAGCCACAAGCTTAACAACTGTCTTAAGCGCTTGTTTCTTCACTTAAGACTGTTGTTTGCTTTCCCCAAGTGCCCCTATATATGTATCAATAACGAAATGCATTGCTTTTCAAGAATTCTTAACTCTTCAAAACCAAGAACTCAGCATACTTCTTGTTTTTGGGATTAGTACAACTTTTTAAGCTAGTACCTATCTAGTAATAAAGTTGGTTCAGAAATAAAAAAAAAAAAACTCCATGAGAAGTTGTAGTTTTTCAGGCTCCCTGGGTAGGAGCTACAAAGTCTTAAAAGATGGCTTATCCGAAGAGCTCTTCAAATACGTAGGGGATCTTTTAGTAGGGCGGTAGCATCAAATAGTCTGCAACTACCCAGTGTCGCCTGGATCGAGCATAGACCGAATCTTCATAATTCCTAAGTCAAATCGTGAAATAAACCAAGGCTGCATTTTATAGCATTTATCGTCAGAAGCTCTATATGGCGATGAACGAATGTGAGATCTCGGGAAAACGGATCCAACTGTGTCGCTTGATATTGGAAAATATGCGGTGCAGTGTGGAACTAGTATAATATCTCTTCCGAAAATCGTGATCACATGTTCAGCAATAGCATCACTTCCAAACGTAGCATTTAACGTCCTATCCAAAGTGTCGTGTAAGTGCCTAGGGCCAATTTGCAACACAATAGTTGGCATGTTTAAGCGTGTCTTTCGACCCGGCAGAGTTACCATAGACCAAATCTTCACATCGTGGAATAGACGAACGAATTTCAAGTCAAGACCCACTATTTTTTCGTCGACTTTAAAGTCTCATATGCTGATTTAATTTTTCTGAAACATTGTAAAAAACAAAAGATAATACCATCTTTTATTAAAATTCGCTGTAATATTTCTAATTCAAGAACAAATAAAATTATAAAAATGGCGGAAAAATCGTGGTTAAAAAGTGAAATAATTTTCCATTATAGTAAATTAAACGAGACACAATTAAAACTATATGAACTACAATTGGAAATGACAAAAGGTTTAAACGATTACGAATTTTTCGATTTTATTAAAAAACAAAATATAATTATTGATATTTCAAACAACACATTTAAGAATAAACAAATTATACAAAACCAAAAACTCAAAAATCTAAAAATAAAACAAAAAATTAACACAACAAAAATCGAAGTAAAACCAGTAGATAATTTAGTTATAAACCAATCATCCGCCCAGTTTGAAGCTGAAGAACTTGATTTATTGAACAAAGGACTTAATTTCACCCCAAATATGAATATAGTTGACGTCGGACAAGCTATTGTGGATATTGAATCGGCGATCCAATTTAAGTCAACCGAATCCAAAGAAAAAATTAGAAAATCAGCCAAAAAAGTTATTAAAAAAGTTAAATCAACTAAAGTTTCAGAAGAACAACAAAAATATAGAAATATAATAAAAATGTTAAAACAGAAAGATGTATACTACATGAAAGCCGACAAAGGTAACAACATTGTCATTTTGGACAAGCTTGATTATAAAGAACGAATGAAGAATTCAATCACTGAAGATGGCTTCACGATCATGAAGAAATCACCGTTAAATAAAATGGTAGATGACGCAAAAGGAATCATCAAGGAAATCTGCGAAACATTCAAAATTTATTGTTTCAAATCCTGAAGTACCAAAGATGTATGGCTTGCCGAAAGTTCATAAGCCAGGGGAGAAAATGCGAAAAATTGTGTCAAACATTAATTCCCCGCTCGTTAATGTCTCAAAATGGTTAGTGGATGAAATGAAGATGTATGGAAGGTTTGAAAGTGCTAGTGTAGTGAACACCTTTGATTTCGTTGATAGAGTAAAAGAAATAAGCCTTCAAGATGATGAAACCATGATTTCATTTGATGTTCAAGCTTTATTTCCAAGTATTCCAGTCGACGTAGCTATAGAATCTTTAAAATTACATCTAGAGACCAAAAATATAGAAGAAAATAAAAAGAAAGTATACATGAAAGCAGCAAAAGTTTGTATGTCCCACAATTGTTTTGTTTTTCGGGATAAATTTTACAAAAATGATCATGGAACCACCATGTGAAATCCCTTGTCACCATTTATCGCTGAAGCATTTATGTCTAAGTTTGAAATGGACCTCCAAAACGAAGGTTTATTACCAAGGATTTGGTTGAGATATGTTGACGATGTCTTTAGTGTTATAAAAAAGAAGGCAGCAAATGACACCTTAAATCTTTTAAACAACAGGTATGAAAGCATTAAGTTCACATATGAAGAAGAAGATGACCAAAATTGTAAATCTTTTTTGGATGTTTTATGCAAAAACCGCAACAATAAAATAGAATTTGAAGTCTTCAGAAAAAACACAGCAACAGATCGGTATATCACCAAAGACTCATTGTGTTCTTATCAACATAAAATTGCAGCATTCCATTCAATGGCATACCGATTATGTAAACTTCCACTTTCATAGTTCGCTTGGCAGACATGAATGGTTTTGATAAGTCAGTTGTAGAGAAAATTGTCAAAAAACAATCAAACAAAGTTAGAAAAATCAACATATCTACACTTTTCACCCAAAATGAGACAACAACAAAATTATGTGCATCATTTTCGTATATACCAACAATAACCAACCAATTACGGAAAACACTCGAAAAGGAAAACATAAGCTTGGTTTACAACAACAATGGAAAGCTAAGGAATATTCTCGGCTCAACGAAAGACATCACACAAACAAGTGCAAAAAGTGGCATATACGAAATCAGCTGTAAAGACTGCAACAAAAAATATATAGGGCAGACGAAACGGAACATTTAGACGAGATTCAAAGAACATATGAGTTGTATAAAAAATAAACAACTAAATCGCTCATCAGTCGCTGCTCATGTCTTTTCTTCGTGTGACAAAAATGAACCACCGCACAGCATCGGACCGTTTGAAGAGAGTGTTCGGTTGCTTAAAAATGTACACAACCAAAGAAAATTAGATGCATTTGAGTCTCTTCTAATATTTAAATCAAAAAATGTGATGAACACAGACAATGGAAATATAGACTCTCCATTATTTTCATTAGTCTGATTTCATGTATATTTGTTAAAATGTTAACGTAAATTTCAAAGTTTGTTTGTATTGTTTAATTTTTGTTTTGATAAGTTTTGTTTTAGTAACGATTGAAATTCGCTGATGATGGGCTGCATGTCGGCTCGAAATGCATACAATTAAAATTGTTTTTAAATAAATTCGTTTGTGTTTTTATTTCTATTTTCAATTTTTTAAAATTTTTTGCTGTAGTCAATAAAGGATTTTTTTTTTTCAATCATTTCATAAACTTAGACTACACTATCGGTTAAATACTTTTGAATGATAAATTTGAAAGTTCAATTCTCATATGATAGAGTTCATCATTAGGAGCTCAAAACGGCGATGGCCGATCCCGGGATCACCGGAAAACTGATCCAGGTGTGTTGCATGAGACTGGAAAATATGTGGTGTAATGTACCGGGAAATCTCTCTTCTTAACTTTTCCGAGCATGCACAGGATACTAAACACAAGACCAAGTAAATGCTATCAACAAACGAACAACCATATGTCCAGCAACCAGGACGAAACGTGCGTCGCTATTGATAGCCAACATTTTAGCAGAGGTAAGGAATTCATCTACTTCGGAGTTAGTATTAACTCAAGGAACGACACCTTAGTGGGGATTCGGCGAGGAACTACCCAGGGAAACAAATGAGTTTAGAACTCGCCACGCAAAAGACACGCACTATAAAACCCTTATACAACCAGTGATGCTTTGCGGTATTGAACAATAAGCAGAAAGAGAGCTACTACCGGACTCTTTCAAAATAAAAATTATGGTGGTCCTGTGTGCCTGGAGTCTAAAGAAGAAACATCGCGGACTCTATGAGTTGTACCAAGTTGTGGATATGTAGTCTACAAAGCCAAAACACGTTGACTATATTGGCTCGTTCACATTGAGGGTATCGACAACAATGCTTCAGCTATGAGAGCCTTCGAATCCCAACCCCCAGATTCGAAGCGAAAAGGAACTGTACCCTCGGTTTAAGGACCAAGCCATCGCGAGACATAAAACCAGAGTGCTCAAGATCACAGAGCATGGAATGCTGTAGAGTATCAGGTAGAGATCATTCATAGATCGATAGCCGGATAAGAAAGTAAGTAAGTTTAGCTTTCGACTCAAAACTTCATGGTATAATATCGAGTATAGTCGATACCATCAGGATTTATTCTCGCATGGTGTAATACAAGTAATAAAGACATTCATAGCTGAAGTGTGAGGAGAACCAATGAATTATCAGAAGAGACCTACAATAAAATTATACCTTTACACTTCAAAGAACAACTTCAATGAAATGAAAAACAAGATCATGTATAGAATAATGCGTTAACTGAGTTACAATTTTTTGAAAAGTGGCCATTACTTAGTTCTTAATTCGAAGGGTGGTTGTATTACGCATATCGATAGTTGCGTTTATCGATGACTTAATGAGTTAGTGAAATAAATTAGCCAAGTAGAAGACCTACCCGAAATCAATTGGAATTGTCAAATGTAAGCTTTTAATGGTATTTAGTCTAAGAAAAAAAAAATATGAGTTCCTAAATTCTTTATACATATATAATAGATTGATGATTCTGTGCCAACTTACTTTGGCTAACTTCCTTCACAGTCCAATAATAATTAATGAACTCCAGAAGCACAGATTCTCCTTTTTATACAATTTTATTTGACATCATATACAAAATATTCGTCAATATTTTATCGATCATTTCTAAGTGATCAACTAAAGTTCATAAATACTCAGTATATTTATTCTCTAACATATATGTGTGAGTAGGTATTGTTTTGTAAGCAGAGTTAAACTTTGCTTAATACAAAACTAAAACAATACTCGGTTAAGCAAATGAAAGGTCATTCCTCGTTAACAGATCCACAACAACTGGTCATATCTTTATTCTCTCAGTATATTCTTCTAACTAACCGGCGGTCTCTTTCTATTCAATACAGACATTATGGTATATCGTTCTTTATGTTTGGACAATTATTTTTTTTATTCCTTCATTTGGAAGTGTTGCCACAGTATATAATAAACGATTAATTTAATGCTAAATTTGGATTTAAATCTATTAATTTTAAAGCACTTCCCAGATATCTTTATAAATGTTTACTTAGGATAGATGATTTTTACTTGCGACTTATACTTAGGTACTATAAGGCAAGTTATGCATTCGAGTTTTTTACTAAAGTTGACATTACGATTATAGCGAAGACTAAAAAGTGGGTCTCGCAATTCTGTCTGTCTGTCTGGCTGTATGTCTGTCTTTCTGTTCGACTACAGCCTAACCGCCTCGGCCATTTTTCCGAAAAATGTTTATTGAGGGTATCCCCCACGGAATCATTTTTTTTTTCTCATAAATGGTACAAGCGATTTCGATCATTTTTTTGCTAAAGCTCCCCTAAAACCTAAATAGAAATGTGTATTCAAAATTTTAAAAAAAAAAAATTTTTTGGATTTAAAAAAAAAATCAAAATTTTTTTCAAAACTCAGTATTTTGAAAACCCCATGCTAGATTTTTTTTAAACTTGATAAATAAAAGTTTCTCAATATAATGTACAAGATGTGAGAAAAAAAATGATTTTACCTAAACATAAAGGTACCCACCATACAAATGTTAAAAAATTTTAAAAAATGGTTTTCAAAAATCGTATTTTTTTTTGAAACGGCGCCTAGAATTTTGATTAATTTTTTTTTTTCAATTAATTTTTATGGTCTTTAATTTAATAGAAAAAAATTTGAAATTAAGATAATACAGCTTGTACCTACCATATAGAACCATTTTTTCGAATTTTAAATTTCTCATTATTCACATGACGGATCTTAATGAAATTTTTTATAGAGATGCTTCTAAGAAGTTTAAAAAACATTGCATTTCAAAACTTTAAAAAACATTTTTTTTTATTTTTGGGAAAAAGTCATTTTTTTTTCTTGGAAAATTCGATATCTCAAAAACGGCTCAATATTTTTTGTTTTAATAATTAATTTAATAGTTAAATTTTCATTCGCGCAGTATCTAATAAAAACTTAAAGCTGGCGTACCATATTTTTTTCTTAAAAATGTTTTGAAGATTTTCTATATAAAAGCTTATTTTTTTAAGGAAACCGCCACAAGAACTTATAATTTTTGTTCTTGCATAAATTCATATTTGCATAGCATTCTGTTTTTATCTTTAAATACTAAAAGAATTAAAAAAAAATAATTTTATCTTTATGAACAGTTTTCTCTAATAACATTTTTACGATCCATAATTCAATAAAAAAAAACTTTGAAATTAAGATATTACTGATTAACTTAAAAAAAAAAATATTTTTTGAAAATTCGATATCTCAAAAACGGGTCAACTTTTTGAAATTTTATTCCTACAAAAATAAGAGTTTAAAGTTGGCGAATTCCTAAATTTATTTACAATATAAATTCACACAAAAGTCGACCTATAGCTGTTAAGTTTTTAAATATAAAAAAACACGCCTCTAAAACTTAGATCTTGTTACATAAAACATTGTATATTTCAATGGCCATGAGAGTAATACATACACCTACAAGCAACATATAGCTTTTGTTCAAAATTTTGTCTTTTATGATGAATTGGTAAATTTCCTTTCATTATCCTCGGTACAGAAGTGATTTATTCATTACTACTTTTCAATTTTCAAGCACTTTTCCCCTCACCATTTAATCAAAAACCGAAAGAAGTATTCTATAAATAAATTAAGAAGTTATCGCAAATAAATTTAAAATATTCTTCTTCTTGTTGTTGGCTGATGGCATCTTTGTTAATACTTTTTGTTGTTTCTTTTAATTAATTTCCAACCCACAAAATATTTTTTTAGCGAATAATCCCCTTAAGGTTTTTGGTTTTTGTTATCAGATTTGTTTTGTTATTTCATATCCAAAGGGAAACTATTGGCTTCGTGTTAAAGATACAAAAATACTCGTATCTGCATGCTAAGCTAGAGGCAACTCTATACTCTCATAAAAAATAATTGAACAGATGTTTTCGAATTTTTCACATATTATGCTTTCGTAAGAAAATCAAAGACGAGATCTTGATCAAACTTGGGATTACGTAAATAAATAAATAAAATATGCAGCACTTTCCATGACAAGAGATACTCTTGGAGAATTTGTCAATTCCTCGCAAGAGTCTGTACACCCCTGAAAAAAAAATTCTTGCAGCGGCTGAGAATCGAACTCGAGTTCTTCCGCATGACAGTCCAACGCACTAACCCTAATGCCAAGGGGTACTACCTTGGGATTACGTGGGTCTCCTAATTCTGTTCAACTACAGACTTAACGGCCCAGTCGATTTTTTGAAACTTTTATAGCTATACCGTTTTTTAATTATTCCCCGAAAGAACTGCAACCAGCATAGATATTCTTACCTACTACTTATAGGTTCTATAAGGAAAGCTATGCATTCGTAAAAAAAATCGAACTTAATTATACTATATGATAGCGAAGACGAAAAAAGTGGGTCTCACAATTCTATCTGTCTGTCTGTTCGACTAAAGCCTAAACGTCTCGGCCAAATTTCTTCAAACTTGGTAGATTTTTATTCCCCCCCCCCCCCGCAAGTTTTTGTTATTTTTTTAAGACCAAAAATAACGGTACCTGCACTACAAACTTTTTTTTAAATTTTGTAAATATTGTTCGACAGATTTAAAAAAAAAATGTTATTTAGTTGGAGCTATGTAATGGTTAAACAAAAAATGGTTATTAATAGTAGCCTCCTTGGAACCATTTTTTTTGTTTTTGATTTTCTCAAAAACGGTACAACTGATTTTTATCATTTGTTATTTTAAGGCTCCTCAAAATTGTGAATATTATTGTTTATACATTTGCAAAAAAAATGTTTTTGATTTCAATATTTCGAAAACCCCATGCTCGATTTTTTTTAAACTTTACAAATAAAAGTTTTTCAATATAATCTACAAGATTTAAGAAAAAAAATTATTTTAACCATAAATAACGTTACCCACCATACAAATGTTAAAAAATGGTTTTCGAAGATCGTATGTTGCTCAAAAACGGCACCTAGAATTTTGATAACATTTTTTTCTTTCGAATTATTTTTACGATCTATAATTAAAAAAAAAATTAAGATATTACTGATTATACCTACCATAGAACCATTTTTTCGAATTTTGAATTTCTCATTATCGGCATAACAGATTTTAATGAAATTTTTTATTGCAATTCACAACATAAAAAAAAATATTTTTCGAATTTTTGAAAAGTAAAAAATCAATTTTTGATTTGAAAATTTAATATCTCAAAAACGAGTCAGTATTTTTTTTGGAAATTTAATTTTTTTTCTTACAATGATAAAAACTTAAAGTTGGTGTACCAAAATATTTTCTTAAAAATGTTTTAGATAATTTTTTAAGAAAAAGCTACGACGACTTATAGTTTTTGTTTTTATAAATAGTTTTCTCTAAAAACAATTGCGCAAAATTTTTAATTAGTTCGACGTTAAAGCTTTTTTAGTGTGAAACTAGGTTCAAATAACGATTTTGTAAATTTAATCGAATATACCATCATACTTTTTCTAACCTTTTATTTAAGTTAAAATCGTCGAATAATTGTTTAATATCGTGCTAACTACATATGACTTTTTGACAATTACAAACGTCAAAAAGGCTCTGTTTACTTAGTTTTTGCACGAACTGTCATTGTTCGAGGTATGTTCAGAAACAATTTATTACAATATAGAGGAAAGGGTAATCCTACTCTAAATGAGTAAGTTGGTTAAAGCAACCGAGTAAACTAACTACTCCAAATGACTACTTTAATAAAGCGGAGTAAAGCATTCCACATACGTGTAGTGCTCTCACTAAATTTACTCAGGCGCTTTTGATGAAGACTAAAGAGGCTATGAAGAAATCAAACGGCAAATATGTTTGGTATAATAATAATCAAATTCTTATAAGAAAGGTTGAGGGGGGAAAAGTCATTTCTATTAAATCGTTTAATGATCTTGCACTAATTTAGTGCTTTACAATATCTTTGTTTTCTTTTTTATTTTAAACATGAATTCTGATATATGTAGATTTAAATGATGACTTTTCTCTCTCTTCCAACTGTGATAATGTTTTTACTGATAGTTCCTTTTGTAATGATAAATTTTTTATTGTTCATCAAAACATTAGAAGTATGAGAGAAAATTTCGCATCTCTTGTTACTCACATTGATTCTTTTGCTTGCGTTCCAGATATAGTTTTTCTATCTGAAATTTGGATTTATGGCTTTGAGGAGAATGATTATGCTATTCCTGGGTTTAACTTTTATTCAAAAACGAATGAAAATTATGCTGCAGGTGGAGTTGGTTGCTTTGTTAAAGATAATCTTGTAATCATTGAATTCTTGCGTGTTAATTTACTTAGTGCTGACGTTCTAAAGGTTTCCGTGGAAATTGATCATGTTACGTATATCTTTGTATGTGTATATAGACTGCATATGTTTAGCGTTGGAACTTTTATAACTGAATTCTCTAACTTCTTAGCTAGTGAAAAATCTAAGAATTTAATTATTGTAGGTGATTTCAACATAAATATTTTGGATGGAAATGATAATATCTCTAGTTACCTTACTTTACTTGCGTCTCAAGGGCTTACGTGCTTTATTTATGAGCCTACTAGGCCCGTCTCTGGAAGTTGTTTAGATCATATTCATGGTCGTTTTAGTAATCTTGAATGTATTGTGTGTGATAAATGTGTTTTCGATCTTAAAATCACTGATCATTGCATGACGGGACTTGCTTTAGCCATAAATAATAAAAAGCGTAGCAAATATTCTAATTCTGGTGAGAGGAAGCTGAAGATTAATTTTGCTAAGCTCAAAAATAAATTGTGCTACGAGTTTTGGGAAGATGTTTTTGCTTCAAGTGATTCATCGTCTGCGTACACAATTTTTATCGACTCTCTCAAGAAACATATAATATCCGCTTCCTCTTTTCTACCTACAAGAAATACTGTTAAACATCTTAAGCCCTGGATATCTAGATGTATTGTAAATAAAGTTACGAGAAAAAATAAACTAAGATTAAGATGCAAAAAGTATCCTACCAACCAACGTTTAAAAAACGGATATAAGAAATTGTGTGCAGAATTAAAAAAAGAAATTCCTATTTGCCGTGACACCTATTACCGTGAAAAATTCAGCTCTGCACAGGGTAATCTAAAAAATGAATGGCGTGTAGTAAATGGTTTACTGTACAAATCTTCTGTTTCTAAGAAACCTACTGTTCTGCATGTGAATAATTTAATTGTCTGTAATAAGCTTGATATTGCTAATGCTTTTAATTGCTATTTCGCTAGTGTTGGTTGTAATTCTATATCAAGCAATTTATGTTGTAGTTGTTCTTCTCTTTGTCAAAGTACTGAGAATATTCAAAGCAGCAGTTTTGTTTTTCAGCCCATAACTACATTTGAAATACTGAAAGTTATAGGGAGCTTACGTAATTCTTTTTCGTGTGGAGCTGATGGTATTTCAAATTATGTACTCAAAAAAATTGCTTTTTACTTAGTTGATGTTCTAGCTTATGTTTTCAATCGGTGCGTTTATGATGGTAAATTTCCAGAAGAACTCAAGTGTGCTGATGTCTTGCCATTATTTAAAAAGGGAACTGTTACTGAAATTAGTAATTACAGGCCTATTTCACTTCTTTCTGTATTTAGTAAAATTTTTGAAAAACTTATGAAAAATAGGATTATGTGTTTTTTAGATAAAACTAAGTTTTTTAATACAGCCCAATTTGGTTTTTTAAAAGGCAAATCGACGGAAGATGCACTGTTACAATTTTGTTCCTTAACTATGTCTCATCTCGATGAGAAAAAATGTGTAGCTGGCCTTTTTGTTGACATCACCAAGGCATTTGATATGGTCAACCACAATATTTTGTTAAGAAAGTTGGAGAAAGCTGGTTTTAGAGGATTTATTCTTAACTGGTTTAAGTCTTACCTTGAAAATCGGTCGCAGAGAGTGAAGATTGATGATACAAGGAGTGACGCAATGTTTCTTAAATTGGGTGTTCCACAAGGTTCTGTCCTGGGTCCAATTTTATTTTTGGTATACATCAATTCGCTTTTTAATTTGGGATTCAAGGGCTCGTCGACAGCTTTTGCGGATGATATTGCACTTTCCTACGGTGCTAATAGTCCTTTAGATCTGATTTCAAATATTAATTTTGATCTTGACTTATTGCGACTTTGGTTTTTTGAACATAATTTGGTAATAAGCTCCAAAACCAAGATAATGTTTTATAGCTTATCTTCATCTAGATTGTTGGATGCAAATGTTTGTTTCCACGCGCCTGAGTGTCTTGCAATTATTCGTCTGGCTTCTCCTCACCTTCTTTTCTTTGTGATTTGACTTGTAGTGATAGATGTTTTGTAGTTGAGAATGTCAACGAGTTCAAATATTTGGGACTGACTTTAGACTCTCGTATGTCTTTTGCAAATCATGCTGAATCCCTGAAAAAGTATTTCCGCTGTACCCTGCGTCATTTTTATTATTTACGAAACGTGTGCTCAACTAAGCTATTAAAGATAATTTATTATGGTATTTTCCATTCCAAGCTACAATATGGAATTGCTTGCTGAGGTGGTATTTATCTTAATAAAATACAACCAATTTTGATCTTACAAAAATATGTCGTTAGATTAATTTGTCGTAAGTCTCGTAGGCATTCTAGTTTTTCTCTGTTCTGTGCTCTCAAAATTCTTCCAGTGCGTCATTTATATTGTTTCAAAACGTTAAAAATATTCTTTATGAAGTCTGGTAATCTGAATTTTCGATTAATTTCGAGATACAATCTTCGTGGAAACCTTTCGAACTTATTATATGTACCTGTTTTTCATACCACTGCGTATCAAAATTTTTTTTCTATTATGTCTTATCGGCTTTATAATACCCTTCCTCAATCAATTAGGATAATCACTATACCTGGAGTGTTTCTCAAAAATGTTAAATCTTGGCTTTTTTCTCTAGACTATTTTGCTCTGGAATCACATATTTCTGATGTTTTGGTTTAATTTTTCTTTTACATAGTAAATAATTTTTTATCAACTTTATTTTTTTTGTGTTTTGTTTATTGCATTTTATATAATGATTGTATTGCACAATTTTTTTAAATATTATGAATTTTTCGGGGTCACCCCACCCACTAACTTTTTAATATTTTAATTATTTGAAGTGACATTCAACTCTATTTCTTAAATATCTTGAAAATAATGAATGTCACAACCTTTCTTATACTTTTTTAATATGTTATTAATTCTTTTTTGAAATATCTGAAGACTGTTATGAAATTATAAGAAATAAACATTTTAATCTAATCTAAAGAAAGAATCTCTGAATATAGCAGTACTTAAGGGTAAACTTAGGTCGTAGGACTTCAATCTGCAAGTTATTATTTTAACGCAAATACATGCGACCCTGTTGTGCACTTAATTTTCATTTTCCAAGTACTTACATATTTTAACATCATATTTTTATTCAACCCTTTTCGGTGCTCGTCCAAAGTGCGGTAACAAGAATTAATAAACTTTATTGGTTTGCTTGTCTTTTTATGGAGAACTTGATGGAAAGTATTTATAAGAACAAGATAAAGTTAAAATACAGAACATAATAATTGGCGTTCCATGGATTTTATTTGATTTTTAACGAAGTCAATTAATTTTCCAACTGTTGTGGTAGGTTTGGCATTTTATCCTGATTTGTGTTTGTGAGTTTGGTGAATTATCGATTTAAATTGGTTATGTCCTTCATGGGGGACTTTTGTAAGAGTATTAGTATTGTCTTTCTTGTTTTATAGAAAGTCTAGAAAATTCAAATGGTGAGATGGGTAAATATGTTTTCTCTGATCTGAAGGCCAAAATGTGAAAAAGGTCGAATATGTATATTTTTTCTATTTAAAACTTCAGATTTCGAGAGCCAATATTTACTGAAGAAAAATGATTAAATTTACTGTCTTCGTAAGGATAGGCATTTAAAAAGAGCAAAGCTTTCGAGACTTAGATAAGTATGGAGTTTTATGTAAACCCAATATATATATGTATACATACATATGTACATAAACGTCTGTTTTTTTTTTTTAATAAGGACGAACAAATATTTTTCGTCTGTAAGACCTTCAAAATATTTGAACAAGTGAGAAAATGTAGGAGAAATTGATTTGATTTTTTTTTTGTATATTGATATGAGTAAAATAATTTAATATTACTATTTGAACTAGGAAGCTTAGAAGCGATTTATAAAAAGCTTAAAATTTAAGTATTTAATTAATAAATTTTGTATGAAGCACATATAAAATTGCATTTAAAATCATATCAAGAAAATGTTTTATTTCAATTGAAATATCGGGCGTCTACATTAGTGCTTTCAGTGCAACAATCTAGATGAATATATCCCATTTCTAGTTTTCAGTGAAGTGGTTTTTAAGTATTATTAAAAACTCCCCAAGACTCAAAAATCAGTTAAAATTAACGCCCTATATTTCGCAGTAGAATTTGCCCGACTTCAAAAGAATTGCTAAAAAGAAAAATACCTTAAGTGAAGTCTCGAAGCGTTTAAAAGTTAAATGTTATTATTTCATAAAAGCAAAAGTGGTTTGACAAACACTGCGAAAAAGCTAGAGCTAAGTCCTTTAAACTTCTAAAACTAGCAAGAATGAGAAACGGGGACCTTTTCGCAAAGCTTACATATGTTTGAGCAAATACGGAATACAAAAAACTTTGTCCAATAAAGCGAAATGGATACTTTTTAGAAATAGCAAGGAGTTAAAATAAAATAAAATAAAATAAAATAAAATAAAATAAAATAAAATAAAATAAAATAAAATAAAAACAGCAAAGCCCTAAGAGATGATAGAGTTCCTTATGAAGTTTTCAAACTCCATACGCCTTTCCTAATTATTCGAAAATATTGCATACAGCTCAAGAACCTTCGAATTTCATAAAGGGGAGCATAAATAATGTAGAAAACTTTAGGGATGTCCAATTTTAAAAATTTTTCAATTTTAGGTAAATCAGAATACATTTCTTAACGAATTTCAAGCTGGATTCAGAACAGGCTATTCAACGATATATCAAATTTTTATCATTCAAAACATTATAGGCAATGGGAACAAGGAAAATGGGACAAGGTTGTATGTAAATTCACTGACCTTAAAGTTGCTTTTGATATAGGCTTATCATCTAAGATCTCAAATGTCATACAGAAACTTCATGACAATACTCTGTCAGCGGTATCGGATGGTAAGGAAATGTCAATGGTTTGAAACTAAAAGGGGAGTGCGTCAAGGATGTCTTTTATCTCCTTTGCTGTTGGACTTTATATCAACGATATAGTTGACGCATTACCAAATAATTATTGCAAATTGTGGAATCTTGTAATAAATATATTAAAATAAATTGTCATGATTTTTAGAACAGGACGAGGATGTCACAGCAGAAATGAAAGGTGGTTTCTAAATGGTTAAAGTATTGATCATTCATCTTTTCGATTTTTATAGTGAGTGAGCACAAAACTGGATTAACATATCTAACCAGTAATTGTAAGTTAGTTATACATATGTCTCGGATCTAGAACGTCCTTGATATTTCCCTTACGAGACCTGGGGCCTCCACTACTTCTACGCGCCGTCGTGTGCGATTTCTGGAAATGTATTTCAGCTCTCTCTAACACTTCTCGAGTTGTGCTGATTCCTGCTCGACCGTTCTTCGCCAAGTACTTCTAGGCCAGCCCACTTGTCTGCCTTCTTGTGTGAGTGGGTTCTACTGCATTGCAATGCACCCATCACCTTTTCGAAGCGTATGGCTAATCCAATGCCATTTTCGTGTTCGTGTAATAGATTCTATAGATTTCTGACCTATTCTCGCATCAAGTTCAACATTGGAGATACTGTTGTGCCAGAAAATTATCAAGATGTTTCGAAGACATCTATTAACGAACGTTTGCAGATTTCTTGTGACAGTGTTTGGGGCTTTCCAAGTGCTGCATCCATAAAGCAGCACGGATTCAACATTGGAGCGGAATAGTAGTAGCTTGGTCTTTAAGCTAAAAGAGTTGTTTCTCCATATTTTGGACAGCATTACGAAAGCAGCCCAAGATATTGGAAATCATCTACCATCTCCACCGGCTGTCCAGAAATATTTACTTGGATTGATGAGGGAGTTCCAAGGCTAATCCTTTTAGTTTTTGCCGAGTTGATCTTTAGACCCATGTTTTCTGCTTCTCTCTTCACCCTTTTTGTCATTTGGTGAAGATCCATGATCCTATGAGAGAGTGAGCATACGTCGTCCACGTAGTCTAGATGTTTAAGGCGAGATTGCAGAGTCCACTGAATTTCTTCATTTCCATTTGACAAAGCTGCGTGCAGTACGTCTTACTTATCACCAACAGAAACAGTATTGGTGATAGTATACAGCCTTGCCTAAACCCACTCTGGATTTCAAACTCCTCTGACATTCGTTCCGTTTAGCAAGACGTGACATTTGGATCCATCATATGTAGCCTTGATTTAGCAATCAATTTATCTAGGATGCCCTCTTGCAAAAAGCAAGACAGATAAATTCTCTATTGACACTGTCGAACGCTTTTTCGAAATCGATAAACAGCTAGTAAAAGGGTGATCGATATTCAATGCACTGATCCATGATGATCCGCAAGGTATTGATGTGATCCACACAGGAAGATCCATTGCGAAATCCTGCTTGTTCAGGGTCGAGTGTATCTTCTAGTTGGTCTTTTATTCGTTCCAATATTTTTCTTGCACGCAAATGCAAAAAAAAGGTTTTCGAAAACCGATTTTCTTGTTCACGAAAATTGGACAGAGATTAATTGATAAAATATCATAAAAAATGGGTCTTAATATCAAATATAGGTTTTAGTCCTTAGACTTTCAGTTAAAAAAATTGCGATAAAACTGCTGAAGAGAGCCTTATATGAATGTTATAAGCATTTTCTTAAAATTGCTCTTAGTTTTGACAAGGAAAAATTCTGTTTTTCAAAATTAGTTATTAAATAAATTTTAAGGTAAAAACTGTACATTCCCAGGTATGCAAGTGTTTTAGGTTATGTTTTAAGAGGAACAAAAAATTGAGGCAAAATTTTTAAAATTTATTGTTTTCTTAAGAAAATCTTAAAAATCGTAAAAAAAAACAAATCAGCAATAAGACTAAATTTCGAAAGATTTTGCAAAACTAAAAACTACTTTATTTATTTTCTACATACATATGTTCAGATTCCATTTTATATTAAGGAACATGAATAGTAGAAATGTGTTTTATTATCAATTTTAAGTGATCTTTGTTTTAAATTTTTCACAATATTAAATCATTGGCTTTTGTCGTTAGCCCGAGAAAAAGAGTTTTGAACATTTAATTTAATTTAAATAGTTGAAGGTAATTATATAATGGAACTTATGAATTTATGGTAAAGACACAATTTAAAAAGCTTCATTCAAAATCTGGTTTCTGTATCTTTGTGCGAATTGGACAAAGAACATTCCAGTCTGATCCATTTAAAACTTCCGTACTTTTTTTTTATTCTCCAATGCGCACATCGGATTGATGTAGAAATTTGGCAAATCGTTACGAAATGGAGTCGCTCTATGGTTACAAGGAGTGTGCTCCGTTTTTCCTTCGGGACCATATGGACGGTAACGGTTATTGAACCGAATAAGCTTATCTCTGGTTTTAAAAATGGTTGAGATGGTATTTAAAGAGTATCTACTAATCGTAGAAATAGTTTTTGTCGCCTATGTTGTGCATATTTCGGGATTCATTGCTTGGAGCCCTCTCTGTAAAGTTCTCGAAACTTTTATTTTTATTCGTTTCAACAATATTTGAAAACCTGCTTCGCAGGTCCTTCAATATATTTCCAGTAGCTGGGTTTTATGTAGGAGCTCCAAACGTGACCATTTTTCGCAGAACTGTGACTTCTCCTGTAGAAATTTTCTCGCAATTGCATTGGCTAGTCGATGAATTGGGAGGGCCATCACTTTAAGAGTGTAATTAAAATGCATCTTCAGCGTAAAAGTATACAGTTGCAAGACTCCAGTCTCCAAGAGCAGCATATAGGTAAGAATCTTTTCAGGAAGCCAAATTATTTTTTTAATGAAATATCTCAGCAGCGTTTTTACCTCTTCATATTGAAGAAAACCCCATACTTGTCCCGCATAGCATAACATCAACCTCATAACCTCTTCGGAAAGTTTATATTTTGCACTTGAGGCCACATATTTCTTTCCTAGTACTCTCTTCAAATTACAGTTGATGGCTTTTTTCGATTCGACTAGTTTTGCTTGCAGGTGCTTTTTAAGGGAAAATTTGGGGGTAGTTATAACTCCGAGGTACTTATACTCCTTTACCAAATCAAGTGTGAAATTATCCCAGGTCCACCTCTCTTCTCTAGCGTATATAACTGTTCCATTTCGAAAGATCATTACTTTTGATTTGCTGGTATTAACTTTGATGCTCCAGAGACCGCAGTATGATTGCAGCTTATTTATCAACATTTGCAACATTTGTGGAGATTCCGCTTATATGACGATATCATCCGCATACATTAATGCTTTGATGTTGACAGCAGCAAACGTTATTCCTCCGGGGAGAGCCGATGGGATGTCATCAAGGAGAAGAGAAAACAGGAGCGGTTGGTTTGGACTTATCTATGACTTTAAAAGGCTTTCGAAGCGTTCGGTTAGAATATTTTTATTTATTGTGATGTTTTTTTGCAAAAGATATCCCGTTTAGTGAGCGTGTAAGCTTCCAAAACGACCTGCTGTTGCTTATCCCTGGATAATGTTTGCATTAGAATTGGAGAATAGTTGCATTTGCAACTATTGCATTTCTTTGCATATCTGTTTGTAGGCTTTGTTCGCTTCTTGATACAATCCTTTTGCCAAGTTTGAATTTGTGGTTCTCAGGAGTCTCAGAACAGGAATAAATTCAACAACCCTTTTAAACGATTTTTTCTATCTCCTTCAAGTCTTTAGTTTGGGATTAGTTTCAGCCATTAGCTCGACGGACTATTTATCAACGAGATAATTTTTTTATTAATTACCGTGTACTCAATGCAATATGAATACCTTTTAGGGAAAGTTTAGAAAATTAAAAAGGATGTACCGATGCACAGTATTTTGAATTTAATATTTGTATAGCCCCATATTTCGATAACGGCCGATACCTAGTCGGCAAGTGCCAGTGTTGCACCCGGTCCATCAGATCGAACACACACCAAGTAGTCACATTGAAGTTAATCCTGGATTATTATTATTTGGTTTAGTCTCCAATAATCCTGGATTGTCAAGTTGAGTCTCACCATCTATTTATCGACTTAAAAGTCGTATATAAAAGCAGTCATCGTTAGCACTCTATATGGTGACAGCCGCACTCGGGATCCCGGGAAAATTGATGCAACTGTATCGCGTGACGTTGGAAAATACGCGATACAATGTGAAACTGGGTAGCAACTCCTCTGAACTATTCCAAACATGCACAGTGCTTCGGCAAGATGATGCGCTATTATATGATTTCTTTAATTTCATTGAAGAGCAGATTGTGCGCAGGGCAGGCGTTAACACGGAGGGCACTATATTCAACAAATCTGTTCGACTGTTAGGGTATGCGGACGATATCGACAACATCAGTCGTTCTCAACGTTCTGTATAGAGTCCTTCATGGCTGTTGAAGATCAGGCGAAACTTGTTGGGCTTGCAGTACATGTCGACAAAACCAAATATATGCAATCAACAAACAAACAAAATATCTATCCACCGATTAGGGCAAAATACCACTGTTGATAGCAAAAACTTCGAGGCAGTTAAGAAGTTCGTCTACCTCGGAGTAAATATTAACTCCAGGAACGTCACCTTAGTAGAGATACGATGAAAAATTACCCAAGGAAACCACTGTTACTTCGGTTTACCAAAACAAATGGGTTCAAAAAAAAAACCCTTATAAATACTACCAGTTCTGCTTTACGGCAGGGGCGCATGTTTGGACTATAAGCTGAAAGATAGAAATGCTGCTGGGCTGTTTCGAAAGACAAATTCTTCAACGGATAATTGGTCCTATATGTGAGGAGGGCGAATGGAGAAGCTGTAACAAGAAGTAGATGTAGTCCAGAAAGCTGGAACACGTTGTCTGCATTGGCTCAGCCACATTGTGGGAAAGGACAACAATGCTCCAGCTAAGGGAGTCTTCAGAACTCTCACCTAGATTTGTGGCGACAAGGAAGATCGAATCTCCGGTCCAAAGACCAAGTCGTCGCGGATGCCAGACCACTTGACCTAGATGACTGAAAAGGGCGTGCAAGGATGGCAAAAGATGGAAAGCTGCCGTGTCTCAGGAAGAGACTCGGTTAAGGAGGAGATGCCTACCAAGATACTATCAAGCTAAAAACAAACTCCACTGCATTATTTTGTGTACACAACAGAAAGAATGATCAAAGAGACACACTGTTTTGTACGTAGTCCACAAGAAATGAGTTTCAAGCTTTTCGGCCACCGCAATGTGAATCCAATTATACCTCACCTTCTTGTAGAGTCAGGGACATGAACACTGTGTCTTTCAAAGTCTTTCAACTGATATAACAAAAGTCGTTAAAAATGTTTAAAAATATGATTCTCCGAAAACGGCTAGACAAAGCGTAACATAAACAACGTTCAGTAGTTCCCAAAATACCGTGAAAATTCTTTTTATTCCCAACATGCCATTAAAGTATCGGTTTCTCATCTCCCGTCTGTCTCCAGTGCAACAACCAATATTGAATTTCAATTTACCTTTAATGACCAACCTCCCCAAGTTGGAATATATATTTACTCCCTTTCAATGAGTTTTAAAGACTCCCAACATGAACATTAAACATAAAGCCGGCACTAACTCTCTAGCACTTCATAAAAACAAAATCATATAAGTATAAGAGCGCCCAAGAAAACACAGACCCCACCCTCACTTGGTGTGAGTTTTTACTGTAGGTGCTAACAAAAAAGTAATTTGCAGACGATAAACTGACGTCGTAATATGCCTATGTAAGATGTAACAACAAATAAGATGATTTTCCTACTCAGGGCAGGAATCATACTCCAAACCGAGCCATAACGAAAAAAACAACTGAAAAATATTCCACATACGCCACACAAGCAAGTCTAAGTGCATAAAAATTTATCAGCAACGATTTGTTTGCCTTTTTATTTCTGGTTTGTTTTCTTTTACGTGAAAACTTCTTTTAACAATTTTCCCTCGCTGTATGCATACAGATTGGTCCTGGTCCGAAGGTACCTTTATATGTCCATTGCTTTTTGGGGAAAAAGCTCCAAAAACAAATGACACACAAAAAAGGCAGAGGGAAGGAATATGAAATGCCCTGGTTCTGGAAAAAAAGCATACGTGACTTGTTTGGATACAAATGGGATCTGTTTTTTTTTTTTGCTTCCAAAATTCACACCACACGCAAAAAGCAAAGTTATATTTTGTCAGTTTAGCTCAGGCTGGGGTTACCAGATCAGTTTTTTTTTTTTAACTGTCATATAAATCAAATTTATTGGGGCGATCTTTTTTCGCCAGGACCCCCGACGACAACTTGAGCTCTGAGCTAAGAAATGTAAGCTGTGTGATTTATACAAAGCCAGCGACCCAGTCAACAGATAGGAAATGGAAAATAACATTTAATGACAGTTGATCAAAATATGTCTTTATGTCTCCAATAAATGATAGTGTGTGAAGTCGCCAGAATAAGACGTGTGCTCGAAATCAGTCCTAGCTAAAGTTAGCTAATCTGTGTGTCAAATTCTCAACATCTCCTGGGGCCACCTCTCCCTAACATTGGTAAAATCCTCTTGGGGAAAGGGGCAGCCCCTTTAACTTAATCAACAATACTGACCAAACAAACGAACATATACACCAAACACTGACGCATCAAACTCATCTACCAGACGATGCAAGGAGCCGCACTCCTACGGGCCTGGTGGAGGGATGATTTCCCAAGTAGGGTAAATGAAATGACCACGCCCTTAAAAGGCGTCTACCTCTTCTCAACTAGGTGACTATGTGATGTTAGAAATTTTTTCAATGTCTTAGAAGGACCCTCCGCCATTTCAGGCTATAGCTTGCTGAAATTCATCAACACCCTGAACGTGCTTGAATGAGATAAGTTTACTATAGGTTTCAATACATGTGGGTCACAACCCCTAGGGTATCACGACGGATCTACATTGATCTAAGTGTCACGCTAGCAAAAAAAGACATTAACTCAATTAAATTTTTCAATTTTCATATATCTACTGCCTCGGCTTCAGTTCTGAGTTTTCGCCTTCATCCGAAGTCTACACTAAAATGATTAGAATCAAAAATAGAAACAAAATACCTAGTAGATGGAAGCGTAGAGAAAGACTGTCCGTATCCCATCAATAACTATAATTCAAACATCGAAAATAATCTATTATTCGTCCAAACTATATACATACCTCTTAAACTCCCAAGAAATTATGGGGTAACCTCAGTAAGGCTATCAGTGCTGTCTAGAACCTGATCAGCTGAATGAATTCTTTCTTTATAATACTGTTCCTCTTGATGATTTTGCAGTAAATACAGCATTTAACTCGTCTGTCTCTATGCCAGGGTTTGAGAATTTTGATGTTGTCAGTGAGATTGAAATTATGAAATGTATGATGGCTGTTAAGTCTGACTCGATTGGTGAAGACGGGGTGCCCATCCATTTCGTTGTACTGATATTTCTTCTAATCAGAACCCATCTTACTTATGTTAAATCTACTTTTCCTCTTTCTTGGAAGATTCCCAGAGTTCTTCTCATTGTCAAGAAACGTGACTGCACTTCTCCATCTGATTTCTGACCGATCAGTAGTCAACCTTGTCTTTCCAAGGGCTTTGACAAAATAGTTGAAAAACTAATTCTGAATCACCCCCCTAATAATAATGTGCTATATATGTGTTTCAAAGCAAATCAAAGCTGCTCAACAGCTGTAGTCAATCTTCTCAAGGACATAAGATTTGGCTATTATTAAGGTCACATTAATCTCCTCTGCTTACTCGATTTCTCTTAAGCCTTTGATAATATGAATCAAAGCATTGTTAAGTAGAAACTGCTAAGCTTCTGTGGCTTCAGGAACAGAGCATATTCGCAGATAACAAACTATCTGTCTGGCAGATTTCTAAAGAGTTATTTCTGGTAGAAAATACTGTGCTCTAACAACTGTCAAATAAGGTGTCCCACAACGATGGATCCTGGGTCCAATCATCTTTTTCATGATAATCTGCCTTCATGTTATTCGCATGACTCGGATGTAATGACAATGTTCAATTTAATCTTGCCAGACCCCTTCGTCAGCTTGGTGTACTTTTTCTTTCCATCAATAATGATCTAAGTCAAATAAAAATTGGTCCATTGCCAACTGGTTACTCTCGAATCCCTCAAAATTACAACTCATTAAAATGTCCATAACAAGAGTTTAAGTATTAACTTTCTTACTTACTTAATTCCTTGACCCCTACGTGGAGCCAATGACGTCAATTACCGATACACGTCATCTTGTTCTATTTCTGGAAATGTGCTTAAGTTCCCTCAAATTTTTTTCCAAGACTCTTTGCGATTGTTCTGCGCAAAGTTATTCTCTAACCATCTTGTTGTGATTCTGGAGATGTGTTTAAGTTCCCTTTTAGAGCCTTGTCCAAGACTCTTTTTGAGTTTTCTGCGCCAAGTTTTTCTCAGGCTTCCAGGTCTTATAGTCATCTTCGGATAAGGGATTCGCCTCCATTGCGAGTCTTCACTCAGCCACTACCGTAGGGTGTGTCCAATTCTCTGCCACTTACTTTTACGAATGGTGTTGTCGAATGGATTTTGACCAGTTCATTAATAAACCATCTTAGAGATGGTATTTGACCAAAAAATTACATAATCCTAAGGATGTTTGGAAGACATCTATTTAGAAACACTTTTTTTTTAACAAAGGCATTCATTTTGCATGTAAACCCACATAATAGTAGAAAAAACTGATTTTAGAAGAACAGTGGTAGCTTGTAATCTAGTACTGTAGCCGTTGCTCTTCAAAACTTTTAAGCAGCTTTTGTTTCAGTAATATCTACTGCAGTAAACATTTTCATCTATACCACCACCGTTGTTTGAGACAATACTTCCTAAGTATAGAAAGTTGTTCACAGCTTCAACCCGCTGTCCGGCAACGAGAACTTCAGCACAACTTTTCCCGGTGTTGAACCTCAGCCAGACTTTATTCCCATCACTTTCCAAATTGTTCATCATCTATTGCATATCCTTGATGTTTTGTGATGTTATCGAAAATCTTTTCAAAATCGATAAGATAAAATGTTAATATGAGCTATGCAGTATGAGTCTGTCTGGAATAGTATCTTAGCCATTACCTTAGGCACCACAGAAGGACACAGATGTCTCTCCAGTTCCTGGAATCCATAAGATTTCGCTTTTGTTGGTAGTTTGACAATCATCCATTTTTTTCAGTAAAAAACTCCCATGTCTGCGTTATTAGGCAGATGTAACTTGTTCGCATAAGTTCTAAGGGCTAATTGATAAAGCTCAGCAAAAATGCTTTCTTAATCTACCGCTTTGTTGTTTTTTAGGAATTTGATTGCTGATGTTATCTCGGTTAAACTGAGTGGGCAGGTGCGAGTACAGGAACATGTTTCTGCGGATTGCTCGTTTAGGTTTGTAGCCAGTACACTACCGCCACCGTCGAGATGATTAAGTACGGTGACAAGGTGTTATTTCTATCTTCTCATCGACCATCTAGATCCTTGATAAGATTTTGTTTTCGGGATTTATTTCAAACCAGTTACTTAGTTATCTTGTGGGCAGCGCTACTGACGCACCTAGAAGGAAGCTCTTCTTCAGCCTGTTCTGCGAGGGTACTTCTTCCTTTTTTTCCTACGATACTGAAATTTGATGCCAGTTCCCTCACCTTCTAAGGCATGTGGCAACTTGTCATCTAAAAGCATTTCTTTGTTCGATCTTCGTCCAACTATCTGCAGAGTTCAGATAACCATGTGATGTGGTTTTAAGGACATTTTTACAGCTTCCGATTGTTGGTCTGCGTTTTCTTGCGTTGCACTGCTGATTGCTTCTGCGTCTGTAGAAAGACGTTCTTTGTATGTGTGGCAAACTTTAAGATCCCGTAATCTGTCCGTACTGTATCTGGATGTACCAAGAAAGTTCTGTCGAATTCCAAGTCCAAATGCAGTTCGAAGACGAATATAAGCGAGTATAAGGTGTCTTCCTAATCTGACATCAGAACCACCTCTATTTCGGACGTCGAGATATTTTAAAGGCATTACTAAGTGATCAATTAGATTCCCTGAGCCACATTCATCCTTGAATAATCAGCCTATCTTGTGCGAGATCTTATGTTCAGACTGCATCCAAGGTCTAATGACTAGCCCGTTTTAGAACATGTTAAAGTTAGATTAATAAATCCTCCGGTTCTTGAGAGTTGAAATATTTTTATGTGAAGAATCTTCTTGAAATATACATATTAGTTGACCCAGATTTTATGTTCATTAAGAAATCTTTCAATTTGTCTTACTCCCCTAAATTTTTTTTTCGATTAAGTGGAAAAGGGGATTTCTCAAGATGGACCCTAACAATGGTGAATCTTTCTCAATCTCTGATTACGGACCAATTGAATTAACATCCCTTCATAAAACCTCCGATTGAAAATCAGCTAATGCTCTTGAAAGACCGGTAGTACGACATTCGTAGTAATAGGCCCGCTGGTGATCTGATGGAATAGCTCATCGAAAAGTGGAACTCATTTTAGGCAAACAATAATTTTTTTCCGGTACTATAGGGAAGTGTCCTAAGACCATATTTGTATTTGTTTTAAAGAGTTAAGATTTTACTTCGGCAAAAGTGCCTGATAAATAAAATAAAATTCTGAAGGCAGCAAAATAGTTGACAAATATCGTATCAAACGCAATGAAAAAATCGTAAAACCTTTTCAACAATCAATAAGCGCTTTTTGCCAAAAATACCTTGGAATGACTTTGGATCAATAGATAGTCATAGCCAAAATAGAAAGATCACATCAAAAGAACTTTGCGAAAACAATATTGCGCTTAATATATCTTTGAAAACGCCTTTAGAGCTAGAAGATGAAGTCGATATATTTATTAAAGTCATACAAGACGCTGCATGGAAAAACACTCCATACAACTTTAGAGATCCAATTAGAAATACAGATACAATTCCACAGGAAATAAAAGAGCTGCTTCGCGAAAAAAGAACTGTTCGGAAAAGATGGCATCAATCACGAGCACGTCAGGACAAAACCATTTTAAACCGCCTCTCGAATGAACTCAAGTATGCTATCCGCGAATCAAAAAATCGGAAGATTTCTACCTATCTTGAAGGTCTGACCGCAGATTAAAATACGAATCATTCATTGTGGAAAGCTATAAAAGATGTTAAAAAGCCACAAATAAATTCAGAACCAATCAAACAAAATAATGGTGGATGGGCTAAGTCTGATAGAGAAAAAGCCGATTTATTTGCTAAACATCTAGAGGAAACCTTTAAACCTTTTGACGGTCAGGCATTGATAAATGAACATGGTGATATCCAATGGCCATCTGAACACTTTCTTATTCTGAATATCACGTTATCAGATCTTCATCAAGCTATTAAAAATCTTAAAAATAATAAAGCTCCTGGGTACGACCTAATAAATGCTCGCGTGCTTAAAGAGCTGCCCAGAAAAGCAGCAATTAAACTTGAGCACCTTATGAATGCGATTTTCCTCTTGCCACTGATCTCGAAGGTATTTGAGAAAATCTTATTAAAGCGACTGCTTCCTATTATCGAAGAAAAGCGGCTTATTCCTGACCATCAATTTGGTTTCCGGAAAAGCCACTCAACAATTGATCAGGTGTACAGGATAACCAATGAAATTGAGAAATCACTAGAGGGAAAAAATGTATGTTCAAGCGCATTTCTAGACGTCTCTCAAGCCTTCGACAAGGTCTGGCACGATGGCCTTAAGTTTAAACTGCGCCAGGTCTTTCCGGATCAAATATATTACATCCTTGAGTCGTACCTCGAAAAAAGGCTATTTCGAGTTAAGCAAGGGAGGGAATATTCGGATTTTAAGGAAATCAATGCTGGTGTTCCCCAGGGAAGTGTTCTCGGTCCGATTCTGTTCGTACTATACACTAGCGATATTCGCCAAGAAGAAGATACCATAATAGGTACTTTTGCAGACGATACGGCTATACTTGCAATATCCGATTCAGTTGAATCTGCAACCGAGAAGCTCCAACGAGCTCTAGTTAAAATTTCGATATGGACTAAGAAATGGCGAATTGTTCTTAATGAGTCCAAATCAACACATATTAATTTTACTTACAAAAAAATTACCAATCTGCCCACCTACATTAATTCGGTGCAAATACCATATGCTAATGAAGCAAAGTACCTAGGAATGACACTAGACGCTAAGCTTAAATGGAAAACTCACTCAAAAAGAAACGAGATCAACTTGAAAATAAATTACGTGAAATGAATTGGCTTATTGGAAGATATTCTAAACTCAGCATCTACAATAAATTGCTTATCTCTAAAGCAAGTGATAAAACCATTATGGACGTACGGTATACAACTTTGGGGTTGTAGTAAATCCAGCAATAGACAAATATTACAATCTTTTCAGAGCAAAGTTCTCAGAGAAGTCGTTATTGCTCCGTGGTACATTAGAAACAGAGATTTACACAGAGACTTACGATTGCCAACTGTTGAAGATTAAATAGCAGTTTTCGCTGGAAAGCTACGAACTCACTTAAATAACTATAGCAATAGTTATTCGACAAACAATAATTGATGAGACAAACCTTGTGTGCCGACTTCAAAGAACGAGACCGTTCGACCTAGCGCCATCCATAAGGAGTATCCGCAGGTCCTCTCAGTGGGGAGCTTCCTGTCAAACGTGATTATAATATAATGAAATTAAAACTACTTGATAAGGTACGAGTAACTTAGTTGTAGTCGCGAGAACAAAAGGGAGGTGTTTTTTAGTGAGTAAACATCTCACACTACTATGAGTACCGGGCTCATAGCGTCTATGAAGATTCTTCACCTACCCACGAAAAAAAAAAAAAAGTAATTGAAATGATCTAAGCTTGAAATATAGAAAAAATATTATGTTTTGTGGCAAACGACTTGGACCTATCTATCCAGAGAAAAAGGTTAGGGATACAAGCAAGTAACGAACTATGTTGCTGTACAAGGAAAACAAATGCTGCAATCATCAAAAACTTCCAAAACAAGAAGTCTTGTGGAGGAAACAGTGTCTTACGTCGTGACCTATAAATAGAAATCTTTACAGAACTGGTAAAAACACACGCTGAATCACAGAGATGTTATAAAATAATAAAACCTCATAGGCTCATGATCTAAAACCTATGGAAAAGTGCTTAGCTTTTATCTTTCTCCAAAATGATTTTAAACTAAGGCAACAAAAAATAATGTATTGATTTTTCATATATTGTTCTTGATTCCTAGATGGCTTTCGTGCTATAAAAGTGCCATACTATCTGCAAATATTTCGTTCCATGCACTTGCATTAAATCTTACTTTCACAAAAGCTCTCTTCTATAGAATGAAGCAATAATAAAACCAGCTTAGGGAGCGCCATCACAAGAAAAAAAAAGCAGAAACGGTCACTCCACCCACATAGTGCTCACCTTGAAGAAGAGTGTATTTGTGAAAAGAATTCCAAATGCTATTTGAAATTGAATACGCCATTAGAAGAGTCCGAATGGGGAACAGAATACTGAATTACTTCGAGATGGAGTTTTGTTGATTCTCAGTGTTACATATATGCCAGTTTGTCCTCGTAGATCTAAGGATCATCATTGCCATCATCACCATCATCATCAACAACTATACTTATGTTATATGGCAGTAGCGTTAGCAGCATCAGGAAGCAAAGGACACACCATCATCATTCTGTGAAACGTATGGCTGATTCCAAATTGGCAAATTTTCGAGCAATGCATATAAGAAGGATAAGGTTTATTTCCGTATGTTCCTTTTTTTTTGTTCTATTTGTTTGTATATGTATAGTCTGGATTTCTTTTCGTTCACACAGGCGTTGTTGGTTTGTAATCTTTGGGCTATAAACCCAAGAGGATTCCTAACGTAATGATAGTATAGTAAAGCATCATCAACATTACCCACATCCTGCCAACTAACGACCTGTTAATTTTGTTGCAGTTCTAAGAAAGGGCAGTACTGCTTGCCCAAGGCTAGGACTTTGTATTAAAATTTTGATTTAGAATTCCTATGTGAATAAGGATACTGGATGTTGTCAAGGTGTTTAATATTGTTTCTTTGAGGGATGACCTGGCGGTGATTTCAAATCCGGGAGTGGTTTTGTTTGAATAGGGACGAGGAAAATTGTGGAAGGAGAAGGTTTCTTTTCTGGTATTTAAGTCCTGAAAAATTAGAAACACTTTTGGTTCGTTCAAAGAAAGGTCGAAAAATTGAGAAATGAGGAAAGTACACTTTCCTCCTTAATTGTTGCAATGATTTACTATAAGCTTAAGGGACAGCAAAGGTAGTTCAATGAAGGGTTTGTGTCTTTTAATTTACAGTTAATACGAGTATATATGGATATCTGTATCAGCAAAGTTCTTACTTATTTAAGATGATACTGCTGCTCGGAGAGGACAAGGACCTCAACCAATAAGTTTATTGGAGCCATCTGGATCCCTAGATTTGTAGCTAGTTGCCTTCTGTTTTCGCACGCCAAATTGGTCGAAATCTTCTTCGCTTGCTTGTGTCATCTGGGTAGTGGTTTTTCTCTCTGCACCATATATTAGGATCGATATGATAAGAGTCTCATGAATAGAGGAATTGTTTATTTGCTCGAGAGAAGACTGCTTATCAATTGACTTCTTAGCCCGAAAAAGTACAGATTGGCAAGAGTGATTCTGCAATTATTGATCTCATTGCAATATCACTGTCTGAGTGTAGAGCGGAGACAAGATAGAAAAACTGCCACACTACCGTTTAACTTACATTCATGTCTTACTTCTCAAAGCTCAAAAAAGCATGACATCAAGCTAAGGTCTTTTTATTACCTCAATATCGGCGGGATGTGCTAGTTAGTGGGCGAACATTTGTAAAAATGTGCTTAAAGTGTTCGCGCCAGAGTTTTATATCATTCTTTCCAGAACGAGGTAATAGAAATCGAATGACAATACATGGCTTTGGTTTGTTTTCTTCAAGATATGCTGCCGTTGATCTAGACCTCTTAAGGCTTCTAGCCGCATTGATATGGAATTATCACGCCATTGAAAAACAGCAGAAAAGAACTTGTAGGTGGTTTTAAGGGTGATAATGTCTCTTTAATGAAACAATTAAACAATGCTCAAGTTCGTTTCATCAAATATGCTTTCCTTCGAATTTTTTTTTTGTAGATGAGCTGATGCATACCCCTAGTCAAGTTCTGACCTGACATTGTAATAGCTTAGCACTTTTGGATTGGAGTTAATATAAAGGTTTTTTCACTTTTTCGAGATCAGGTAGACGGGAATTATTGGTCTATGTAAAATAGTACGAGCGGTCTTATAGTGGAATTTCATTCACCATCGCATTTATAAACTCTGCGGGAGTGATCGTCCTTTTGCAGTTACAGTTCAGTTCTTGTAACCTTGAGAAGTCATTTAAAAAAATAAAAGGGCAATAAAGGCTCGTAGAGTGCTTAAGCATTGTGACTAATAAATCTCAACAATTTCTGTGGTCATTGTGTTAATATTACAGAAAAATATTTTGCCGATTCCGAACTACTGAGCATCACTTTTCATGACAAGATATACTCTTGGAGGATTTGTCACTTCCTGGCAAAAGGCAGTTTACCGCTGAATAATATTTTTGCAACGGCTGGGAGATTTTTCCTATCCCTTCATAGAAGTTTCGAACCTAATTCTTGCTATAAAATCTTTCTATTTCCTCGATCGCGCACTTCTTTCGCTCAGATTTTTTTTTAAAGCGAGTGTTACTCTTTCCTCTTCTGATCGCTCGCGAATAACCATGGTCTTTATGTGCAGTGCCGTTTTGTAAGCTTCTTGTCTATCTGCAAGAAGCTTACAAATTCCGGTATTTAGCATCCAAACAAAGTTTTCGAGGCAGCATCTCAGATGACTTCTTTACAATGTCTTGCGCTAGTTCTCAATAATTGCTGATAGCAGTCGGGATTTCAATAACAGAACTTTGCCTTAGACCAGGTTCAAAGTCGGCGCATTTAATGTCACACATTTTTAACTTACAGAATATTCTTTTGTCCGACCCATCCCATCATATTTTTTCGATGGCAGTGATATGTATGTATGTGAAGTAATCAATGATGAGTAATACCCGGCCCTGTCTCTTCCCCTCCCAAAAGTCTTCGGTTTATCTCTATCTCCAGAAGAATTCCCTCAGTTATGGAAGACCTCTGTCATAACCCCAATACATAAAAAGGGCCCGAAGTTTGAAGTTACAAACTATCGTCCAATTGCTAAACTTTCACATATTCCCAAAATCTTTGAAAGTATTTTGTATGATATCTTAAGTTTTTGTTGTAAGTCTCTCATTTCTCCTAGACAACACGGCTTTTTCAAGGGTAGGTCCACAACGACTAACCTTGTTGAATTCGTATCATTTAGCATCTTAGTCTTAGAAAATGGAAAGGAATTCGATATTGTCTCAACCGATTTCAGTAAAGCCAAAATCTCACATAAGCTTATTCTATTTAAGCTTTCTACCCTTGGGCTTGATTCATCTTCTTTAAATGGATTTCTTCTTACCTGAAAACCCATTACTTCAAAGTTTAATTCAGATCTTCCTTCTCTGATGATTTCTTAGCTACCTCCGGGGTCCCTTAAGGCAGCCACTTCGGTCCTTTCTTCTTTATTCTTACTATTAACGATATTAAAATGGTCTTTAAACATTCCCTTATTTTACTCTACGCCGACGATACTGAGTTTTTCAAGACCATTTCTACCATACATGATGCCACTCTTTTATAACTTGATATCAACAGTTTCTCTGTCTGGTGTCTGACAAATTGCTTGGGGCTAAATATTTCCAAATGTCATTCAATCGATTTTTCACGAAAACTCATCGAATCTACTCCCCGTCGATACCTTTTCCATTTTCAACCCATATCCACCGCTGAGTCAATTCGTGACCTTGGTGTCTTATGTGATATTAAGCTAAACTTTCTTACACATATTGACGAGATTATACTCAAAGCAAACTCTAGACTAGGCTTTGTGAATCGTTGGTCGAAAGAATTCTCTGACCCCTACGTGACCAAAATACGCCTGTCGAGTACGGCCCCCTTATCAACAAATTAATATATCTAGAATCGAGAGTATTCAACGTCGTTTCCTACGTTGCGCACTTTATGGTCAGTCTTGGAATAACCCTTTCATTTTACCTCCGTATCGAGACCGAATTCTCTTAATTAACTTGAAGAACGAATAGCAATAAGCGACAATCTCTTCATTCATCGAATACTTTCAGAGTCTGTTGACTGCACAACTCTCTACAATTCCTTCTCTTTCAACACTAATTCCCGTAATATAAGAAACCCTCGTCTCTTCTATCTGCCTACCCACAGGATGGCTTCAACAAACCTATTACTCGCATGCTTCGGAGGATCAATCGTAACATTAACTTCAACCTCAGTTTACCCTACTTGAAACTCCGTCATAATAATCCTTCCAATTCACTCCAATCCTAGATTTAAGTTTGATAAAGAATTAGCTTGTAGTAAGCCTAATAAATGGGGGTATTGCTTTCACCAAAATTTAAATTTAAATAATGGACCCAGAATTCCCTACACAGATCCGAAGTTCATTGGGCTTAGTATTTCAACAAAACAGTCGCCCAAGGTTTATTGTTACTTCGGAATTCCACAGCTTTAGGTTAACAGGAAGTCAACTCGATGCACGGCACGATCCTAAAGCTAAAATACCAGCCCATTAGCAATCTCTAAGGACGAGGATATCTCTTAAGACGACGATAAGCCGCTCCTCCTCAAAGGCTTAAGATTCGAATATTTACGAGAAGCCAAAATACAGCTCTCACTGAGTAGATGAGTGAGATGAGGAACTAAAGGCTCCACCATGGATTTCATCTGGGAAATTATTCTGCTGCCATCTGAATAAAAGCGTTTTAATAGGGACACTCTTTGTCCTATTCCCGACTACTGCTACCAACACAGATTGATATGTAATTTTCTTCAAATTCCTAATTCAAATCGATGCCAATCTAAAGGGAAGTTTTTTACCCTGGACAGACATAGCAGTTATATATTAAATCCAATCGCGGGACATAATTTTCCGAGGTTCATAAGTACGTAGCCACCTGGTGGGAAGTCTATAATCCTTATTCCATGGCCCATATAGCCTTCATATATTTCTATCTTATATTGAGCAGTTTCTTCTTAATTGCGCTTGCGATAAGATCCCAAAATTTAAAAAGCTTGACTTCGTTTCCAACTTTCTTCTTAACAATGCCATTAAAATAATGAACCTTATAACCGAGTCAAGAATTTTTAAATCTGTGGCTAATTTCCTTAAAATTTCATAAAAAACTAACAATCACTACGCCAAGGTCTGAAGTTCCTATTTAGAAACCCAAGCTATCTGGGAAAGAGTGTGAGAACAGCAAAATTTGTATTAACTTCGAAGAACACTAAATACCAAAAAACCGTGCTGGAAGAACTAATTAAGTGCCATAGCTAACAAAACATCTAAAACTCATTACAATATCTCCAACATTCACCACAGCCGCCAACTTTCTAATCCTATTAAAATTATAAAATCCAACTTTTCCTATTTCTTAGAATAATTATAATTTTCAGTAACTTCATTTTGGAGGAGAAATCTCGCGCTGATTAGAACGCAAAATATGTCCCTAATGACAATTCGGGTTCTTCCTGCATCCACCAGGGGGACCAAACTAATTTAATCTCCAAACTAATGAACCCAATTATTTCCCACGAAATCGCCACCTTCATCTTAATTGATTCCACCAAAAATATGCTAGCCTTCGCCTTTTTCAGTGTTCGCTAAGGAGGAGAGGCCAGCACTAACATCTACGAGGACCTATTAAACTGTATACAGATAGCCATGGAAATATTGCAAATTAAATGCATTTAAATGTCAACAACAAGTTAGTCCTCGACTTGGACTTGGAGAGAGAATGAAAAGACAACCAGTCCACGAGTCGAGTAATTGAATTAATTCAACGCCTCTTCCACACAAAACGACTAAGCAATTCCCCTTTTCTCCCAAAGGACGAACAACCAGTCAGGTTCAAGACGAACAGGATGAGGCCATCATCCAAGGCAAGGCAACCCGGCAAAAACGAAAGACAGAAGGACCAACGAAATAATTGCGAAATTTCAAAAAGATAACAGCAACTTGATAATATGCAAATATGACGCCAAATTAATGTCCTTAAATCGCCGCGCAAGGATAAGTACACAATTTAATCGCAATTGTGCATCTACAATGTGGAGTGTTGTGTGGATGCAGGATGCCTGCTTGTTATGGTGTTGCCATGGTTGAAAAATCGCAGGCGAGTTTATATCATCTGTGGGAACCAAAAGTTAGATAACAACAACACCATACATCGAGCATTCAGAGACGAGACAGCAGACAGGACAGTGGATCTTTTATCCTTTCATGTTTCCATGATGACGACTTAAACTGCACTATAAAAGCGTCTCCATGTCCCTCCGCATCCGCACCGATACCAACAACTGGCTTGGGAGATGTTATTGGACGGGTTGTTAGCAGACACACAAACCTACAATGGAGGCGTCGACGACTATAATGGCAATGACCGACGCCAAGGACCGAAAAGGCTCTTAAATGGCTGCCTCAGCGTCATCTGACATTCCTATTTTCGCATTTATGCATGACTTCTGAGTATTTCTGTGTGTCTAATGTGTTTGCCTCTGAACAATCGAATGGCTCTGGGTCTGCATCAGCGTTGGCTTTTCACAAAAAACGACCAACCAAATGCCCCATTAGGATGCCAAAAATGCTCGTTAGTTGTGTTTTGAATTTTTCGACCATTCCACGTGAAACTATATAAAAGCTGACTTTTCATCTCGGCCTAGAGTAGGTAGGTAAGCATATTATCTGTGAGTTTGATGGATATATTTGATCCTGGACATGGACGAGACAACTGGTACGATTGCAGGTTAGTGGGTCTATTGCAGTTTTTCACCTTGATTCGCCATTTTCGCAATCAATATACTCCAAAGGGGGCATTTTCGGATCATAAGTGAAGACTGGATGGGTCTACGAATACTTGCATATACATATAAGGGACCATAAAAGTAGTTGCCCAGACGATGGCATGGATTTGGAATTGTTCCAAGAATTTATTAAGGATTTCCTGTTGGCGACACTGCAATGACGAAAACTGTAATGTATGGGCGTTTGGGCTTTTAGAATTGAAATGTGCCTGGCACTCCTAATGGACCAGGTGTGCATTTGATAGGGCATTGATTTTGATCATTATGCTGTCGTTTGATAGAAAATGTCTAAGGTTGGCATCGTAATGGCCTGAATTTCTAATTGAACTGTACACATAAAATGAATAGCACAAAGGAAAAACCCAAATTATAGTTGAGCTTTGTTTTAGGGTAATTAATGGTTTTCATTGCATTTATGTAAATGAATGGAAAATTTTAATTTCAGCTTTGAAATGAATTACAAATAATGATTCTGGAAGAAATACTATACAGGGTGCGTTAGATATTCAAGGTCGATTTTATTTGGGTGAAATTTTTGTGTGAATGGAATCTGTCAGTTGGCATTTGAAGGTCGTAGAAAATGTTCAGTGACAATTTATGTAGCATCGTACGCAACAACAACGTGCCTACAAACCTACTCGAATTCCTTACTTTGTAGGTCAATCCCCCAACACTCTAGACTTGCTTCTTACCTTTGACACTGTGAATACACTTTAAGTTTATTATCACCTCTAGGCACACAGGAACATTTTGTCATATCTATGCATATGTACACGCGCTAATTCTACAGAAATATACGGGAAATAGTGTATGTACTGACTTTATAACACCCAGCTTAGACTTTTACAAGCCCTTCAAGACCGCCTTTTCTAGCAGAGATGACCGGCAAATCAACTAGCCATCTACCTGCGAATCGATGATAGCAATATATACCGACGGAAACTGGTGTTGGTGCAGGGCTCTTTTCAGAAACCCTTGGACTAGCCAGCTCATTCAGACTTCCTGATTACAGCAGTGTCTTTCAAGCTGAGGTCCTGTCAGTGACGAAAACTGCTAGACAAGTCTTAAAGATGGCAATACCACAAGTTGATATCACCTTTTTCATTGATAGCCAATCGGCTTTAAAAGTGATTTCAGCCATTGAAATCAAATCGAAGCTTGTAACTTGCTGTCGCGAAGAGCTAAGGGTTCTTGGTACACAGCACAATATTAGGCTCTGTTAGATTTCTGGTCACAGTGGTTTCCTAGGTAATGAAAGCGCTGAAGAGCTGGCTAGAATATGATCAGCACTTGATCTTAATCAAGCAGACACAACAGTTCAAGTCTCACCCTGTAATCTTAAACAGGTAATCGAGAACAAAGTTCTAGCTATAACAAATAAGTGATCGAACTCTCTCGATTCCTGTCTTATGACCAGAAAATTATGGCCTAGTTTCATCAAACAAAAGACCGACGTTATCATCGAAGTGAGTTTGAAGTATCTTGCTCTTATCGTGAGCATCATCACCGGTCACAACTAACTGAGTTATCACAAGAAAAAGATGAAACTCAGTATGGATGACTTATGTGGACGATGCGGTGTGATACATGAGGACACTATCTGTGTCACTGACCTGCGCTAAATCATCTCAATAACAGACACCCAGGGAGACACGTCTTCAGTGACTTGGAGGAGCTCTCTGACATTCCAAGCAAAATCATGTTAAAATTTGTTAACGATACAAAATCGCTTGAAAATTCGATAGTGAAGTACGAACGAAAACGACTTAACGATGCACGTGCTTCTTGTAGGAGCAGCATCAACGGAGAATGGGCACCTCGCCTATACACCTGCAATTGCCACTCCTACGCTGAACACGAGCATTAGTGGGTTGATGGGGCCACTTCTCCCTAAAATTGGTAAAATCCTCTTTGGTAAAGAGACAACCTCTTCAACTTAATCAGCAGTACTGACCAAACAAACGAACATATACACCAAACACTGACATATTAAACTCATCTAAAAGACTTTCCACGGAGCCACCGTCTCTTTCGGGCCTGATGAAGAGATAATTTCTCAAGTGGGGGTAAAGGAAAGGACCACTTCCTTAGAAGGCGTCTACCTCTCCTTAGCCAGGTGGTTATGTGACGACAGACATTTCTTCAATCATTTAGAAGTACCCTCCTACATTTTAGGCTATAGCTTGCAGTAACCTATCAAGACCCTTAACGGGCTTGATTGACATAGTATTATCATAGGTTTCAATACAAGGGGTCACTAACCCTAGGGTATCACAACGGATCTACATTGATATTAGTGTGACAGTTACAAGATCAACTGTCAGCCCACTAACCTAACTTTACCTACATATGTACATTTGTCGTTTCAACAAAACCCAGTTACAGAAACAATTCCTTAGAGAACCTTTTCGCAAATCGAAAAAGCCAACTGGAACGGCCTCGATGATATATTCAGGAACTTCCTCGATAGTGACGTGGACCCCAGTGCAGATATGATTGCAAATTTAACCAGAATACGTTCAAACAGGCTAAAGACCTATAAGTTCAAATGCGATGAATTAAATGTTTGCATGACCAAAAATTAAGACAAAAAATACTGCAAGCCCCAAAGGTAGTAAGAATGTTTAGTTATTTCTAAACAAAATCGGAATTCTATTTCATCATCGGGTCTAACGTTCGTCTTCAATGACACACCTTCTGTCAGCTGTTTCGAAAAATTTACTAATAGCAAATAGTTTCCTGTTAATTCAACGCTGTGTAAAAGTGATATGACTCCTCCTATACTTAGGAGCGCAAGCAATTTCAAAGAACGAATCTTCATTAGCATTCGTGTAATTTCAAGAGTTCTTTCCGATTTGTATCCTTCCCATTGATCTGAAAAGGTGTTGTTCAAAGCTGGCAAAATCACTACATAAACTTTTCAGTTTTTTTTATTCTTCTGGGCTCTTTCCGAATGGATGGAAAACAGCATTTGTCCAGACTGTCCCATTTTTAAACTTCTATTTATAATTCAATTGCACATACGTCCCTTCTTTTCAAGGTCGTTGAAGAAATATCTTGAAGAAGGAAATCTTTTCAATGACTGGCAATAGGGCTTTTGAAGCAAATGGGTCAACTTCGGACTAGCTGATGGTATATTTCCCTGAACATTGGCGCAAATGGTTATATCACTTTGGAGAAAGCAAGATTATTGCACTTGATACAGCAAAGGCATTTGATAGAGTTTGGTATCAAGCTATCTTATTGAAAATGAGTGCATTTGGTATTAATCAATGTCTTCTTCGTCATCTTAGAAACAATATTTCGAACCGCTCAATAGAAGTTGTATTGAGCCTTTATTCGTCAAAAGCTTGAGTACAATTCTTTTCTCATATTTAGGAAGATGCTGTAAATTGAGTTGTCTGAGGTGATAAATTTTGAGCTCCTGGATCAATTGGAACTGGTATGGGTGTAGGCCCAAATCTTGACACAAAATTCACCAAGTTGAAGTTGGCGAAAAGCCGAGAGTTCTTTTGCAAAGCAAGTAATCGACTACTTTGGGTTCTGCTGTCCACATTCACTGTCTGTGGTGATGTTTTCGGCCGATCTTCCGTTTCTTTGAAGTATAAATGTTGGTTAATTGATAACCAAACCAGTTGTCTTAAGCTACCAAACTTTGAAGAATCGACTTCGACGGGCCATTACGATGGGCACTAAGAGCGCAATATTTCTACTAACCTAGACTCATTTTTATAATAAAGTTTTATCATTAGGATATGCTGTTCAATCGTATTATTTGCCATTGCGATTTGGCATCAGTAACCTAATAATTATAGACAGTAGATTTGATAGATGTCACCAGATCAACATGGCCGTCACAGGACGCCAAAATCTTCCCGTGCTAATTGAAAAACCTCTTATTAATTGATTCCGCAGCTGTTCTATCTTCTTATAATTTATATAAGGAAAAAATCGGTCAACAAAAATCTTTCTCTGTTTACTCTTTTGTTTTTGACAATGATTATTTTAATTACTTGCCAAATTTCACTATCATTCATGTCGAACATTCAATCTCTCTGTCATTTTTTCTAAAAAATCATGCTCCTCTAGCCTTTCCCTCCTCTCTAAAAATCTTCAGCTTATCTCTATCTTCAGATATAGCAAACCTATGTATTTGAAAAATACATAAAAAGGCACGGCTCTTAGTTTGCCAGAAAATCGGCTTTAGAGATATAAAAATTTGTTTTTCTTATAATATATGATGTCAATTATTGGTGTGCTTGCAGTTTATGTTTAATAAACAAACAGTTCTTTGAGTGGGACTTAAGGATTTTAACTTAATTTTTCGGAAACAAACCCGCTAACGCTACTCCGTCGCTCCGCTTAGGGTATGATAAGTCGCCTTGTAAGCGCCAATGTAAACAGTTTTTTGATTGAAAGTACCTTGGGTGGCAAATTTTTTTCAAAAAATATTTTTGAAAAAAATTTATGAAAAATCAAATTTTTTTCAAAAGAAATTGTTGAAAAAAAGTTTGTTAAAAAAATATTTTTGACAAAATGTCCAAAAATAATTGGCCGAACCATTGAAAATCATCTTATCTCTCTAAAGATGGAGGAGGTCTTACCTCCTCGGAGTTCTAACAAAAACTGAATTTTTCCCGAACCAACAGTTCTTCAAATACTTTCCATTTGTTTAAAAATATAGTCCAGCGAAACGGTTTTTTCATGCAAGAAATGAGGCTTCATCCAGTATGCTTTATGAATACCACACAAAAACCAATCCTCTGTTAACATATTACATTGATATAATATAAACGTTATTATGAATTTTTTTATTTGAAATGTTCAAAAATATTTTCGTTAACAAATGAAAATATATTTAATTCATTCTCCATAAAAGAATTCAAATAAATTTTCTTTCAATAATTTTGATTTTCGACGAGCGTTGAATTTTCTGGAAAACTATAAGCTTTTTCCAATTGCTTGTTAAAGATTTCCTCTAATAACATAAAAAATAGATAGAATGTGAAGTTTCATCTTCCTAAATGTACCTACTGGAACTGGGTTAAGTTTCACATTTTTCAAATTGTTAGTAACCTTTCTTACAGAGTTTTATCACTTTTTACTTCTGCCCTCTAGCGAATAAACTAGGCTTTCCTTAGGTTCTAAATAAAACATAAAATATAAATAGTATTAAGGAACTTGTTTTACTAAAGTACGGAATAGAGGGGACCTGCAGTTTTCTGCCGCGTACGAACTGGATAGTACGATGAGGAGCACTTTTCATGACAAGAGATAAAAACAGCATCCTAAATCCTTATGCAAAAATCTGACGCGTAGAAGCAAAATCAGTTCGATTTCAAGCGGCGCACAGTGGAACGTCTGGTACAAAATTACGGACATTGGATGATTTTTCGTTTTCATTATTCGAAATATTTTTTGTTTGATATGCATAGAAAATTGTCGCCTCTTTTACATTTAAAACAGTTTTATGTACACTCTTTAATTTTCAAATAAAAGGGACTCAAAGATGCAGTATTTTTAAAACCAAAAAAAAAAATGGAATTTTAACGCATTTTTGTAATTTGTTTTTCTCAAACCCTTTTTATGTTTTCTTTTCGAAAGAAATTTTGTAGGAATGCAATTGGTTCATTTAAGCTTAACAATTAAAAAAATCCTTGAAACAAAATTGTTTTAGCCTTAAAAAAAACTGTTTTTGTGAGTATTTTTAAAAAATTATAATTTCAGGTTAGAAGATGATTTTAAAAAAATGCTCAAAAATGCTCGGTTTTTGGGCAGTCTTAAATGAATTGTGCACTTATTTAGACTCATATTTTTAAAAAATTGGATCCGACCCCGCTTGCTGGAGGGTTTTTTAAAAATCTCCCTTAGAACTGAGAACTCTTAAATAAAATAAGTTTGTTAACTGGAGAAAGGGGTAGGGGCATCTTTGCATTATAAATAATAATAACTAACATTAAGAAATCTAAAACGATGAAACAGTGCATACATTGACATGAAAGAAAGAGGGAGGGGGTGGGGGACTCTCCTTTTATCAATTAAATCTCATTTGCTCTGGTTAAAGAGATTTTGTCTTTAGGTTATCATTATTTGTTATAGACTTAATGGCAAGACAAAGTATGGCTCTCATGCTAACGGTTATTTTTTCTCTTTAAATTTAAAACAAATGTAATCATGTGATTTTATAATAATGAATGCCATTTTTGTTTAGTTTTTTTTTTTTTTTTAACAAAGCGATCGTCTAGTACACAAATAATATTGAAGCCTTCTAGATACTAAGTTAAAATGTTTGCGTTTACTTACGAAAATTTTGTCAACGTTGTAAAGGCTAACGGGCGTGACTTAAGTGACTATAAATATTGTTATCCAAACAGCAAAAGTAAAATCTCGGGAAAAAATTGGACTTGTTTGAATTTTTTCCCAAGTTTTGTTTGAAGCTGGAAAATGTATTTGTAGAATGCAGTAACAATAAAGTGCGAAAAAAAAACAGTTTAAAACGTGTCTTGAAACAGAATTTAACAAATTAACCTTTATAAAACTACCCCCATCAACCGCTAACAACACTAATGAACAGTTTGATAACTTCAGTGAGCGACAAAAACAGGCGTAAGACCGAAGCTTTACGTCAAAGTACATGCCACACTACGCTTCTTTTAGACAAAAACATGAAGCTGAAAGGTGAAGTTAAGCTTAATGCTTCAAAAGTAATAGATTTTTTAATAAAATACCATGAAAAGGCAAAAGAAATTTTGTATAAACATATATTAACTAGAACAATATTCAATAGAGATAACATTCAAATTAAAATGTGAACCATGTCTCGAAATACATATTTAAAAAAAAAATGCAAAAATGCACAAAAAACTTGTAATATGAATTAAGAGGTACATACTCGTATTAATTGTTCTTTCTCCATAAAATTATTTTATTTGCCTAAAGCTAAAATTTGAAAAGTTTTAGGGGTTATGCTAAATTTTTTTTTGAAAAATTGCTAATTTTTTCAGAGTTTTTTCAAGTACAAATTAGTGAAAACCGCTTCAAAATCCATCCATTATTTCAAAAGTTACATCCCCATGACCACTTTTTCATATTTTCGTTCCACTGTGCGGCGCAGCGATTTATATTAAACGTATGTGTGTACAAAACACCGCACAATTATTTATAATAAATGCATTACCATTTTTAATATTGTTAGAAAAATATTTATTTTGCATAATCAAATGCCCGTAGGATAAATATTGCATACAGAATAATGCTTGCTATTTTTGTTTATTATTATTCATAAATTTGATATACCTTATACTCGTGTTGGAATAATTTTAATTATATATACCCAAGTGCCAAAATACCTGCATGACGGTCAATTATTATAATTATGAGAATTAAAATGAAAATGTGGAAAATTAAAGTAGGTATGTCATGCTACATACTCTGGTTTATCAAAAAATTTCAATATTCACATCAAGCAGTGGATAAAATATCTATGACCATTTTTAGTTTAACAGTCTCTTAAAATGCTATTGTTTCTGTTTCCAATAAAAATGAAACATCCTGGCCATAAATGATAAAAAATATACATTACACATAATTTATTGCCAACGATTTGTAAGACAAATGACAAAAATTAAAAATGTACTCCCTGACATCTAAACAGACACGAAAATTTTTATTTTCACAGCATACCAACTATAGCTTAAGTACACAGGAAGAAATTTAAATATCAATGGTGGATGAGTTTTCAAAATGGAACTGAACCGCAGTTCTGATATCTTTTTTATTTAATTAATTTTATTCAAACTATAAGAAATCCTCGCAAATAGATTTCTATGGCCCTTATTTTTTAATTCATATTTTTTTTTATCAGAATTAAAAATAGGAAAATTTAAAAATTAAATTTTTTTTTCGAAATTCAAAAGCATAAAACTAAAATAACAGCATCTGCCATAGAACTCTAACAAATCCGTTAAGGGGAATCTTATTTTTCTCGAAAAGGTCTTTAATGATTTTTGTCATTTGTATATTGGTAAATTTTGTCTAACTTTCGTAAAGTAAAAATACCAAATATCGTTATGAACGAAACTGTGTAATAAATTTTATGGTTTTATAATTTTCTAGTTTCAATAAATTTTTTGAAAAAAAAGCTTCAAAAAAAATATTATAAAGCGAGTTTTTTTTATAGGCGAAGAACTTTGAACTGGCACCACGGTTTTCTGTGACAACTAACTTGAATTGCGATAAATTTGGATTGAAAATTTATCACGAATAGACTTGAGCCTCGACCGGATCAAAGTTTGAAAATTGTTCAAATACCTATTTATTGAAAAATATGCTTCAATTCAAGAAACACATCTGGCTTTAGGTGTGTTTTTAATACGTTTACTCTTAGCGATAGTACACACCCCGTAAGACGTCGTATACAGAGTGCACAGAAAAAGCGATTAATGGTTTAACTTGTGCCATAACTAGGGTCGGACCGGCAATATGTGCAAATGCACAGGGCGCAATATTTTAGGGGCGCAAAATTATGGGGGCGCATTACCAGGAGCAAGAAAATGTAATTTGATCTTGAGCAAACAAATACTGCTATTTGCATTTGAACCACATGTTTATTGTGCATTTTGGAAAAGCTATGGGTGAACTTGCTCAACTACATTTTCACACGATTAAATATCATAGCACAAGCTTGATTGCTCTTACTAATTTTTTTTTGTTGATGTACTAGTTGCCCAATAATATTGTACGTCTATTGACATCTCTGATCTCCATCACACACTGTTTGTTGTCAGCTCGCTTAAAAAAAATAAATTATGGTCTCCATTTACTAGTGAAATGCAGTGCTTGCTTAAATTCCTGCACAATGTGCCTAGGAAATTTATTTATTTTTTTAGTTCATGTACGGCTTATGCTTATGCATCATGTGTATGTTTGTATGTGTGCAAATATTACAAATTTTTCCAGGGCGCAAGGTTGGCTGGGGCCTGCCCTGACGATGTAGAGCTGTGTAAATCGTTCATTTCAAATGATCGAATCGTTCAACAATCTATTACGAAAATGATTCGATCATTTCGATCGATCATTCGATCATTTTCAATTCACTCAAATGATTCAATACATACTGTTCCGATTCGACTGACGAAAATACAAACAAGAAACATGAGACCCACCATTTTCTCCGACGAAAAATATTAATAACTTGATAGCCGCGACAAAGTAATTAAAAAAAACAATTGTAACATTCATTTTTCAGAATATATAAATTTAATAAATTTGTAAGGACGGCCAAAATTTCATAAATACTACATACATATAAATTTAATTAAAACGCAGGTTAACTTTTACATTTGATTTATTCTGTGACCTTAAAGTGACAAACTCTGGCAAAGGAATGAATAATTTTATATTGGACTCGAGTTGCTATGCGGCAAATGTTACAACTAATACAAATACAAAATGAATATTTTTCTCTAATATCATTAATTTTTGAAATTCGTAGTCTCTTGCTTTATTTTTTTTTTTTTGTAATTTTGTAAAATACCTTTATCTAGGCTTTTTTGAAAACTAAATAGCGTAGTTACTTCCCTCTTTAGATGGGAATTAACTTTATTTTGAAAAGTGAAACAGATTCCCATGCAGAACAGATCATGCTCTGAAAGAAAAGTGATTCGAAGCTCTGATTGGACTGCTATGGACAAGGGATGGAAAATGAAATTTTTCAATTGTACTAAAATCTGGAACAAAATTGCACTGAAATGATGTCAATTGTACCGAAAACGAATTTTGTATAAAAAAAAATCAATAATTCAACTATTTAAAAGTTTTCCAAAGTATTTTATTTAAAAATCATCAAAGTAGAAATGATTAGCTTGTCTTCTTATAAAAAATATAAATAAATATAAATAGCTCCACAGAAAAAAACACTGGCGCAAAATTTAAGTTGAATTATTAGATACGATATTAAAGCTTTTTTAGTATGAAACTAAGTTAAAATGACGATTTTGCAAATTTTAATAGTATAGCGTCATACTTTCTCTACCCTTTCATTAAAGTTAAAACCACCGAACACCTATTTTATTTTTTTAGTATCATGCTATTTGCAAAAGCCACAAAACGTATGTTTACTTAGTTTTTTGCAAGAGCTATCATTGGTTTAGGTGTGTTCAGAAGCAATTTATTAAGAAAATTGCTTTATTACAATACTAGTTAGAAAATGTTTAAAATTAAGAAGGAGTTAGTAAACTGCTTTAAAGTTAGCAAATTGTTAAGTAGTACCAATACCTTAATAATAGGCTGTTTAAAATTTTGCGCCACTATCTTTATTTTAAAAGTGCATAACTATTGTATTGTATTGTAATGACGAAACTAAATCTTTTACTTGTCCATTTTTGCGGCACCAGCTTATACAAACAAATTGAAATATAAAACTAAAATTCACAAATTCAATATCTTAAAAATGCACAGCCGAAAATCCGCAATCACATCCACAAGTTTACATTTTAGTATTTATCAAACATAACGATGTGATATCTGAAAAAGAGCTGATCGATAAAGAGCCCGAAAAGCAAGACGCCATTAAGAAATGGAAAGAAAACTGTAATTAAGAGTTATAACTTATAAGGGCTGACAGCTGAGAGTTATTGTTATTGTATGAAAATGAATGCATTGAGGCCAGGATCATGTATTCAATTCAACTTGTAAAATACATAAAATTCGAAATTTTGAAATTGTACTGAATTGAGACAAATTGTACTTTTGTACTTGTACAAACTCAATTGTAACGAATTCGGTACAATTGTACCGAATTTTCCATCCTTGCTATGAACTCAAAATGAAAATAAATAATGGATTGTCTTTTTTTGTATTAAAGGGTATGTTTGCAGAGAATGTTTTTTGGGTGCGTTTAGAGGGGAGAACAGTAATAATATTTATTTTTTGAAATTTTGAATGAAAAAAATCAAAAGAAAAAAGCACTCAAAAAGAACTATAAATACTGAAATTGCACTACTTCGACAGCCCTGTGTCGTACACTAGGAAGACGCTAGTATTGGTCGATGTTAACCGACTCTTATAAAAGAGTCTTTTATAATACGAGTCGGTAAACATCAATTAATTTTATCGTCTTTGAAGGGTGAGGCAGCATGCAACTGATGAGCCCACTGTCTTACCTGGGCGAAAAGCGTCATGGAGTTGGAGTCACTTAAACTTTCAATCAAAGGGCACGGTAATGCCCAGCCAAGTTCTGGCACTACACCCTTTTTACAGGAACAAACTCAGGCGATTTTTAATCCCTCCCTATCTTTAGTACCAATGAAGTCAGAAATTAAATCTCCGCACCAAATTTCAATTTTCTAGCATAAGCGGTTCCTGAGATATAAGGCCTCAAAAATTACAAAAACCGTAACTGACTGACTGACAGATCATCAAAATTATGGAGCACTTCCCGACATCGTAGAATCTTGTAATTTGCACAACGGTAGGTCTTGTCATGCAAGCAGAGGAAAAAATCGAAAATTTGAAATTTTCCATTCAAGGGGCGTGGTATCCGCCCACTTTCTCCGAATTTCGGAGCACTTCCCGACATCGTATTATGGAGCTGTTCCGACTGCTGTAAACCGATGAAATTTGGTGAACCGGTAGAGCTTATATTGCATATAAAGAACCAAAAATAAACACCAAGGTTTTCCTTTCAGGGGGCGTGGTATCCGCCCACTTTCTCCGAATTGGTGTTATTTAAATGGAGCACTTCCGAATGCTATAAAACGATGAAATTTAGTAAAGTGGCAGGGCTTAAATTGCATACTAAGAAAAAAATATAAAATTTCAGATTTTCCATTCAAGGGCGTGGTATCCGCCCACTTCCTCAGAACTGATGTAAATTATATATGGCAAACTTCCGATTGCAGTAGAACAATAAAATGGGTAGAGCGGTTGGGCTTAAATTGCATATAAAGGAACAAAAATAAAAATTGAGGTTTTCCATTCAGGGGGCGTGGTATCCACCCACTTCTTCAGAACTGATGTAAATTATTATATGGCAAACTTCCAATTGCAGTAGAACAATGAAATTTGGTAGAACGGTAGGGCTCAAATTGTATATAGAGGACCAAAAATAAAAATTGAGGTTTTCTATTCATGGGGCGTGGAGTACACCCACTTTCACTTCCGACTTTTGTAAAACGATGAAATTTGGTAAAGTGGTAGGGCTTAAATTGCATACATAGAAAAAAATATAAAATTTGAGGTTTTCCGTTCAGGGGCGTGGTATCCACCCACTTCCTCAGAACTGATATGTAAATTATATGGTACACTTCCGATTGCAGTAGAACAATGAAATTTGATAGAACGATCGGGCTCAAATTGCATATAAAGGACCAAAAATAAAAATTGAGGTTTTCCAGTCAGGGGGTGTGGTATCCGCTCACTTTCAGAGAAAAAATTTGATTTATATGGAGCACTTCCGACTGCTGTAGAATGATGAAGTTTGGTGGAAGGGTATAGCTTAATGTACATTCAAAGCGAAAAATAGAAAATCTAAGATTTTTCATTCGAAGTGTCTTTTTATTGTCATTTTGAATCTATATATGCATTTTGAAATTTCATAACTTTTCTTAGAACTAGAGTGCTCGATTTGGTTCTCTATGTTATGTTAACATGAATGAAAAAAGAAAACATTTGCATACCTGAAAAAATTATGAGTTTACATAAAAAAAACTCTTAACTGTGATGTGAACTCTAATAAAACCACTAATTAGGCTGTTAATTGGTGGTCTACCTTCATTTAAAAAAAGTAGTTGAAATTGCCACAAAAACAAAAACATCATCGCATTTAAAGTAGAATAATATTGAAACAGCTACAATGTAATAGAGAAATTTTATTTTTTAATGATTACTGACTAAAATTTGATGGGCTCACTTGGCAAGTTTTTTTTTATGCCCAATTCGAAAGGTTTTAAAAACTTGACCAGTGAACGCATCAAATTTTATTCAGTAATCATTAAATAATAAAATTTCTCTATTACATTGTAGCTGTTTCAACATTATTCTACTTTAAATATTCGGTATTAAACCTTCATGAAGTAAGAACTTGGCGCACTTTTATATCTCAGTACTTTTCACGGCTGACGTTTGGAAGAAAAGAATTGTAAAGATTTTTAGGAGATGAATGATACCAATTTTAAATTTTTCAATTTTGACTCAAATTTTTATTTAGAAATTTCGAAATTTTGAATACTTTAAATCTAGTTTTGATCTTAGAGAATAATTATTTTTGCTTCGATTGTTTGTCTTCATCAAATGAATGAGAGACATTTTTAAACAAATTTAGAAAATTACCTATATCTCATATTGGGTGTAATTCTTGTGGTTACATGAGGAGGGACATATTTCTTTAATAAGTTTAAGGATATATTGTAAGCTTTTCTCCAAGATAAGTACTATTATTTGTATTCGTTACATAATATTAATTTTGTTTGGTATTTTTTGTTCAGTGTAAACCTACAGAATGTATAACTTACATAGAAATAGGACTTTCTAAAACTCACCAGAAAATGTTTTATCATCGCAAACGACTTGTGCGATTCGCAAAGTTTTAAAACTCCCGCTGCCGCCATCTCGTGTAGATTTTGTGTTCCTTGAAGCAGTTAAGCTCGCAGGGCCGGAAATTCACAAATTGTATATCCTTTTATTTGGATTCTGTATGTATTGTAACTCAAGTGTATGTTATGTTGTATAAAACAACGAGGAAGCTGTGAGGAGTAAGAACAAGCACCAGATGCAAGCGATTTTTCAATTGGTTATTCGGCAAGCGAGAGATATATCCTCACAAGAGTATTTAACACAACGTACGCTCAATAAATCCAGACAATGCAGTTGCTTCCTATTTTCTGTTTTTATGTTATTTTATTTTATTTTTTTTTTGTTTTAAAACAATTTTTGAGAAAATGCAATGTGAAAATTTATATCCTCAATTTCCGGTAGATGAAAAATATAAAAACACAAAAAAAAAATACACTTCTGAGCATCTGCCAAAAACAAGTAAAAGTAAACTTTTGTGTGTCGATTTTTGTTTTTTTTTTTTTAAGTTCCAGATTTTTTGAAAATTGTATCCCAATGTTACTAAGTGGAACACAATGATAGCTACGGATGATGTTTTTATTCAATTTTTTTTTGTGCTCGCACGTTCTGTACCTAGAAACCGGAAACTTTTTTCATATATAGTTTAACAGTTTGGCAAGAGATTTTTATTTATTTTTAAATAATCGACGATTTTATTTTTTAATTTTCTTTTTTAATTCGAACGAAATTATTGAATTATTTCACCGTTTTTATGATCACTTGAATATGGAACTTTTGAAATTGCCAATATTCCACAGATAAATATAATAATTTTTTAAATGGAAAATAATTAAAAGAAGAAGAACTAATTTTTAAAAGTTGAACTAAAAAACCCGAACCGATTTAACTTTCTGAATTTAAACTGAATTGGAATTTCGCAATGCACTGTTGCTCTCCAACGGAAAATTGTAACTTTGAATTCGATGCACCTGTACATAGGCAAAAAGGCGATATTTTTTCTGACGAAAAAAATTTAATAAAATGAATTGTATATCTTCAGGGGTGATTTTAACTGAAACATCAAACAGGTACTATGGCTATTTATATCGATTTTCAATAGCCGTGTTAAGATAGTTGCAGTGATGGAAATTGATTCCTAGATACGAAAGGTGAAAAGCAGTTAGTTATCAATTTGACAGTATGATAAATGATTGCAGGACTGTGAGTAGAGATAGTGATAGCATATACTTTTTTTCTGATAATAGGTAATTTTATCAATGTTTACAAAAAAAAATATTCAGCGAAAGCCCTGCCATGTACTATGGGTCAAACGGAGTTGCTTTATAGGTTAAGTTCCTTAGAAATTTAAGGATATTGGCGGACAAATTTCAGCAGCATAGTTTTAAGATATATGATTTCCTTACTTTGATTAACTCTTCCTAAATTGTAAACATTTTCTAGCTTGAATAGTGCTTGTGTTATTTTTTTTTAATGAATTAAAATAATTACAGTTCAATCAAGAAACTTTCTTGGCATCTGCAAATGTCAAAGAGTCAAATAGAGATTATAAAAAAATAAAATAGGTATTCGATAATAATTTTAGCTTCAATAAAATAGTAGAGAAATTATGATCCTAAATTCGATAAAAGTTTTAAATGACTTGGTTAAAATAGTGTCATGATAAAACAGTTTTACAATCATACTAACTAGGCTCAAATTTTCAGTAATTGTATATAAAACAGAAATGTTATCAAAGAAAATCAAAAAAAGCATGCAATTTGGTCTTTAAATTGCTAAAACACTTCCTAAAATAATTTTGAAGTAACAGAAAATCTTTCTAATTTCATCACTAAAAACGAATTTAATTTTAAAAGTTCCTTAAAAAAACTTAAAAACAAACAAACAATTTAAAGAATACAATTTGGAACGCTAACTATAAATATTATAAATTGTTATTACTGGACAAATAAAAAGGAACCCGATTTTGAGATATCGAGTTTTCAAAAAAGTATTGATTTTGTTCTCAAAAATTCAAAAAATATTTCATTTTTCAAGTTTTGAAATTCCACAAAAATGGGAAATTGAAGTAATGATGCAAAAGCGTAGCTATTTTTATAGCGCACATTATAAGCCTAAAAACGAAAACATTCCATGTAAACTTACTTTTTAAATGCGATTATAAAATATCATTGAGTGGCAAAAGGAACAGATTCCAGGAATATTTTCCTTTTTCCACTCAACATTTGAAATTTTCCGTTGAAATAATTTTTTTTATTTTGTTGGCCGTTATTTAAGTTTATTAAGTTTGCTAGTAGCCTATGCTTTTTGATGAGAAGTTCAATCAAAAAATCGAACTCGAGATTTTTGACATTACGATGGTAGCGAAGACGAATAACGTGGGTCAGGCAATTCCGTCTGTCTGTATGTCCGTATGTCTGCATGTCTGTACCTCTCCCTATACAGCCTAAACCACTAGACCTATGTTCTTCAATCCCGGTAGTTAAGGGTCTTTGGTGATTCCCTTGTACTTCCCATACACCCGTAATGCATAATATTATTTTCTCAAAAACGGCTCTAACGATTTTGATAAAAAAAAAAATTTGGTGTGATATTATGGAGTCCATACATTTTGTTCAAAAAAAAATTTTGGGGTAAAATGTTATTAACGGTACTTGTCTTATAACCGTTTTTTGATTTTCTCATCAACGCCTCTATAGATTTTAACCAAAAATTTTCAGCAGGACGCCCCTTAAGTTTAAAATAATATTGTATAGTAGTAGTAGTAGTAGTAGTAAGTGTGATTTTTATTTACATTTATATAAGATCTAATTACGTAGTTTGGTATAATTTTTCACAAAAGAGCATTGGCACGTGCCGTCAGCCGAAAAAGAGCATTTATATTTTGGTATTACAAAGTATGAATTAGTTCAAAGCCAAGTTTACATTAATTACAAATAAACAAAACTAATAAAAAATATAAAGAATAATATATAACATTAAAAAGCAGGGTCAAAAAGATTCGTTCATGATTTGATTTCGATATTTATAGGCAGTTTTTATATAGAAGTAAAGAAGTTTCCAATTATCGCCATTTAGTATACACTGAATTTCATCTCCAGAAAGGGTATTTTTTTTCCAAATTGATTTCCTGATTGAGTTGAAGATAGGACAGATGCCAATGAAATGACAAATGTCTTCTCTAGTTCTCATATTGCACAAGGTACATTCCGTGTTTTGCTCACTTATATAAGGTACGTAATTAAGCCTTAGGAGTTCACCCCTCGCTTTAAATATAGTATTAATTACATCTAAACTGTTTTGGTCATTAAAGTAGTTTTTTTCTCCCAGAAAATGATTTAATAATTTGTAAGAGCTTCTTGTTTGACTTTGTTGGCTTTGTTCGTTGAAAGTATTTCTTGAAGAGTTTTCAATTTTCCCTAAAAGTGTTTGCAGGTTTATTTTTAAAGATTCTTCATTTCCTAGTTGGAGTGGTACATCGTGTTCAAGGCTCAGTCTTCTCCATTCCGAAAAAAAGTGTGCATTTCTGTTTTTAAGGTGTAAAGCGATTTTATTTGTGAGGCGATTGGAAGGATGTTTTAAAGTCTTTTGTATGTATGCGAAGTGTAAATCAAGAGTGTATATGTACATTGGCGGTAGACCAGTTTCAAGGTGCAACAAGTACGTTGGTGTGTTTTCTGGCAGTCTGAATATTCGTTTTAAGAAAAATCGTAAGAGTTTTTCTACTTCTTCAAACTCGAGAAAACCCCAGACTTGTGCCGCATAACACATAATTGATCTAACGACCGAATCAAAAATTCTGTATTTTGTACTTGGAGCTATATTTCTATCGCAGAAGACAGTTTTCCAATTACAATTTATCGCGCGTTTGGATTCTTTAAGCTTTTCTTGTAAATGCTTTTTAAATGATAGCGTTTGATTTAGCAAAACACCGAGGTATTTATATTCCTTTACAATTTCCAGATTTTCATTTTCCCAAGTCCAACTTTCATTCCTGGCAAGACGCCCGGCGCCGTTTCGAAACACCATTATTTTAGATTTAGATGTGTTTATTTGTAGGTTCCACAGCTTGCAGTAAAGATGAAGTTTATTTATCATAATCTGGAGCATGTTGGGCGATTCTGATAGTACAACAATGTCATCAGCGTAGAGTAGTGTTTTTATGGGCATTCCATCAAAAATAATTCCTCCAGGAAGAGCCATATTTAGGTCATCTAAATAAATAGAGAAGAGGAGTGGGCTCAAGAGGCATCCCTGCTTTACACCAGTTGTAGGTTCTAGCCAATTCGAAAGAATATTACCATCCCAAACAGCCGATTTATTTTGTTCGTATAGTTTCTGGAAGATTCTTAGCATTTTTGTTGAGACTCCAATGTTGCTTAGTTTGAAAAATAAAGATCTTCTATCTATGCAATCGAAAGCCGCCTTGAAGTCTACAAAGAATGCGTACAATTTTTTTTCCTTTGTCCAAATACGTACGAGCAATGCTTGTCAGGGAGAAGATATTATCTACTGTTGAGTACCCCTTGCGAAATCCAGCTTGAAATTCGCTTAACAAGTCATTTTCGTTTATCCAGTCGGTTAAACGTTGTAGTAAGATCCCTGTGAAAATTTTTGTGATAGTGTTTAAAAACGATATACCTCTATAGTTACTGGGATTTTTCGGATCTCCTTTTTTTAAAATTGGTAGTATTACACTTTTTTTAAAACTTTCAGGAATTTCTCCTGTGGACCATATGAAATTGAATGTCAACGTTAGTTTTTCTAAAAAATCTGTTGAAGCGTTTTTGAAAAACTCATACGAGATGCGATCTTCCCCAGGGGCTTTATTTAGTCCACATCGGTGTATGACACTTGTAACCTCATCGAACAATATAGATCGGTCCAAGAAGCTGTCTTGATGATATGGGAGTGCATATTCCATGGGGTTAGGGTTTGGAGGTGGATTCAGAAGCTTTTCAAAATGTGATGCTGCAACGTTAGCATCCACTTTGATACTTTGCGTGAATAGGGTTCCATTTAGCGCTTTGGCAGTTTTCCAGAAGGAACGGCTGTCTTGGATGTTAATCAAAGTTAAAGATAAATTTTTTGAATATCGCTTTTGTTTTTGAGCGCATAAAATCTTGTAGTTTTTGTTTGCCTCACGATACATGATCTTAGCGTGATTGGTATTGCATCTTCTTAACAAGCGAAGAAAGGCAAATGATTTTTTCCTTGCTGATTCGCATTCCCAATCATACCATGGTTGTTTGCCTTTATTTTTTGATTTTTTCTGCAACGGCTTCGCTGATTCCATAATACACGAAGTAAGAATATCTGTGCCCCTTATGGACTGAAGATCAGCGTCGCTTATAAGGCCAATATTATGATTTAGATTCGTTCTATACCTCTGTAAATCTTTTTCATACCACCGTAGTTTTGGCAGTAAGCACTGTTGTTTAGACTGAGTATCCTGCTGAAACTTAACATTAACTTGAACAGAAATAGGTAAATGGTCTGAATAGGTAAGTTCATCTACTCTGAAGTCTGCAACATATCTAAGCCACATTCCCTTTGTAAGACAATAATCGATGGTTGAGCAAGCAGTTCCCCTGATAAATGTATAATGACCGTTTGTATCGCTGTTTGCACGCCCATTTATCAACGTTATTGTATATAAAAATATTCGAAAATTTTTTTTTGGAATTTTTGTAAAAAAAAAATCCTAGTTTTCTTGGAAAACCAATATCTTTAAAACGTGTGAAACTATTATTTTTTTAAACTATTTCTAAAATCTATACTATTAAATACTTAAAATTTGGCATCGCCAATTTTGTTCTCGAAAATTTTTAAGGAAATTTGTTATATAAAAAATTACTTTAATATTAAAAGGATTAATCAGACGGCAATTCCATACATTTCAACATTTTTATCTCATTAAATCCATGTTTTATATTTATAAAATGTATTTTAAAATCCAAAGTACTTTTACATAAAAGCAAGATCGTGCGATCCAGTTGGCATTTTATTTCTGTTTATTTTTATTCCCTTGAATATTGCTTAGAATTTTGCAGAATTATTTAATATTAAATAAATTAAATGTTTTGTAACCATTATTTATATTATTTGAATAAAAAAACATAAATCAAAATAATTTATATGATTTTGTTTTCAATTAGTGGAAAAAAAAACATTTCACTCACTGTAACAGGAATTATTAAGCCAGACCTTAAAGTTTTAAATTTCAATTGTTTGCTATGTCACTCTTCTTTACTAGCTTTATATTTGTCCTTCAGAATGTTTTGAAGAATAACTTTCAGTTTCAGAAATAAACAGTTTTCTTTGATTTCTCAAAAACTATGATTAGTGGAATGTTTTCCTTTTTCTTCTCAGCGCAGCGGTTCAATTCATTATGCCGATAATGAGAAATTCAAAATTCGAAAAAATGGTTCTATGATATGTGCAGTCAGTAATATCTTATATATTTACATAAATACATATATTTTTATATACATATCTACATGTATATTTTTATATATGTTTTTATTGAATATACATATGTATGTATGTATGTATATATATATATATACATACATATATAGTAGAATTCGGTTATAACGACCACTCACGGGAGACAAATTTTTCGTCGTTATAATCGGATGTCGCTATATCCGAACGAAACAATTTTTTTTAATATTTATGTTATATCGTTTTCTTAACTTACTTAGTAGTTATCAATGAAAAATAACACACAACTGACGCAAATTTGGTCCAAATAAAATAAACTCTTGCTGCATTCAAATAAACCTAACTGTATCATGTCTAGATACGCGACACCTGAAAAAGGAACAATCTTGGGAAAATTCACTTGTATTTTTTTTGGTCGTTATATCCGAACTTCATGACAAACAACACACGCGTAATTATGGTCGTTATAACCGAAATGGTCGTTAAAACCGAAGTCACTATTTGCGAATTTCACTCTACGTAGATCGACAAACTTAATCGAAAGAAAACAATTTTTCTAAATGCCGTATTCGACGAAAAAACGATTTTCAGAAACCATCTTTTTACGTTTGCATGGTACCGTTATTTTTAGACAAACTACATTTTCCTTGCTCAAATCTTGTATACGTAGATTGTATTAAAAAACTTTTACCTGTCACGTTTGAAAAAAATGGACCAGATGGTTTTCGGCATATTGAGTTTAAAAAAAAAATAATGAGCAATATTATCCAAACTTTTGGGAAGCCTTTAGCATACAAGGTATTCTCAAAATTGGTTGTACCGTTTTTGAGAAGAAATTGGATTATTTACATTTAAAATATTAGGGGAGAGTACGATAACTTAGGCGCCAAAAATTGATAACGGATTTTTGTAGAAAGTTTAAAATACAAACGTTTTTTACTATGGGAGGGGGGTCTATCTCGCCCCATTTAGGAGGTAGGGGCGATCTAAAAAAAATGACTTAAATTGAAAAAAAATATTAAAAAACAACGGCAACACTTACAATAAAGTACTATACCGGTTTTGAAAGCCAGAAGTCTGTTCTATAATCCTAAATTTAAATTAAATTATTTATGTCAAATCGTATGCAAACCCAAAATTTTGTTAAAAAAATGAAAAAAAAAAGTTTAGACCAATTTTTTTTCGAAATTATGAAATGAAGTGTTTAATTGGCTTTTTGTGGTCAATGCTACTATTAGTTCTGAATCGAACACAAAAAACCGAATGGTTTTATGCCTTCTAGTTTTTGAGAAAATTGAAAATTACTAAAACTAATTTTTATGAAATTTTTGATTTTTAATATTTACCTATACGGTGATTTCATTTTGAGGATTAATATGTTAATGTGGTTCATTTGTAAGTAAAGTACAGCAAATCATTTAGCCTTACCAAGAATGCAATACGAGGAGGTAGAATTGTATAGTATTCCGCGTCTCAGTCCGTCAGTTTTTGAGTAAGTCAGGTGTTAATTAAAAATAGTCAAGTCAATTTTTCAATGTTCAATGTATTAAAACCGTGCTTACAGGCATTTTGATCACAAAAGAGATAATTACAGCAAGCACTTCCCGAATCTCTAGCCAATATTGAGGCCCATAGAAAAATGTGCCGATAGATGGGCTTATTGTATTCTTACATTTTTTGTCTCCTTTTTTTAGAGCTTTTTTCGGAGCACCGCCACATCCAACCAAACTTGAAATTTTTATATTTTTCTACCTTTATCGGTAAGTTGCAACACAGTGGGGGAGTTGACGTTTTAGTTGGAATTAGACAAATTTCTTCTAAGAACGCGATGCTTTTGAAATATTTTTTTTTGAAATATTGAAAAGTTATTTAATTTATTTAGGCTTAGTTGCCATTCTTTATTCAAAGAAAAAAATACTTCACTCTTACAAAGGTTGAATAACCAATGACCTTGGTAAACAATAACCTGTACCACCACATTAGCATTAAAAATGTTAGACACAAACAATAAACATACATATTAATAAAGGAATTATATAAATTTGCTGAATTCGTAGTTCGTACAGTTACAGTAGTACCTAGGTAATGTGAATTTTTCATAATGTATTAAATTTTCATGTCTGAACATTTTAAATGTGCAACTTTGGGCTACGTACATACATACATATATTTAGTAGACATTGGATATAGGCCATAGGGTAAATTCAAAGTTTCTTTATATCCAGAATCTGTAAATGCAAAAGAAACCTTGCATACACCCAATCTCGCATCTACCCCAAATCCTATAGTGTGTCCAAGCAGGGGGGTTGCAGGGGGGCAGCACGCCCCCCATACATATCTCACTGTTTATACGCCGTAATGCGTAAGCAAGCAAAAAAAGCAAATATCCCATAAAAAAGTAATTTTAGTTATTTTCAATTTTCTCAAAAACTAGACGACATAAAATCATCTAGTTTTCAGTTTTTGAATAAGAATAAATTAGAGCAACGAATTTTAGAAAAAATAATAATACATAACTGTGCAGTTTTGAAAAATTAAATTTTAAACTTTTTTTTTAATGTTTTTTTTTCCCAAAATTTGAGTTTAAAACTTATTTTTTTCAAAAACTGTGCATAGATTTCACTTGAATTACAAAATATCTAATATAACAGAGCATTGGCTTTAAAAAAAGGTATAATACTTAATTGTTAGTATTACCGTTAATTTTTAATATTTTTGTTTCCATTTTAGTACCTTTTTTTATAAAATTGCCCCTCCCGCCCAAACGGGGGGAGATAGACCCCCTCCCATAGTAAAAAATGCTTGTATTGAACTGTTCTACAAAAAACCGTTATAATTTCTTGGCGCATAAGTTATCGTACTCTTGCCACATATTATTTTAAAATATTGTTAAAAAATGTTGGTTTAAATTGTTAGAGCCGTTAATGAGAAAGCCGAAAATAAAAAAAAAAAGATTCTATGACAAAAAAACTTTTTCCTAAAATTTTTGCTTACCAAAATATAATCAATTATAATTCAATTTCCCTTTTAGGGAATCACCAAAGACCTTTAAGTACTGAGTTTGAAGAAAATACCTCCAATAGCTTCGGCTGAAGATCGAGGAACAGACATATTAAAGACATGCAGACATGTAGACATACAGACATTCAAACAGACAGACGGAATTGCCAGACCGACTTTTTTCGTGTTCGCTATCATCGTAATGTCAACTTTGATCAAAATCTCGAGTTCGATTTTTTTTCCAAATACAGAACTTGCCCTATAGCAAGTTAAAAAAAAAATTAAAAAAAAATAAAACAATGGAATAAAATGATACAAATTTCTGCACGACAGTTTTGGATTCCAAAAGTCGTAAGAGTTGTTCTAGATGATCATTAGAACGTCCCTTTGCGTTGTTGAAAGCTGCCAGTTAAAAAAATAAAAAATGACGATTTTAAGGACATTTTTTGAAAAAGGATGTTCAGGGTACTGAGTTTTTTTTTAAGAAAACTGAATAAATCTTTTTTTTTATTATATTCTCTTGGGTACACATTGAAATATAGAAATTAGACTTAATTATTCTTCATAAACATAAAAATTCATGGTAAATAAATATTATTTAGCATTTTATTAAGAGAATATAATAAATTATAATTAAATATTTTATTATTTTATTATATTCTTTTTAAAAATTTTAAAAATATTTCGCAATGAAGTTCGAAGTTCAATACAACTAAAAATTTCTCAGGTTTCTGAATAAAATATCATTTGCTCATTTATTAACCAGGGGACTGAGGCCAGGGGACTGAGGTTTTTCATGGTTTTTGCGCAAAAAAGGTATTAAGGTTTTACTTTAAAAAATAAAAATATATATATAATATTACAGTTTTCTTAAACCTATACTATACTTCTAACAAACATGCCTTCTTACATACAAATTTGTTTTGTAAAACCTCACCAGAGGACTGATAATCTAAAGGGACAATCCACGACTTCTTCCACAAATGTCTTTTTCACAATACTAACATAAGAAACAGAATCGATTTGCACCACAATTTTATTGTAAGGAGATTTGGTACTTCAAATTGCCAGTGCCGGAAATTCGATCGATATCCTATAGTTATTGATTTTTTCGACTGTTTCAATATGCCAGGGGACTGATACAAAAAGCGGGGGACAAAGTTTAATTAAGTTTTTTTTGTAATAAAATAAATTACTAAAAAATATTTATCTATTTCGTAGCAAAGATGTGTTATTTTCCGTAACTTTGGTGCAATTCATCTAAGTATGAGACCTAAAATAAGAGAACGGTAATAATTTTTCTTTGCGAAAACGCACTGGGGACACGTCAGGGGACTGAGAATCAGACACTTTGAAGAATTTTTTGAGCAAGATAAAATAAGGTCAACCTAATAATATTGTTAGGCCAGGTAGATATCAACAAGATTTAATTTTATAAAAAAAAATCATATTAAATAATTGAACGGATTTTAAAATATTTCTTGGGCCACCGAAAATTCCATCGTTTGTAGAATCACCCATATGTAAGATGATTTGAATTTAAATCAAAATGTTAGAGAAAGTAAGACTAAATTGAAATTTTCAAAACTGTCGCGTCGTTTTATCCAAGTACTTGCTATTTTTAAAGTTGTTTACTAACTCATATTTAATTTTAAACATTTCTTAAATATTATCGTATAAAAGCAATTTTCGTAATAAATTGCTTCTCGACACATCTAAAAACAATGACATTTCGTCCAAGAAAGTAAGTAAACAGATTTTTGTTGATACAAATTTTCAAAATCGTTATTTTAACCTAGTACTAATTCAATATTATTCGGATTTTCAAAAAAAATCATTTTTTTTTTTCTTTGAAAACTTAATATTCCGTTTACCATTTGTTCGATTTCCTTGAAACTTGATAATTCATAGTTTTTTAATAATTTCTAAGAGATATAAAAAATATTTTAATGTACTGTAAAAATAGTTTTCGAAGATCACGGCACCTTGAACTTCAATAATAATTTGCCTGTTTTGCTTAATTTTTAGGATTTATAATTCAATAAAAAACGAATTTTGAAATTAAGATATTTCTCGTAGTAGCTAGCATAGAACCAATCTCGTTATGGGCATAACGTATTTTAAGTTTTAGCAAAAAATTTTACACAGAAGCTGGCGTAACGCATATATGTACAGTCACTGGGACTGCTAAAAATTATGCTTATGTGACCGTTACAACTTTCAGCTTCAAAAAATGCAACAAAAAATACAGAAGTACAACGAAAATGATATTCAGCAAGCTCTTCTCAACATAAAAAATGGCCATATATAAAAAAACGGCTTCCAAAAAATTCAATATTCCAAGATCTATGTACATACATATGTACATTACAATATCGTTTAAGCACTTATTTAACAAAATCACGCCCAGGACCAGTTGCTATTTTAACAGAGGAAGAAGAACTTACTATTGTTGAATGGATAAAAGTTTCCCAAAAAAAAGTTATTAAAATTAGGCATTATATGAATAATTAATTTTAAACTTTGTTTTGTTATTACTTTAATTCAAATCTGCTACGAAAAACATGTATTTTGTCTTTAATTTTAGGGGTGTTAATAATTGTACGTCGGGGTGCCAATAATTTGTAGTTTTTAAAAAGCCTTTCCTAATTCAACTTTTTTAACATTTTATTTTTAAATAAGAAATAAAATTAAGTCATAAGTTTAAGAAAAAAAAATTTCATATTTCTTTTAATTCGAAAATTATTCACATTCTAAAGTGAACATTTCCTAAGGCTAGCCAATAACTGTATTCGTTCGCTTCTTAAAATTTTAAGAAACATTGCATACTAAAACTTAAACAATTTTTTTAAATTCGATACCTCAATAAGGGGTCTTTATTATTTTTTGAAATTAAATTATTTTGTGCACAATGGTAAAATGTTAAACATAAAAACTTTTTTTAACGATTAAAAATTGTTTAAAATTTTGGTGCATTTCACTTGTGAGTAAGCATCACCGGTGATTCAATCTTTAATGTGGGTGGTTCCTGTGAATTCAAGAATTCAATAGGATATTTGATGGCTCTTTCTTCGTTCATTATTTCACCAGGCTGTTTCAAGCGAATTTGCTTACTGAGCTTGTTGACATATCATTCCAGAGGTATGGAAAACTTCTTTTGTAATACTAATACACGAAAAGGGTCCGAACGATGATGTTAACAATTATCGTCCTATTGCTAAACGGTCATGTATACCCAAACTCTTCGAAAGAATACTGTATGAATTTTTGAGCTTTCAATGTAACATAAGTCTCTCATTTCCCTATACAACATGGCTTTCTCAAGTGTAGATCAACAACCACTAATCTTGTTGAATTTTTGTCTTTCGTCCTTTTGGCCTTAGAGCATGGCAAGGAAGTCGATGTCATATCCACCGATTTTAGTAAGGCCTTCGATAAAATCTCCCATAGACTTATACTTTTCAAACTATCCACCTTCGTTTTTGAACCCGTCCTATTGAGATGGATTTCTTCATATCTGAAAAACCGTAACTACAGTGTTCGTTTAGTTCTGCATCCTCTTGCTCTTTCTTAGCAACGTCCGGAGTCCCTCAAGGCAGCCACTTAGGCCCTCTCCTATTTGTTCTTGCTATTAACGATATGGAAATGGTCATTGAATATTCTCATATTTCTCTCTACGCCGACGATACCAAATTCTTCAAGACCCCATTTCTTCTACACAGGATTCTACTGTTATCCAACTCGATCTCGATAATTTTTTAGTTTACTGACTCAAAAACAGTTTAGTTTCAAATATTGCCAAATGCCATTTAATCAGTTTCTCACAAAAACGTTTCAAATCATGATCAGCCCCTATCTATCATCAAATCAATACGTGACCTTGGTATATGATGTGATCAGGAACTTAAATTCATCTCCCATTATGACGATATAATTTTTAAGGCAAATTCATCACTTGGCTTCGTTAAACGATGGCTCAATGGATTCCCCAACCCATACGTGACCCGATCCCTGTATACAACATTTGTTCGTCCTCTGCTCGAATACGCCTGTCAAGTAGGTCCCCATACCAACAAATTCACATCGCTAGAATCGTAGATTCCTTCGTTTTGCTCTTCGAGGACTTCCCTGCAATAATCCCTCGTTCCAACCTCCTTATCAAGACCGTCTTAAACTAACCAATCTAAATTCACTAGAAGAACGAATAAAAATTTATAAAATCCTCTTCATTCATCGACTACTTACCAGGTTCAGTTGACTGCATTACTCTTTACAACTCTATCTTCTTTAACACCAACCTTCGAAACATACGTAATCCCCCTCTCTTTTATATACCCACCCACCGTACGTCTTACGGATGTAATGAACCAGTCTCTCGTATGCTCCGGAGTGTTAACTCAAACACTAGCAACTTCGACTTTAACCTCAGTACCCCTTGCCTTAAATTCCTTTTCCTGAATCAACCCTCTTAGTTCTTAAGTTAGAATAAGCATTAGCTTTTAATTAAGCCAAATATATGGGGGTTTCGCCCCTACCAAAATTTACTCGTGCAACTATAGCATGTTCGCACACTCAATCTGGATTTTTGTAGAAAGTTGTTAGACTTGGGGATACCTTGTCGAGAAGGGTTTTGAATATTCAAGCCGTTCTCGACATTTCAAAAATATTCGGTGAGATTGAGATCTTATTCATGGCGCGATCAATTGAAATGTGTTCAATTCAGATGTCCAAAAAATTGTTTTGATAATTTTGATAATGGGCAGAACTTTCTTATAGCAAATGCACTCATGCATGTTTGTCGAAAGCGTGATTTTCCCGACTCGGTTTCAATGATTTGATGGCAAAATAACATTCAAATTTAGAGGCAATCGCCAGCAAGAAGAATAAGAGAGCCTCCCATCGGCATCGGTTGATATTTTCTCGAAAAAAGAGTCCCGTGAAGCGCTTCAAGCGATTTCATACGTATCATGTGGGTCCAAATAATATGCATTGTTCTAAGTAAATAATCACTAAAGCCCAACTGTAACATGTAAATACTTTCCAAATGTGACCCAGGCGTTCACTTGATATCCGTGTGATTGGTAATTTCACGGAGATAAGGATGCAGTAAACGTTTAAGGAGTGATAAGCTGCACGAGATAATAAAACCTACTGATAAAAAAAGTTACCATAAAATTAAGGTGCCAAAGTGAATTGATAAAAATATATGATTCCTCATCATAGGTCACAATAGAGAAATTAATAAAATCCAGCGGTTTGCTTTATAATCGAAAAGTCGACAGCAAAGGACACAAATACCCAGAAGTAATAATTATTCGCACTTAATCAGCAGTAAATATAAGTGGGTGAAATTAATTTTTGCATGATAAAGCCTGCATCAATTAATATTATATTGGACTTATCTGTCATTTATTTCATCATTGCATATCAGCCTTGTCGAACCAGAATCGAATTATGTATCTACTTGAATCGATTGTGAAATTGGCTAAATACGAGTATAACAGTCATACCAATGTACCTAGTCGTATTATCATCAATAAATTAGATTTTTTGAGTTCCTTCCCTTAATAATTGTTGAATTTTAAATTCTTTATTGTAAAAGCTGAGAATATGTATTTTATGTATAATAGACGATATTATATATATAATAAACGTCTTTGAATTATATTCAAGCTTCTTTAAGCTTCTATAGCATTGTAACTTTGTTGGTATAAACCAATGCTACCCACTCGACTGGACCATTTCTCGAGGTTACACGATTATCGTTCATCCCTTGCGTTCAATAGATCAAATTATGTGTGGCATGTATTGTTGTTGAAACCAAGTATCAGAAATGTCAAGTTCATCCAGCCCAAAAATAGCCTTCCATCAGGGCAGGATACATTTTAATCAATTGAAAAATACCGTCAATAACATCTTCGGCATGAAATCCACAGCACACGTTCAGTTTTTGTGAATGCAATAAAGTCCCTTGAAGGACATTATAAGCTGGGCAATATAAAACATGTTTTGCTTATTAATATAGCCATTACGTCAAAAATGAGATAAATCGCTGAACTTTATTTTAGTGGCCACTTCAATTCAGTGGCCAATCATAAAATCATGCACGAAGGATGTCCACATAGACATTACTTGTATGCCACGCAGTGGCATAGCGTGGGTTTTTGCCGCCCGGGGCAGAGCCAATTTTGCCGCCCCTAGCAAACAGCTACTTAACTTACCTTGTTATAATTTAATTTTTTATTCACAGATTTATTATATTTATTTATATTATACAATGTAGATAGAAATGTCTAATCGGGTCATGATTGCTGAAAAATAAAACCGGTTTTAAAAAAAAATCAACCCGCACTGCCTTTAATTATTATTATTCTTATAGTTATAGTAATAATTATTATACCTATAATATACATGTAGGAATCTAGTATTTGGCAACTCCTTCCCCCTATTATTTTCTGGAAGTTAACGAAGAAGCGTATCATATGATTTACTTCCTAAATCCAAAATAGTTGGCAGCATCGATGTTTGGAGCCGATGTTCATAGAAGAGAACAAGAATGAGGTCTCTTTGACCACCAACCACCGATCCAGCAACATCTTCGAACCAGACCTACTTAACTACTTTTTTATTTTAACTTATCAAATTGAATTGTACTTTTACTTAACATTAAATTTTACTTAAATTAATAAATTATAACGTTTAAGAAATTACATTAAACTCTACATGGGGGCTCAACCTTTTAAAAATTAAATTAAAATTTAATCATTGGACCTGTGCACATAGAATTAATTTAACGTGTATTCAAGTCGCGGTTGCTGCTGAGAAGCTGTTTTCATCGAGGGAATATTTTGCCGTGCAAATAACCCGGCTTGATGGTATCATAAAAAAGTTAAAATTTCTCTTAAAATTCCACATTGGCACGTTAGGACAGTGAGAGAAAAATCTATTCAAATTAGAAAAAAAATTGCAAAAGAGATAAGTGAAATTACTGCTTCGAGTGTACGAACGAGTGTACAATTACTTTTTTTTCTAATTGATACCGATTGACACTTTTAAATCATTTGTGGATTAGCTTCGCTGTTGTGTGCTTGTGCGTAGGAAATTAGACGTTGATTTGCAGTTTTTCTATTTTTTTGGTGATTCGTGGTGTTCCGTTATGATGGGCAGAAAAAATAGAAATAGTACTACGAAAAATCCACAATCGTTAGATATCTCAGATGCTATGGCAGAGCTGGAAGAAAAAAGTAGGCAATTGAAAGTTCGGGAAGAAAAACTGGATGAGAGGGAAAACACTATAAGGAGAGATGTTGAGATTTCCCTATTGCATGATGAGGTGGAAGCTCTACGTAATAGAAGTCGTGGAGCTGCGTCTTTCGTAGATGTTTCAAACTCAATACAAGAGTTTAATGGTGATGACGACTACAGTGTTTTTTGTTGGATAGGTGAGGTAGAGAGCGCGGCAGAATTGATGAAGTGGACTCCGCTAGAGAATCTTTTGTTCGCGAAAAGACTTTTATCGGGCTCTGCGAAAATGGCTATTCGTTCTGAGCCAGGGCTAAACACGTGGGAAAGGTTAAAAAAATATCTATCTGATGAGTTCGGTGAAAATTGGTCGAGCGCGGAGGTACATAGGAAGCTAGGCGCAAAAAAACAAAGCAAAGATGAGACAGTTTTGCAATACTTCCTAAAAATGAAAGAGTTAGGAGCTCGTGCAAGTATTGAAGAAGTCTCGGTAATACAATATGTGATAGATGGTATAAAAGACTCACACAACAACAAAGCAATGCTTTACGGCGCAAACAATTTTAAAGACTTTAAGCGAAAGTTGGAAGTCTATAAGACTTTCTCTGAAAGATGTCAGGCGTCATCGTTGGGTTCAAAGCTCAGTTCGTCATCAAATTAAGCGTCGGGTTCGGGTAATGCTGGAGGTTTAAGTTTGGTTTGTTTTAATTGCGGACTTAAGGGTCATCGGGCCAGTGTTTGTAGCAAGAAAACAGAAGGGCCTAAATGTTTCAAGTGCAAACAGTTTGGCCACAAATCTCCGCAATGCACTAATGAGGCTACTCCTAAAGCTACTGTCAAAGCTAGTTGTACTTTGAATAGTCCAAATTCAAATTTTTACAAGACAGTTCAGTTTATCAAGGAAAATTATTCAGTTGAGGCTCTTTTGGATACGGGTAGCGAACTCTCATTATTACGCTCAGATGAATACATTCGATTAGGTGCTCCAACATTGACAGGTCAACCAATGCAGTTAAAAGGCTTATCAGACAGAGGTGTCCAAACTTTAGGAAGTTTTGTGGGAAGCATTTCATTCGACAAAAATATTTTCGAGGATATAATCCATGTTATATCCGACAGCTATATGTCAATGCCTATGATTTTGGGTCAAAATGTTTTTATTAACACTCAAATATCCATAACTCCAAAGGCGGTGCAGGTGAAAAAGCTTGACAATTTTCTAGAATGCTTTATGGTTAGCCAGGAGCGTGAACTTGATTTGCAAGTGGGAAATCTGGAGTTCAAGGAACAAATCGAAGATCTGGTAGAAGAATATAGCCCAAAGGAAGAATGTCAAAATAATTTCGAGATGAAAATCATCCTAAACGATGAAACTCCTATTTACCAAAACCCGCGTCGTCTTTCACCTCTTGAAAAGCAGATCGTTGATGACACAATTGAGCAATGGCTAGAAAAAAAAATTATTCGAGTAAGTTCATCAGATTTTGCAAGTCCGATAGTCCTAGTTTCCAAAAAAGATGGATCTAAACGTCTATGCGTTGATTTTAGGCAGCTGAACAAAAAAATCATTAGGAATCACTTTCCTCTTCCGCTTATAGAAGATCAGATAGATAAGCTTGGAATGTCCAAAGTGTTTATAACACTAGACCTCGAGAATGGGTTTTTTCATGTGAATGTTGAGGAGAGTAGCAGGAAGTACACGTCTTTTGTAACTCCGTCAGGTCAATTTGAGTTCCTGAAAATGCCGTTTGGCTTATGTTTGTCGCCAAATGTGTTCCAAAAATTTATTATCTGGATATTTTCGCCGCTTATAAGAGAAGGAATACTTATCGTCTATATTGATGATTTTATAATCATTGCAAAATCATGTGAAGAAGCGATTCAGAACTTGAGGAAGGTTTTCAAGTTAGCTGCACAATTTGGTCTTCGTTTCAACTGGAAAAAGTGTCGCTTTCTCTTCAGCAAAATTGAATACCTTGGCTATGAAATTGAAAATGGGCAGATCAGCCCATCAAAATTGACGATAGATGCCGTGAAGAACTTTCCAGAGCCTAAGAGTTTAAAAAATGTGCAGAGCTTTCTTGGCCTTTCAGGGTATTTTAGGAAGTTTATTAAAGATTATGGTACACTAGCTAAGCCATTAAGTGATTTGTTGAGGCAGGACAATAAATTTTACTTTGGAGAAGTACAGAGGGAAGCATTCACTCTTATCAAAAGTTCGTTGTCGCAACACCCAGTTCTCATGATCTATAACCCCAAAGCTGAAACTGAATTACATACGGATTTTTTTTTTTTTTTTTTTTTTTTTATAATTAGCGCGCACTCAAGGGGTTATTACTACCCTTAAAATGATTAACACAGTACGAGCGTTAGGAAAACAAGGAAGGGTTTAAAAGGAGATACCGATGCACATTAGTTTTAAATTTTTGAATATTACAATGGGAAGGAAAAATAGAGTTGGGTAGAGCATTCCACATTCGTGTAGTCCGGCTAAAGAAAGAATCTCTATATTTCACAGTACGTCCGAAATTGGGCTCAAGGGTAAACTGATGAGCATTCCTAAAAGCACGAGTATTACGGTTAAATTGTTTAAGGGGAGGAATGCAACTGGCTATTTCGCTGGAACACTGATTATAGAAGTAACGGTAAAATAATGAAAGACAAGAAACATTGCGACGGTGCTCGAGAGATTCAAATGTTTCTGTTATACTTCTATCACCTATCAATTTTAAAGCTCTTTTTTGGATTCTATCCAAGAGACTCAAGTGTGTTATTGGAGCACCTGCCCAAATATGGGAATTGTACTCGAGCTTTGGACGAATATAAGCCTTATAGATTACAGCCAGATCAGAAGGGGTAAAAAATTTCTTGCAACGTCGAAGGAAACCTAAACACTTGGCAGCGTTTTTGGCAACGTCGAATATGTGGTCATTCCACACAAGGTGGTCTGTGATGCACATACCGAGCACAGAGAGTTGTTCAGTTTCCTCAATGCAAGTGCCGCTCATGGATAGCGGCAAAAGGGGAGGATTTCGCTTTAACGATAGAAAACAGCATTGGGTTTTTGAAGCATTAAATTCTACACGGTTTTTTATTCCCCAATGGACAATGCTGTCAAGATCAGAATTTAATGAGCTTATCATACGCTGCCGTTCAAGTTCCACTTCCGAAGAACAAGGAAGTGAATCTTCGAACGAATATGAAAAGCTGAGGGTACTATCGTCAGCAAAACAATTTAGTGGATTAGAAGTTTCAGATAAGAGATCGTTGATAAACATGAGGAAGAGAGTCGGAGACAAAACGGAGCCCTGGGGTACACCAGCATTTATTTTATGAGTTTTGGACTTGAGACCATCCAATACGACTTGTATTGAGCGGCCTGAAAGGTAATTTCTAATCCAACGAAGAAGAGATTCATCAATACCAAATGCACGCATTTTCGAGAAGAGAGCTTGATGCCAAACTCTATTAAATGCTTTTGAAATATCAAGTGCAATAATCTTACTTTCTCCAAAACGATGTAAAGATTTGTGCCACTGTTCGGTGAGATATACCATCAGATCACCAGTGGACCTATTGCTACGAAAGCCATACTGCCGGTCATTAAGAAGCTTTCGTTCTTCAAGATATTTCTTGAGCTGATTATTTATCAGTGTTTCCATGACCTTGGAAAGAAGGGACGTAAGCGCAATTGGACGATAATTTGAGGGGGAAGAAGATTCACCTTTTTTAGGGACAGGCTGGACAAATGCTGTTTTCCATCTACTCGGAAAGAGTCCAGAGGAATAGGATAGATAGAAAAGCTTACGCAGTGGTTTTGCCAGCGTTGAAGAACACCTCTTCAGAACAATGGGAGGGATACTATCCGGGCCAGCGGATTTGTGTATGTCAAGATCTTTCAGGACTCTTGCAACTGTACGAGTACGAAAGAAGATTCGTCCCATGGAAAAATTTGTGTTCTCAAGTACAGGAGGAGTCATAACACTCTCTGGCAGTGTCGAATTAGCAGCAAAGTGTGCTGCAAGCAAATTGGCTTTATCAATAGAGCTGACGTAGGGAGTGTCATTGATGACGAGCGTTGGGACCGATGACGAAGTAGTATTTCGGATATTTTTTACAAATGACCAGAAATTTTTACTACCCTTGGGACATTGTAGTATTTTCTGCCTAATTTGTTGGTCATGTAAGAATTTGGTCTTTCGAATATGATCATTGCAAGTCTTTCTAGCTTGTTTGAACTTATTCCGGTTTTCCTCAGTAGGGTTGGCTTTATAACATCGGAAACTTACTTCTCTGACCCTGATAACCTCTTTACAGCTCGAATCAAACCATGAGTTCTCTTTCGGTTTGATAGATTTTTCCCTATGCGGGATATAATCTCTCATTCCGATGAGAATTAAATTTGTAATCATATCTGCACTGGAGTTCACGTCACTATCGAGGAAGCATAATGACCAGTTAAAGTTTCTGAAGAAATCATTGAGACCGTCCCAGTTGGCTTTCTCGTATTGCCAAACGGTTCTCTTGGGGTTTTTTTCTTTAACTGAGGTTTTCAGACACGAGAAATTCGCAGATATGACACAGTGGTCTGATGTGCCTAGAGGCGATAATACACTGATGGTGTATTTATCAGGATCAGAGGTAAGGAACAAGTCTAGTGTATTGGCGGTTTGACCTGCAACGTCAGGAATTCGAGTTGGCTCGTTAACAAGCTGAGTCAAGTGGTTTAACTCAGCAAAGACCTCAACATACCTTCCTTCGGGTTGGTGCTCCTTCGGTGGTGGCTTCTGCTTCCACAAGTGGTGCTGCAGTGGGTGCTCCTGGGGCGGTGGAGTCTCTGGTTGTGGCGTCTCCTAGGACTGTGGCTAGGCCTTCATCTGCTCTGGGTGCTCCCAGGGCTGTGGAGGCTCTGGTCATGGCTTCTCCGAGGCCCGTAGCTAGGCCTTCATCTGCCATGGGTAGGAGTTCCTCGGTGGTTGCTGGCGGTGGTGCTCCGTTGGGTGCTCCAGTGGTGGTGGCGGAGCCTCCGGTCGTGGATCCTCCAAGATCTGTGGCTGGGGCTTCGTCGGTACTGGACAAGCGCTCCTCGGGTGCTCCTCAGAAGAAGAAGAAGGGTGTAGCAGCAGTAGGTGGGCCGGCCGCCTCGTCTGGCACAGGTGGGGCTTTAGACGATAGTCATTGATAGATATTGGCAAGATGTCATGGCGCGGTGTGCTAAGATAAAGGCAGGCTTGGTAGGCCTTATAGGAGATTTTCCTGAGGTTGGTGCCAGGGTTGTGGAGTTGACGGCAAAGTATGAGGAGCTCATATTGGGGCTGTCAGGCGCTAACGAGAGGCTCAGGGGGAAGTTGGAAGGTGGTAGTTCCTTGGGTAGGGAAAAGGCGAGTGCATCGAGGGGGCCCTCAGCTACTTCGGTGCAGTCGTTGGGTGTCCCTGTAGGTTTAGCTGTAGGAGAAAGACCTTCGTTCGCGCAGGTCGCCAACTCGGCCAGGGTATCGGTGGACTTGGCAGGTAAGGCCCAGGTTAAATTACCTGATGTTGAGCCGGTCAAGCCAATCGAGACTTGGTCGGTTGTGGTTAGGGGAAAGAGTGGTGAATCCGTCGGAGACATCAAGAAGAGGGTGGTGGAAGAGCTGGTGCCTGCCGTGGGTGTCAGGGTGCACACAGTGCAGACTGGTAGGCAGGGTAGTGTGCTGGTTCGGACACCGTCTATTGCTGAACGCAATGCTTTTATCGGGCACAAGAAGCTCGAGGAGGTTGGTCTATCGGCAGAAACCGCCCAAGGACCGCTGGTTTGCTCCGTGGGGACGGGAGGTGCTACATCAAGCATTTTTCGTTTTCGGTAAGGGAGAAATCGCTGGTTAATTGGTGCAACCGGTGTCTCAGTCTGGATCACTTCGCATACAAGTGTAAGCAGAAGCAGTCCGTGTGTTGGCGTTGTGGTGAGTCCGGTCACTCCAAGAGGGATTGCTGTAATGCGATCCATTGTCGCGATTGCGACTTCTTGGGGAACCCGGCTGGTCATTTTATGCTTAGCATGGACTGTCCTGTCTATGCGGCGGCAGTGGTAAGAGCGGGTGCCAGGCATTAAAATGGAGGTTAAATTATTGCAATTTAACTGCCAGAATGCCCGGGCAGCGATGTCAGAGTTAGGGCAGTTGCTGTGCAGCACTCGGTGTAGCTTCGCGCTGTTGCAAGAACCGTATCTTGTCGAAGGACAGGTGAGGGGACTGCCTGCTCACATGCGTACGTTTGCCGATAGTGGTGGTGGCGCTGCTGTTGTTGTGAACGACGTAGATACCGTGTGCTGTTTAGTGGATCGTTCTGATTGGGGGGTATGTGTCAGTGTTGAGGGCGGCTTTGGTAGGCTGTATTTATGCAGTCTCTACTTCAGGTTCGGCTCTGACATTGAACCGTACCTAAACTACCTAGACAGGTTACTGGGTATTATTGGGGGTGGGGCTGCTGTTTTTGGCATCGACGCTAATGCGGTTTCTCCTGTGTGGTTCAGTAAGATGACGAATAACACTTCGGAGTCTCACAGGGCCCACAGGGGTGATTTGCTTAGCGATTGGATTGTTGCGAACGGTATTTCTGTCCTCAATGAGCCGAGTGACCTGTATACCTTCGATAGCCCGAACGGCCATAGCGATATCGACGTTACCCTGGCAACCTTGTCAGCGGTTCGTAGGTTTGACTTCAGATGGTTTATTCGGGGGGCTGAAGGGGTGAGTGATCACTGCCTCATGCAGGTGGAGTTTACTTGCTCTAGAAGCACTCAGGATGTCAGCTGGGGTCGAAATGTGAAACGTTGGCATCTCCGCGATGTCAACTGGGCAGCGTACCAAGGGGAAATTGCAAGAAAGGTCACGTCGATGTCGCTTGAGGCCTTTCGTGGCCTGCACATCGATGGTAAGGTAGCCATGTTGAACGAGGCAGTGTGGGAGGTTAACGATCGACTCTTTCAGAGGAGCCGGATGGTGAATCGGAGGAGGGTGAAGTGGTGGACTCCCGCACTGAGAGCGAAGCGGCTGCAGGTTCGGAATCTGCGCAAGCGGTTCCAAACTTGTAGACGTGGCAGGCTGGCTGACTTGGAGAGGTCGAAACTGGCCTATAGGCAGGGATTGGCTGAGTACAAGCTCATGCTGGCTCGCTCTAAGGAGGAGGAGTGGAGATCCTTCGCCGCTGAGCACAGTAACGACCCGTGGGGGAAGTTATATCGTGTTTGTCGGGGGAGGAAATCCATGGAGGTAGGGACCATCCATGATGGGGGTCAAGTACTCACATTGTGGAAGGATTGTGTAACTGTCCTAATGAAGACCTTTTTCCCTAGGGGCGAGCATTCTGCTGGTCCAGTGGTGGATCGGCTAAATGCAGCGCCTGCCGTAATGGAGGGGGAAATTGGCTGCGCCATAGCTAGGCTTAAATCGAGGAAGTCACCGGGTTTCGATGGGCTAACTGGCGGGATGGTGAAAGCTATCTGGTCGGTGGTTCCCGAATACTTGATGGCTATTTACTCGGACTGCGTCAGGGAAGGTTACTTTCCACTGGAGTGGAAGTGTGCAAGGGTGATAGTGCTTCTGAAGTCCAACGATCGGGTCAGGACTAATCCTAGATCCTATCGTGGCATCAGCCTCCTTCCGGTGCTTGGAAAGGTGCTGGAGAGGGTCTTGGTGGATAGATTGATGGAGACTATCCCTGAGCAGTCTCCATTCCAGTTTAGCTTTAGACAAGGTCGCAGTGTCGATGATGCATGGTTACTCGTGAGAGACACTGTCGATGGATCAGCTGCTAAGTATGTGCTCGGCATCTTCATTGACTTCAAGGGTGCATTCGACTACCTTGACTGGACGAGCGTAGAGCGGAGGTTGGGTGAGGTAGGGTGTCGCGAGATTGCTATCTGGAGGAGCTATTTCTCTGGCAGAACTGCTCGCGTCGAGAGTCCTGTGGATTCCGTGACAGTCGGTGTTGAGAGGGGATGTCCTCAGGGGTCTATCGGGGGACCGTATATATGGAACCTGATGATGGATCCTCTGCTGCAGCGGCTTTCATCTTGGCGTCCGTTCTGTAGGTGCGTTGCCTATGCTGATGATCTCCTGGTCCTAATCGAAGGCCAGTCTCGCGCTGAGCTGGAGAGCAGGAGCACGGAGGTCATGGGCTTGGTGGGTGCTTGGGGCGCGGGTGTTGGGGTGGAGGTTGCTGTGGAAAAGACGTCCACTATGTTGCTCAAGGGCAAACTGTCCTTGAACCGGCCGCCGCTTGTTAGGGCTGGCGGTGTGAGCCTGAGGTATGTGGCGAAAGTCAGGTATCTTGGGATCACTATCGGGGAGAGAATGAGTTTTCTTCCTCATCTTTTACAGGTGAGGGAGAGGCTCCGATCTCTTGTGCCGGCGGTTAGCAGGGTTCTGAAGTGTGACTGGGGCCTGTCTAGGCGGGCGGTGCGTATTGTGTACAACGGGCTGTTTGTTGCTTGCGCGGCATTCGGCTCCTGTGTGTGGTACGACGCCGTCAAGACCGTGACAGGAAGAAGCAAGATTATCTCTTGTCAGAGAATCATGCTCCTCGGCACGCTTAGGGTTTGCAAGACCGTCTCTACGGAGGCTCTGCAAGTGTTGGCTGGTGTGCCTCCACTTGACCTGGAGGTGATACGTAGAGGTATTGCTGGCAGGTTGGTGAGGCAGCGGCATCTCTCGGCATCCGATTGGAGCGAGGCCAGGCATGCTCAGGGTTTGAGCACTCGAGAGCGTAAGGTTTTGTTGAGGGAGTGTGTTTTCTCTAGGTGGCAGTCTCGTTGGACTGATAGTGGGAAAGGTAGGACTACCTTCCAATTTCTTCCTGAGGTAGGGCCAGCTTGTGATAGGGAATGCTTGGACTTCTCGTTCCGCACGGGCATGCTTCTGACTGGTCATGGTTCCTTAAATGCATTCTTGCATGAGAGGACCCTGGCCGGGTCGGCGGAGTGTTCATGTGGAGCTCCGAGGGAAGATTCGAGGCATGTGCTAACTGAGTGTCCGCGATACGCTCACTTCAGGGATCTCCCTGCGATGGGTGTTGTGTGGGTGGATGGTGCTTGGGACTTCAGTCGGATCCTCTTCACGAGAGAGACGGCTGATAGTCTGGCCGGCTTTGCCGACAGAGTCTTTCAGACTCGAAGGCAATAATGGCATCTGTCTGTCCTTGTTTTAGATACCGCGGCGAGTTGGGGTTCACCCAGTATTGGTGTTCGTTGGCGGGACTGGATTCCTTGTTGGCATGGTTGACAGGCAAATGCCTGGAGACTGTGTTGGCTTGGGAGACAGGCTGATCGCCTGAATGTCAATCTGGGGCTAGCGTGGGTCGCGGCTGTGGGCTTTGGGGGGGCGGGGTGTGCTGTTAGGTTGGGCTTTTATGCCCGCAACCCCTTGGGCTGGGACCGGCGAGTGTTTGGGCGGGACAGGGGCCTACCCAGGTCTTATCCTGACTCACTCACCGTCCGTCCTATAACCATGGCTGGGGATGTTTGGGCGGGACAGGGGCCTTCACGGGTCTCATCCTGACTCACTCATCGCTGGTCATGGGCCCACTCCCTGCACCACCATCTGTGGTGATTGCGCCCTTTGTCCCGAGTCGTTGACTTGGTGGCATTGGGGCATGATCCGCAGTGGGGGGTGTCCGGAGCTGGGGGTGCCTAGCATGTGCGCCTTGTCTGCTCTGGGGTACACAGCGACATGCGGCTCGTGCGCGTTCCTACCAATTCAAGCTGGTGGTGGTTGTTTATGTGTCCTTGTAGTAGTTTTGGCTGTTTTTGCTTTTGGACCTGGCTGACTCTTAGGTAGGGTTGTCCAACAGGTATCGTTTGCGTATGCCACTTGTTTCAGGTGGGTGAACTGGTGTGTGTGTTGACCGACTCGGGTGGTGCTTGTCTCCATCTGATCTCGGCGGGAGGTTCAGGTATTCAGAGGAGCATAGGTAGGGGTGTGGGTGTACATGCCTGGTTATTAGCTTCTGCCTTGGTTGGTGGCTGGGTGTGTGCATCTGAGGTTGCTAGGCCTCGAGTTTTGTGGAACTCATCTAGAAGTGACCTTCACGGTCGCGAAGCTCCACCGGAAGCTATATTCTGGTACCACGGGAGATAGTGCCCAGGAGGTAGGGGTGGTTTCTTGTGTCGCAAGATGCTTGACCCCTCTACTTCAGACTATCTATGAGGTAGGCCCCCTTGTGGGAGTATCGTGGTGGCTGTGGTTGCTTCAAATCGCGGAAGCATATGGTTTTCAAGTTCTGCTTGGATTCAAGAGGTGCTAGATAGACCTCGCTCCTCAGCAAGGTGTGTGACATGCCCCAACATGTTAACAGAATTGCTACTGGGTGGTCTTGTACTACTCAGGGCGTTGGTCAGCGCTAAATCTGACTCCGTTAGTGTGGGTAGGCCCACCGTGGAATTAAGCCATTAATTGGCAGGTGTCCACGTTAAACGAAATTCGGTTCTTCCTTCGGGTGTTGTCTGACCAGAAAAGCGAAGCCAACTAAAATTGTGTACATTGAAATCGCCCGCAATGACGATTTCAGTGTGAGGATAATGGGAAACAATTCTTTGGATGGAATCGGACAGAGCATCAAATTCGTTAAAAGTTGAATTTCTGTCCAGGTTTGGACTTCGATAAATGAAACAGGTATGAATGATGTGATTATGTACCGTGAATTTTAACCATATAAAATTGAAGTTCGTATTTGAACATTTACCGAATTGGGGTTGAAGTTGGTACGCAACATCATTTCTTATATAAATCGCGAGGCCGTGATGTGGGAAGAATAATGGCACTAAGCTATACCCATGTAGAGAAAATTCCGAATCATCGGTGTTTTCACCCACCTGAGTTTCACTTAGCGCCAAAACAGCTGGCCTGTTGTTTACAGTATGGATGTACGTGGCACAGAAATTCCTTCGCAAGCCGCGAATATTGCTAAAATCAACCCTAAAATCACTTACCATTGAAAATTTTCAGAAAACGAAAAAACTAAAACAAACAAGTAGTCTAATTTAATAATTAAAAAATCTCAGTACCAATTGCAATATTCAATACACATTGCCATTAGTGTTATGCCTAAATGGCAACATGCATCAAATCCGCTCCTGGAATAAAGAGATTAACAATTATCAAATATCCATTTGTTGTTATCTATACTTGATTCATCGTACACTCTATGTGAGATTACCCACACGGTGTATACGATGATCAAGCTAGATTAACTGTTGGTTGAGAAAGGGAAAGGATGGGACGAGGGATTAGCACTTGCTGACTGTGTTTATATATATATATATTTTTTTTCTTTATAATTTTTTTTTGTTACACTTTGCGGCACTAATTTAGATTATTGAATTTTGTTTTGATTTGGCGTGTTTATTGACTTTATATTATGAGTTATTGTTTTTTTTTTTTTATTTTTATTTTAACAATTTGAAGGGGAGGAAATGGACTTTTTTTTTATATTTTTTTGGCAATTTAAAACTTTCACTTTCACAACACAGTTGATGTGCACTTGTTGACATGCAGATCGGCACTGATGCGTCTAAATTCGGATTTGGAGCAATAATGATGCAAAAGTCCAGCGACGATAGTTTGTTTCATCCCGTTTATTTTTACAGTCGAAAGACCTCTCCGACTCAGGAAAAAAATAGTAGCTACGAACTAGAGGTTTTAGCTATTGTTGCAGCGTTAAAAAAATTGAGGGTATATCTTCTTGGGATTCGTTTCAAAATCGTCACTGACTGTGCGGCATTAAAGCAGACAATGGAAAAAAAGAGTTAGCTTCGAGAATAGCGGGCTGGGCATTGCTACTTCAGGATTTCGACTATAAGTTAGAGCATAGAGCAGGCACAAAAATGAAGCATGTAGATGCACTAAGCCGAAATCCCTTATCCATGGTTGTTCAGAGCGAATTAGTCGAGAGGTTGAAAACAGACCAGAAGAAAGATGAAAGAATCGCAATTATTATTAAACTTTTGGAACAAGGTGGATATAAAAATTTCGTTTATGAAAACGAAATTTTATACGAGGTGAACGGCCAAGGAGACCGGCTTTTATGCATTCCAAAAGGTATGGAAAAGGAACTTATTAAAAAGGTCCACGACCAAGGCCATTTTTCTGTTAGGAAAATGGAAGATCTCATAAAGCGAGACTATTCTATTCCTAATCTTAAAGAAAAAATAGAAAAATGTAGACAGAACTGTATTGAGTGCATATTATCGGAAAAGAAGCAAGGAAAGCAGGAAGGCTACTTGTACCCGATTCCAAAAGAGGATCGTCCGTTGCACACGTACCACTTGGATCACGTTGGACCACTTTCAGCGACTGGGAAGCAGTACAAGTATATTCTCGTTGTCGTAGATGGTTTCAGTAAATTTTTGTGGATATATCCGACTAAAACTCTGTGTACTTCAGAAGTACTTCAAAAACTTAGTCAACAGAGCAGCGTTTTTGGAAATCCACAGCGATTTATCACTGACAAAGGCACAGCTTTTACTTCTAATAATTTCGACGAATATTGTCAAGAGGAAGGTATCAAACACATAAAAATAACGACAGGGGTGCCAAGAGGTAATGGGCAGGTCGAAAGAATTAATAGAGCTATTATTCCTATTCTTACAAAACTTTCTTTGGAAAAGCCTCAAGATTGGTATAAATTCACAAATAAGGTGCAAAAGTTTTTAAATTCTAGCCTTAGCAGAAGTACTGGCCGATGTCCTTTCGAACTGATGTTTGGTGTTCATATGAGGAACAAGGAAGACGTCCGCATTGCTGAAGCAGTATCTGAAGAACTTTTGGAGTTATTCAACGAGGAGCGAGATACTATGCGTGAAGAAGCGAGAAAGCAAATCGAGACTATCCAGTGCGAAAATGAGCGAGGTTTTAATAAGAAGAGGAAGGCTGCCCGGAAGTATAAAGTTGGAGATCTCGTAGCCATACGCAGAACACAGTTTGGTAATTTAATAAAAATTCATAAAAAATTTCTTGGTCCTTATAGGGTGACAAATGTTGGCCTTCATGATCGTTATGATGTGGAGAAAGTTGATGAATCAGAGGGGCCAAGAAAAACAAGTAGCAGTGCCGATAATATGAAGCCATGGGTTCCATACGATGATTCTTCTGATGAGGACGAAATTATTGAAAACGATACTGTTTTACCAGACCCGATGAGCAAAGATGAACATGACATAGTTACCTAAGATGACTTACTTACCTGAGATGACTTATTTACCTGAGATGACCTACCTGAGATGACCTACTTTCATGAGATGACCTACTTACCTGAGATGACATACTTACCTGAGATGACCTACCTGAGATGACCTACTTACATGAGATGACCTACTTACCTGAGATGACATACTTACCTGAGATGACCTATCTGAGATGACCTACCTGCGATTACCTATCTGAGATAACCTACCTGAGATTAACTACCTGAGATGAACTACCTGAGATGACTTCCAAAGATGACATAACTACCTGAGATGAATATTTACCTGAGATGACTTCTTATTTGAGATGATTTTAATGCTTGGATAGCTAGATAAATTAATTTTCCTTTTATTTAACCTTAGACGATTTTGAGATGAGATTTACCTATCTGAAAGGAGAAGAAGTTCCCCGAGACGTTGAACAAGCAGGATGGCCGAGTTGTAGGAATCTAGTATTTGGCAACTCCTTCCCCCTATTATTTTCTGGAAGTTAACGAAGAAGCGTATCATATGATTTACTTCCTAAATCCAAAATAGTTGGCAGCATCGATGTTTGGAGCCGATGTTCATAGAAGAGAACAAGAATGAGGTCTCTTTGACCACCAACCACCGATCCAGCAACATCTTCGAACCAGACCTACTTAACTACTTTTTTATTTTAACTTATCAAATTGAATTGTACTTTTACTTAACATTAAATTTTACTTAAATTAATAAATTATAACGTTTAAGAAATTACATTAAACTCTACATACATAAGGAAATGAAGAAACAGAAATATTGGCCAAGGATTATTTTTAACTTAAACATATTTCACAACAGCCCATCAAAATTAAACAGTTCAAAACTGGTTTTATCTTTTAAAATCTGAAATTGATTTGACACCAACGCGATGTACACCGTCTGATTTATTATTTAAAAATCATTTTTTGTATTAGGTATATGTAGGTATGTATGTACATTTATGTATATAAAATTTTGAAAATATTAAAAAAAAATTGATACGCTATTTTTTAGTACTTATTAATGCGGAGTTAAAGATTAATAATGTATAGTACACCCATTTTTGAAATATCGAATTTTCAAAAAATAATTTTGATTTTTTTTAATCCAAAATTTGATTTTTTGAAAATTTTGATATGCAATATTATTCAAACAGGAGCTCTTGTTTAAAAAAAAACTCATTAAAATCGGTTGAGCAGATAATGAGATAGTCGAAAAAAAAATGGTTCCATAAGAGATACTTTTATTAGACTATAGAAATTTTGTTTACAATAATATTATCGTAGATTGTATTTATGTATGTTAACTCACACAAAAATTTTGATCAAAATCGTAGGAGTCGTTTTTGAGAAAAATAAGATTTTCCATGCCGGTTTTTAAACTTTTGTATGGGAGGTACCGTTATTTTTGGTTATATGAAAAACTTTTATTTAAAATCTGCTAGAAACTGTTGCGTATTAAGTTTAGTAAAAATCGACCAACTTGTTTTCGAGATTTTTGAAAAATTTGATATACAATACTTTTAAACTTTTAGAAAACATTCTTTTAAAAAAAAATTGATCAAAATCAGTGGAATCGTTTTTGAGAAAATCGAAAGTCAAAGTAATGGTTCTATGGGAGGTACCATTTATAACCATTTTTGGGAATTTTTTTTATAAAATGGTAGCCTTTTTGTAAAAAAATTACTGTTTTTTTTTTAAGTTGTGGGAACGTTTTTGAAAAAAATAAGATTTTCATTTTTTGCTAAAAAAAAAAATGTATGACAGGAACCTACCGTTATTTTTGGTATTAAAATGCCCAGAAAACGCTAGGTACCAAGTTTAAAGAAAATCGACCGAGTCGTTAAGGCTACAGCCGAAAGGACAGACAGACAGAATTGCAAGACCTACTTTTTTCAACTTCGCTATCATCGTAATCATAGAGATTACGATGTCAACTTTGATCAAAATGTCGAGTTTGATTTTTTTACGAATCCATAACTTGCAATATAGTACCTACCTATGTACATATAATATCGCAAGTAAAAATCATTTAACTTTTATTGATTAATTTATTAAAAAAAATTTTCTTGAAATCGTTTCTCTATTTTTAATAATAACTTATTAACTTCAGGGTTGCAAAAGCTTAAGTCACTTGTTAGCTTAAGTTTGGCTTTAATTCACAAGCTAGTGAGTGACTTATGAATTAAAAAAAATATAATTCAGAAGCTAAGAACTGACTTATGAATTAAAAAAAATTTAATTCACAAGTCAGTTGGTGACTTGTGAATTAAAAAAAATTAAATCATAAGCATCTTAGTGACTTATGAATTAAAAAACAATAATTCAGAACCTACTAAGTGACTTATGAATTAAAAAAATTTAAGTTATGGGCAAGTAAGTGACTTATGAATTAAAAAATTTTAATTCCCAACCTACTAAGTGACTTAGGAAATAAAAAAATTCAAGTCATGAGCAAGTAAGTGACTTATGAATTAAAAAAATCAAATCATCAGCAAGTAAGTGACTTATGAATTAAAAAAAATTAATTCCCAACCTACTAAGTGACTTATGATTTAAAAAAAATTTAAGTCATGAGCAAGTAAGTGACTTATGAATTAAAAAAATTCAAATCATCAGCAAGTAAGTGACTTATGAATTAAAAAAGTTTAATTCAAAACCAACTTAGTGACTTATGAATTAAAAAAATTTAATTCATAAGTTAATGGAAAAAAACTGATTAGAAAAATTATGAAATGGATAATTTATAAGCTCGTGTGATAATCTTATGATTTAAAAACTAGATTTGAAAGCTGAAAAGATATTCAAAATTAAAAATTTATCAAAAAAAAAATTTAAATTAAAATTAAATGTTATACTTACTGAGTAGGTACCATAAGATTCGAAGTGCTTAATTAAGAAAACGGAATGTTTTTTTTTCAATTTTATTGAAAATACATATTGAATTAGCTTAAGGTACTTGAAACAATTTTACAAAAAAATATCAAATAATCAACTCATGTAAAATATGAAAACCAAAAAATTTAAAGGCATATGCATACAAATATGCACTCACGAAATTTATATAATGATAACCCAACATTTTCTGAACCCAAAGATTTTATCAATATTGCTTTTTATTTAACTGGATTATAGGGACTGCATAAACGGCAACTCCCAAAAAATTATCCAAAAGCTTTCGTTATAATTAAATAATTATGTAGTCAAAACAAGCTCAAAAATTTCAAATCTACCAACTAACTTATGAATTAAATTTTTTTTAATTCACAAGTCACCAACTGACTTGTGAATTAATTTTTTTTTTAATTCATAAGTCACTTACTCCCTGATGACTTGATTTTTTTTAATTCATAAGTCACTAAGTAGGTGGTGAATTAAATTTTTTTTAATTCATAAGTCACTTAGTAGCTTAGGATTTAAATTTTTTTTTATTCATAAGTCACTTTGGGGGTTGTGAATTAATTTTTACTTGCGATATAGGTACTATAGGGCAAGTTCTGCATTTGGAAAAAAAATCGAACTCGAGATTTTGATCAAAGTTGACATTACGATGATAGCGAAGACGAAAAAAGTGGGTCTGACAATTCCGTCTGTCTGTCTGTATGTCTGTATGTCTGTACCTCGAACTACAGCCTAAACTACCTGACGTATTTTCTTCAAACTCGGTAGTTAAGGGTCTTCGGTGATTCCCTAGAGGAAAAATTGAAATTTTTTTTTTAGCTCCAAAACTAAGGGTACCCCCCATACACCCGTAATGCAAAATCTTATTTATCTCGAAAACGGCTCTAACGATTTTGATAAAAAAAATTAAGTGTGATATTATGGACATGGACTATATTTTGGTAAAAAAAAATTTGGGGGGAAATGTTATAAGGGGTACCTGTCATAGAACGGTTTTTTTGATTTTCGAATTTCTCACCAACTGCTCTAACGATTTTAACCAAAATTTTTATGCAGGAGCTGCTTTGCATTTTAAAAAATATAAACTAAAAATTTTTTCGAAAAAATAGTTTTTGGATTTTTAAAAAAAAAATACAATTTTTTTTTTGAAAATTCAATATCTTGAAAACCGATACAAGATTAAATTTTTAAATTACGTTTTAAAATGTATTTAATTAAATACTAACAATTTGCATATCAATTTTTTTTATAAAAATTTTAAGGAAAATTTAGTACACAAAAAACATGTTTCAGTGTGTCTGTATGTCTGTACCTCTCACTACAGCCTAAACCCTTGGACCTATTTCTTTCAATCTCGGTAGTTAAGGGTCTTCGGTGATTCCCTAGAGGAAAAATTGAAATTTTTTTTTTTAGCTCCAAAACTAAGGGTACCCCCCATACACCCGTAATGCAAAATCTTATTTATCTCGAAAACGGCTCTAACGATTTTGATAAAAAAAATTAAATGTGATATTATGGACATGGACTATATTTTGGTGAAAAAAAAATTTGGGGGGAAATGTTATAAGGGGTACCTGTCATAGAACGGTTTTTTTGATTTTCGAATTTCTCACCAACGGCTCTAACGATTTTAACCAAAATTTTTATGCAGGAGCTGCTTTGCATTTTAAAAAATATAAACTAAAAATTTTTTCGAAAAAATAGTTTTTGGATTTTTAAAAAAATAATACAATTTTTTTTTTGAAAATTCAATATCTTGAAAACCGATACAAGATTAAATTTTTAAATTACGTTTTAAAATGTATTTAATTAAATACTAACAATTTGCATATCAATTTTTTTTATAAAAATTTTAAGGAAAATTTAGTACACAAAAAACATGTTTCAGTGTGTCTGTATGTCTGTACCTCTCACTACAGCCTAAACCCTTGGACCTATTTCTTTCAATCTCGGTAGTTAAGGGTCTTCGGTGATTCCCTAGAGGAAAAATTGAAATTTTTTTTTTAGCTCCAAAACTAAGGGTACCCCCCATACACCCGTAATGCAAAATCTTATTTATCTCGAAAACGGCTCTAACGATTTTGATAAAAAAAATTAAGTGTGATATTATGGACATGGACTATATTTTGGTGAAAAAAAAATTTGGGGGGAAATGTTATAAGGGGTACCTGTCATAGAACGGTTTTTTTGATTTTCGAATTTCTCACCAACGGCTCTAACGATTTTAACCAAAATTTTTATGCAGGAGCTGCTTTGCATTTTAAAAAATATAAACTAAAAATTTTTTCGAAAAAATAGTTTTTGGATTTTTAAAAAAATAATACAATTTTTTTTTGAAAATTCAATATCTTGAAAACCGATACAAGATTAAATTTTTAAATTACGTTTTAAAATGTATTTAATTAAATACTAACAATTTGCATATCAATTTTTTTTATAAAAATTTTAAGGAAAATTTAGTACACAAAAAACATGTTTCAGTGTGTCTGTATGTCTGTACCTCTCACTACAGCCTAAACCCTTGGACCTATTTCTTTCAATCTCGGTAGTTAAGGGTCTTCGGTGATTCCCTAGAGGAAAAATTGAAATTTTTTTTTTAGCTCCAAAACTAAGGGTACCCCCATACACCCGTAATGCAAAATCTTATTTATCTCGAAAACGGCTCTAACGATTTTGATAAAAAAAATTAAGTGTGATATTATGGACATAGACTACATTTTGGTCAAAAAAAATTTTGGGGCAAAATGTTATTAGGGGTACCTGCCATAGACCCGTTTTTTTGATTTTCGACTTTCTCATTAACGGCTCTAAGGATTTTAACCCAAAATTTTTAGCAGGAATCCCCTTAAGTTTAAAATAATATTGTGTATAAAAATATTCGAAAAAATATTTATTGGGTTTAAAAAAAAATTTTAAATCAATATCTTCAAAACCTATGAACGATTATTTTTTGTAATTATTTCCTAAAACCAATATTATTAAATACTTAAAATTCGCATCCCACATTTTTTTCTTGAAAAATTTTAGAGAAATTTCTTATATAAAAAATTTATTTAATAATAAAATGATTTTTTAATGTTTATTTGCATAAATTCATACTTTTCCGGAAACCAGACGGCAATTTTATGCATTTGAACATTATTATCTCATTAAATCCATGTTTTATATTTATAAAATGTATCTTAAATTCCAAAGTACTTTTACATAAGAGCAAGTTCGTGCGATCCAGTCGTGCATTTTATTTTTTAATTCATAAGTCACCAAATATCTTATGAATAAAATGGTTTTAATTCACAAGTCATCTATAGACTTATGACTTAAGGATTTTTTAATTCAAAAATTCGCAACCCTGATTAACTTTCGATTTCTCGGTAAAAAATAGAGAACCCAAATTTTTTACAAAAATGTGAGAAAATGTGTTTTATGCAACTTATGGTTCTTGAGATATGGAGAAAACAAACTCAGAAAAATCAATGTAATCAATCCAAAGGGGTAAAACGAAAATCTCTTGCGCTTATGTAGTTAGGTAGTGTACCCGTACACACAATTTTAAAAAAATTTCACAACACACGAAACACAGACAAGTTAAATGTTAAACTGCAACTAATTTTGTATTTAACTAGGATGTTTGCAAACTTTACTGCATTTTACGATAAAATAAAACAGAAAAAAATACAACTCACTAACACCTTAGATAAAAGATACAACAATATACGAATACATGGACTCTTATGAGCCAACTCACATCGAATCAGTCGAAACAAACGAAATGTTTTTGTCTCAACTTCTTGCCTTACGAGCAGGGTTCGAACCGCGGTAGTAAAATTTTGGAGCAGGCTTATAAGAAAATAAACGAATTGAAAATTTCTTGAGTAGATTTAGATTTAGTAATTCAGAGTCAGAGTTGGTTGCAAAATTTATTAACACAGTGGTCATTCCCATTCATGTGGTTTGGCTAAAGAAATTTTGAATTTTTCAGTGTTGAAAAAAATTAGTACCTACTTAAATCTTAAAAAACGGAGTAATGAAGTAGATATATTTTCTTTCGTAAAATTGAAGTAAATTTACTCCGATTGGAGTCAGATTTGAACGCTGCTCATGAGTGATAGTCGAAAGAAGACAAACGAAAAAGCTTTCCACCAGGACACACATAAAACGAAACAATCATTTACTGTTCCAAATCAGAGTCGTTGTCGATCATTGTACTTCACAATTGCTTATGGCGCAATACACATCTCAGACACAACATGACGATGACACAACAATAACAAAAAAAAAAAAACAAGAGAAAGACGTGTATCATTGCCGACAGCAAAACCGTGGCGCGAAAATCTTTTATATTATGTACCTACGTCCTACGCACACACACGGAACTTTCAGCTCAAAAGGAAAAAAAATATTTTCGAAAAGGACAGTATACCTATTAAAATTTGTTACAAAAGTAAGCTTACACTTAGCTTAGAAAAAATATAAAAAACATAACATACAAAAACCATTTACATTAACGTATTTAGAAAAATTGCAGCAAAATGCCGCCCGGATATTTTTAAATTTGCCGCCCCCAAAGCAAAGTGCCGCCCAGGGCTTGTGCCTCCTTTGCCCCCCCTTCGCTACTCCACTGTTGCCACGTGAACGTACTTGCGATTTCAATCGCTCGGTTTTTTAGTCGCAAAAATAGAACACATGAATTTAAATGAGAATGAACGCACTTGATATTAATAAATCGTGACGATTTAAAGGTCACAGTTTGTTTCATTTTCCAGGCGATGCGATTGTCGTAAGTTAAAATGAAACAAATGTACTCAAATGGATATGCTCACACTTGCGATTTAAATTACTACGACTTAAAAATCGTAGTCGCAATGAGAAATGGGCATGCACGCACTTTTGATTTTCAATCGTAAGATTTTTAACCCGCAAGGATAAGACACCATGGCGTTAAATGTGAATGCACGCACATGCGACTTAAAAATCGTAGCGATTATAAAAATAAAACATGTTCCATTTGGCTAGGACCGCACTTGTGATTTTTCATCGAGGCGATTAAAAAGTCGTAGTCGCTACAAATTATTGTCATGCACGCACTTGTGATTTTTTGCGCGCGATTATTTAATCCCAAAAAATAAAACACACTACTTTTTATATGAGTGCACGCATTTGTAACAAATAAGTAGCGACAGAAAAATCGCTTGAAAAAATGGAACTTGTTGCATTTTTATAATCGCTACGATTTTTAAGTCGCATGTGCGTGTATTCACATTAAACGCCATGTGTCTTATTCCTTGCGGCTAAGAAATCGTGGATTAAAAATTACAAGTGCGTGCATAGCAATTTCTTGTTGCGACTACGATTTTTAAGTCGTACCTAGTAATTTAAATCGCAAATGGGAGCATATCCATTTGAGTGCATTTGTTTCATTTTAACTTACGATAATCGCATCGCGTGAAAAATGAAACAAATTGCGAGCTTTAAATCGTCACGATTTGTTGGTATCAAGTGCGTTCATTCTCATTTAAACTCATGTGCTCTTCGTATTTTTGCGATTAAAAAACCGCGCGATTGAAATCGTAAGTGCGTTCCTAGCCTTAAAATATGTTTCATTAAAAAAAGTTGTGTAGTGGCTCTTTTGTTACGTTCAAAGTCTACTTAAAAACGTAAAAAAAATATTGGTTGTATCCGGTTATAAGTGGTCAGTTTCATAAGATCGACAATAGTTTTAAAGAACAGCCACAGACATTTGTGCAATACTAAAGAATGAGTATTGAATGCTTTAGGGAACTACAATCACAAAATCACAAGGGAGTGCATGATAATAATTTATGGCGACCTCGATTTTTTATTAACATCGACAAAAAATCGCAAGTGCCTTAGTCCTCTTCGAAACACACGTTCTCGCTATCCACATTGTTGAGTTAAGCCTCAAGACGTTGTTTAGCATCGATCTGTAAATCTCGGCGTTGACGGTTATGGCCAGACTAAAATTCGCACCCAACTGTGACTTTTTCGAAATACACTTGGATTTTTATTGTCCTGTCCACAAGTTCTTAGATGACATTTTTGGCATATTGCGCGGAACTTTTTCGACGGAAATACTGATTTTTAAAATAATTGGCAATTGTGGCTTGATGATAATATCCGAGTTATTTTTCTTCCAAGGATTTGTTATCCCAATCCACAAGCTTCTTGCAAGCAACAAATATCTGATAAATAATAGAAGTTTATGTATGAAATCGAATTTAAAATCAAAAAATTCCAATTTGAAAAATCGGACCGATTACAATAATTCCCTATGGGAAGTTAACAATTCAATAAAATTCTCTTTCAAGTACTGGGTATTGGTAGCTTTATAGACAGGGTTCCGAACGGCTAAACTATCTTAACAGTTTTTTTTTATTGCACTGAATTTTAGTTTTTGAAAATGAAAATTTGACATTGTATTGGTTTCGTCTGCTTGACCCAAATCCTCCCCCCGACGGGTTTCACCTAGTCGTGGTGGGGGGGCTTACGTCTATTCTCTCGCTGCTCGTCCAGCTAAGAGATTTAGACAACTAAGAAAACCCAAGGGAGTAGTAGGGTCAAAACGGGTGTGTGTGTTGGTGAAATCTCCGGCTACTTACGTGGCTGGAGATTTTTAAAGTTTAATTGGGTTATAAGGAGGAGTTAACTGTTGAGGTCTCCGGCTGCTTATGTGGCTGGAGAATTTTAAGGTTATTTAAGGTTTTAAAAGGGTTTCTTATTTGTAGTAGCAATTAATAGAGGGATCGTCGTCCTCGTTCGTTAGAACAAAGACTAGGAGTGTCTTTCCTAGCTTGCCGTAAGGTGAGCAAAGACTAGGAGTGTCTTTCCCAGTTTGCCGTAAGGTAAATAAAAGATAGGAGCGTCTTTCCTTGTTTGCCGTAAGGTAAATAAAAGATAGGAGCGTCTGTCCTTGTTTGCCGTAAGGTTAACTAAAGACTAGGAGCGTCTTTCCTAGTTTGCCGTAACATTGAGTTGTTGGTATCTACCCCGGCCGACTTCTTGGTGTGTATCCTAAGTTTTGACAGGCCCAGGGTTTTGCAGGATCCCATTTCGAAGTGACTGGTTCAGATCTGGAAATTTCTAAGCTTGAGACAACAACTTGGACTAAGTCCGGGTTCGGATCGCCTAGGAAGCTCCATGAAATGACGAAGTTGCGAAGCTCCACCGGAAGCTATATTCTGGTACCATGGGAGATAGTACCCATTTGAGCCGGAGGTTGAGTTTTACCCTTGGCTCGAACCCTATCTATGTGGCATCATGGTGGCTTGGTTTATTCCGAATGCGGAGACATATGGTTTTCAAGATTGTTTTCTTGAATTCAAGAGGTGTTAGATAGATCTCACCTCCAAAGCAAGAGGTGTGCATATGCTGCAACATATCACAACTTTGCGACCGAGATAGCTTGCTATGTCGGGGTTAATGGTCAGGACCCAATCTGACCCTGATGGAGGTAGTAGGCCTCCCGTGGGATTGAGCCATAATGAACAAGTGCTCACGTTAAACCAAAAGACGATCTTGATCCAAATCCTAGCTTTGAATTTTTCTATCTGATCAGGTTCCCGTGAAATTCCATTTGAAAAAGAAGTTTTTTGGCTTTTTTTTGAGAGGTTTTTGAAATATTCTCATTTGGAAAAAAATGGTATTTTGGACGTCATGTAACAACATGATGTGATTTTTTTTTTCAGTAGAGGCTTCAACGATTCCTAAAAGTTCGAAACTCTGCAAAAATATGTTTAAATCTGTCAAATATATTGTTTCTTCTCTATGAAATCCCTTGTTGATATTTATCTGGTCAACACTAGCACCTATATGATTTCTCTGAGATAATCAGTAAACTGGTTACGGTTAAGACTTTTACTATCTTCTGGACTTTAACACCACACTTATCATCTCGCATTGGTTACTTTGGTGGAGCACTTTACACCTCGGCATATTTCACGTTACAATGCTCACCGGGTAAAATCCCTGTGGCCCGGTAATCCAGTAACATCCTCTTTCATTCATTGGAATATCGCCTCTATCAACAGTTCCTTAATACCAACAGTGCTTAAATACCATCCCTAAAAAAATTCCACCCTTTAAATATGTATAAATGCTCGTCAGTTTATCCTTGAGCCGATCTTCGAACTGTTCGCCAAATACTAGAGACTTTTTTTTATTTCAATAGCTTGTGGATCATCGTACAATTCGAATTTCATATAAATCATCTCCTAATAAATAAAAGAAGGCCAACAGTTCTCCAGATCCTGAACAGTACAACTACCAACCATTCCAGCGTGCGTTTTTGTCGAAAGACATTACCTAAATGGTCTACAATTTTCATGACAAAGGGGAATGGGCTACTTCTTAGCAAGACACAGAACCGCTGAAAAAAAACATTTTTACTTTCATTTTAGGTGATAGTGGATTGCAATACAAACCTTTACTTCCGACATGACATTCCAAAATACTAACCTTTATAATATCGGGTACTACTCCTTTTAAGGACCACATCAATTAAAAACAATATCTGCAAGGGATTATCGATATTTGGCACTACAAAGCCTTGTATATCGTCACTAAATTGCGGTTGAGCTTACTCACAATTTTCGATCCGTTTAAGGGACAATTGAGAATGCTCAAACGGTGATGCGGCGATTAGTGTAAAGTGACTTGAGAACAAGAAGACCTGCTCGTATACCGAGATCGCCGGTACAGTACAGGCGACAATGAATGAAATTGGCTCGCCTTCACCAAGATACCGAAGCCGACTGGACTAGAGTCCTTATTGTCAGTCATGTTGTGAGCCGGAAGCGAGCTGCGCATCATGGAAATTTTAGTGAACTTCATTTATTAATTCAACAACATTCTGGAGGAAAACGTGGTTCCATTTTACCCATTTATTGGAGAAAACTTCTTGCTGATGCCGGACAATACTAGATAACATACTACAAGGTGCGTTACCCACTCCTTGAAAGATGTGGTAAACAACGGGTACTTAGGACAGCGATGATCCCGAAAATGAATCCTATTGCACACGTCTGGGACCTTGTAGGAAAAATGCTAATGAATCGACCTGCTTTTCCAGAAACACTCAGTGGGCTGACATCTGTTCTGATCGAGGAATAGAATAATTTGGACGAAGCTATCTAAACAAACCTTATATCGTTCGTAACCTTTGTATTCTATTTGGAAAGGTAATATCCACTATTGACAAAACGAGGTCTTACTTTATGTTTCATTTCTAAATTCTGCCTATTTCTTACCTGAACCACTTATTTTTATTTAAATAAACTTATTTTTTAACTTACGGAAAAAACTTGCAAAATTTCAAGGTGCGCCACGAGTCCTATATGCTTACACAATATACAGCTTTTGTCAATTCTATTGTGTTCTAAAATTTAATATGATTCTTTCTGTTGAATAGATAATATGACCAAAGAGAATTAATTTAAAAAAGGACTCACAATGACCCATTTTCAAATTCATATTTATCCAAAATTTAATGAAGAAGATGACTTGGCCGCAGCACGCACGGTAGCATGAAATGCGTTTTTAGTGCGCAAAAAGTACTCTTGAGATAATTATACGCAATTAAGACAGAATTTTAATCAGTTTTCAAGTTTTTGAGGTCGCTTCACCCCTTTTTTCCATCGTTAGAGTAAAAAAAATAACGGTATAGGGTGCATTAAGGAGGTTAGTAGAAAAGTTGAAAATTCAATCGGGAGTGATTGAAAAAGTTTTTTTTTTGTAGAAGAAGGTTGTGTAGGGGAGAAAATTATGGATGGGCGAATGCCGAGTAAAAATAAACATACATAGTTATTGAAAAAACTTTCGATAGATTTCATCCGGTATTATGTACTGCTTTGGAATAGATACTGCAAGAGCATCTCTTGTCAGGAAAATCGCTTCTCATCTGCCAGTGATGAGTTGCATGCAACAACCATGTTTAATGAAGTCGGGGAGTTGATATCTGTCATTAAACAAGAAAGTCAGGTTTCTTTTTTAATTAATTTTAACTTCTGAAATAGTCTAATTTGTTCTGAAAACTTTTAAATTCGGTAACTAAACTAAGGCTGCGGATAAAACACGTCCTTTCTTTTGTTTAATTGCATAAATAAGACACGAAATTCTAAACTTTTCCCGGTGGCATACTCAACAGCGTACCGTTAAAAAAAAAATTGCATATGCCGCTGAAGCGAGGCAGAGAAGAAAATTCACCAGAAAAATTAAATCATTCAAAAAAATTTCCATCGCAAAAAGAAATAATATGGCAGTTGGAAATACATGTCCATTGAACAATTGAAAGCAATGTTATTCGATTGCATTAACGAATGTGTGAATCCAAAATTTGAAGACGTTGCTAAGAAAGATGATGTTAAAGCAATTGCATCCCAAATGCAGTCACTCAAAGCACATAACGAACATCTTGTTCAACGTATAACTGCAATGGAGAACTATTGTCAACTGGATATTTTTTCACGGAAAAACAACGAAAATACTGTGGTGGTGCCCTTTCCGGCAGAGGGGAAAACCAATAAAGTCGACTTTGCAAAACAAACTTGTATGGGTCTTCTTAATCTTCAAGAAAGTGCAGAATTACCGTTGAAAAGTGCACAAAAGTTTAAAAACGAAAACACAAACAAATCCACTGTGATTTTGAATTTTCACCCGGGAGACACCGCGAAAAAAGTTATTGACGCAACTCCGACACTGAAAAACTCTGGTATTGTGATTCACCGCGAACAATTTTTTGATCACACGCCAAAAAAGAAAATCACTGTATCAAATCAAAACTGATCTACTCGCCATAACACCAAGCGCGAAAATTTTAATAAGAGGAGTAAAACTCCACATCAATAACTTCGCATTTTCCTTCAACTTCACACGAGGATTGACTGTAAATAATGCAGAGGAATTTTCTTTTGTCAAAACAACATTTGGAGACAGTAGTTTACGATTTTTTGACATCAACAACAACAAAGAATCTTTTGCGACATCACCGCCATCTATCAGTCAACATCAACAGCAACAGGATACAATGTACAGCGGAGTAATCGTCGTCATCAATTGTAGGATAGTGTTGCCGTCTGCCAAGTAATTTTAAATTTAAAATTATTAAGTTGTAATGTATCTGGTATTAAAAACAAGTTGACAATTCCAGAATTTTTTAAATATTTATTAAATTTTGACATTATTATTTTATTAGAAACTTATCTTGAAGATGGTCATAAAAATCGAATTGCTAAGTTTTTCAAAGACTTTTTTATTAAATTTATTCCCACCACCCGCAGTAGTATTTTTGGTAGAGCGAGTGGAGGTTATTTATAAGCTATACGATGTAGTTTAAAGAATTTCATAAGTATTAAATTTGTTGGGAGAAAGACAGTTATAAAGTTAAACTATAGTCATGAACAATATTACATTCTTCCAACCTATTTGAATTGTACTAACTGGAATAACGACTTTAATGAGCTGCAATCCTTTCTAAGTGAATTTGATTTTAAGAACGTTTTAATATTAGGCGATTTAAATGCAAGAATCGGTGAATTTCAAAACCCAGCCCCTCTGATGATGAACACATCACACGCCTTCGATAGTTTGAGAAAGTCTTTGGACGTAACTGTTAATAGTTGTGGCAGACGTTTAATAGAGTTGGTTGAGGACTTCGGTTTAATGGTGATGAATGGAATTACTAAAAGAGATAACAGACTGAGGTGAACTAACATTTATTTCTGGTCAGGGTTGTTCTTTGATAGATTACTGTTTGGCTAGAGGCGATTGGCTTAGAATTATAGACGACTTTGAGGTGCAGCCCGCAAGTTATTCAGCCCACCTTCCAATAGTGACATCCATTAAATTTAAAAACTTCGATTTTTCTATAAGTGAACCAGGCCGAAAATATAAATGGGTTGATAGTCAGATAGCTGCGAACAAACGTAGACTCGATGCGCGAGTAAATAGGCTATCGAGCCATGTATCTTGGTCCTGTGAGCAGTCAGCTAATGAAATAATTCAGATTATTAAGAGTTCAGCCATGCCACTTATTGGCAAACCAAAATTTAATGCTGAGTGGTACGATTGGGAATGCATAAAACACAGAAAATAAAATGCACGACTGGGTCGTACGAACTTGCTCCTAGGTAATAGACTAGGAATTTTAAGAAGGAATGTTATTAGGCTAGCAGCGCACTAACAACTTTTAGTGGCGAAACTGCTTGGTTCGAGCAACTAAAAAGTTTGTGTTTTAACACAAACTAAACGATTGCCTAAAATAAGTTAGCCATTTTATTGAACATATAATTATCTGCAAATTCACGGACATTCAACCAAACAGTTCATCTGTTTTCTATAAGTAACCAAACAGTTTCGCAACTAAAAATTGCTAGTGCGCGGCTAGCCTTAGAGAAAACTGTTCATAAGGATAAAATTATTTTTTTAAATACTTTTAGTAGTAAGAGACAAAAACAGAATGCTATGCAAATATGAATTTATGCAAGAACAAAAATCACAAGTCGTTGTAGTGGTTTCTTGAAAAAAAGCTTTAATGTACAAACTTTTTATAAGGTTTTTAAGAAAAAATTTTGGTACGCCAATTTAAAGTTTTTATTATTGTTCGAATTAAAATTAAATTTACAAAAAAAATATTGAGCCGTTTTGGAGGTATCGAATTTTTACAAAAAAAAAATGATAGATTTTTTTTTTTTAAATTCAAAAAATATTTATTTTAAAGCTTTTTAATTCAATGTGTTTTAGACTTTTTAGAAGCTTCTCTACAAAAAATTTCATTAAGATCCGTTATGTGGATAATGAAAAATTCAAAATTCGAAAAAATGGTGCTATGGTAGGTACAAGCTGTAATATCTTAATTTCAAATTTTTTTTATTAAATTAAAGATTGTTAAAATTGATTGGAAAAAACAAAATTTTGTCAAAATTCTAGGCGCCGTTTTCGAGAAAAATACGATTTTTGAAAACCATTTTTTTTTAATTTTTTAGCATTTGTATGGTAGGTACCTTTATTTTTAGGTAAAATAAATTTTTTTTTATTACATCTTGTAAATTATATTAAAAAACTTTTATTTGTCAAGTTTCAAAAAAATTTAGCATGGGGTTTTCGAAATATTGAGTTTTGAAAAAAAAATTTTGAAGTATTTTTTAAAAATCCAAAAAATTTTTTTTTAAAAATTTGAATAAGCAATTCTATTTAAATTTTTGAAGAGCCTTCGCAAACAAAAAATTATCAAAATCGGTGCCACCATTTTTGAGAAAATCAAAAACAAAAAAAATGGGGGGTACCCTCAATAACCATTTTTCGGAAAAATTTTTTCAAGCATTACCTAGATTTAACTAAATGAAATTTTTTCGTGTTTTTAGGTTTTAAATCTGTCCAGCAGTTTTTGAGAAAAAAAAAATATTTATAAAATTTCGAAAAAAATTCGTATGGCAGGTACCGTTATTTTTCGTCTTACAAAAAAAAAAAGAAAAAAACGTATGGGGGTAAAAAATCAAAACCCATATCTACCAAGTTTAAAGAAAATCGGCCGAGCCGTTTAGGCTGTAGTCGAAGCGACAGACAGACAGACAGACAGAATTGTCAGACCCACTTTTTTAGTCTTCGCTATCATCGTGATGTCAACTTTGATCAAAATCTCGAGTTAAATTTTTTTTACGAATCCATAACTTGCCTTATAGTACCTATAAGTCGCAAGTAAAAATCAAAACAATGGAAATGGCGGGCGAAGCTGGTTGCTCTCCCAGTGAAGGTAAGGAAAAAAAAATATAATTATGAGCAGAGTATAATATTTTTTTTTTTCGAAGGGGTAAAGTGGACGAAACAGATGACGTTGTTCTTGATAGAATCTTTAAAAAGATTAAAAAATGTCTGGGTTCACACGAAAATGTTGCTTAAAAGTTCTGTCGCTAAATCGAGGTACAATTTTCTCGGCATAATTTTCGTTTTTTTGGATTCTTCGCGAGTTTTCCTCATCATCAAAATCAAAAAACAAATTGAACGCTTCCCTTAAAAAAATTGCTTTTTCCATTTTCATTAATCAGAAATTAAATAAACACAAGTTTTCAAGGATATGAAAACACAAATTTCACAAACAAAGCTAAGAATTTTGACAGTTTATTTGAAAAATGATACAATGACAATTCAGTGCTTAGATATGTTTCTTAAATAGCTCAGAGCGCTCAGGTCACGCTCTGTGCCCTGCTCGGGGCTAAAAAGAAAAACGCCTATTGTGTTTCCTCAACGAGGTATTTTATACTTTTCTTTGTAAAATTATAAAAGTGCCTAAAAAGTGGTGTTTCAAAAAACATTAAATTTTGTACTTTAAAAAATTTATAATTTTTTTTTTGTATTTCTGATCATAGCAATTAACACTTATATCAAGTAAAAATAACAAACAAAAGTTTGTTTCCTAGTTTTTACACTCAAAGTTAAAAAAAAATAAAAAAAAATGTTTTTTGCCACCTTAAATATTTGTCAACTTTGACTGGCTCTACAAGCCGAACCGTTCATACAAATGAATTTTTTCGATTACTAGAGCTCCAAACATTTGTTAATTCAGAAAATGTAAAAGTTTTGCATTATAAACCCACCCGAAAAATGAATTTCGCAAGCACTTTTGCCTAAACGGGCCACTGTGCGACGTTCTCAAAGAAGTAAGCACTGATCCACACTAAACAGTGACTGTCGTGACTTTCACTAGGTGTATTCCAAGTAGGTGGAACTCGTGGGAAGTATGATCTTCCCGAATTCGACAATTTTGCTTGTTGACGAGCCCATTCATCCTCATGAATATCATTTTTCGATAGAATTTGGGGTCAACTTGCAACTGCTGGAGAGCCTAGTTAGCGAACAAAAGTTCTTGTCTAAGGTTGTTAGCTCTGAGTTCCTAGGTCAGTTGAAGTTTGTACGGGTGAAGGCCAATGTCATGACGCAAAATTCCCCAGGTTGTGGTGTGCGAAAGTTCCAAATTTTGTTCTAGGCGAAGAATTGCATGTCTCTGATTCTCCTGCACACTCTCACGGACAGCAGCGATATCTCCGGCAGATATTGCATTTCGTTGACATACATATGAGTGTTTTTGAGTTGTTCACTAAACTATTCCATCCTCTCTGAAGGACGTGGCGACCGTTAAATGGGCGAAGCACGCGAAATGTTGCTCGAGCAGAAGAACAATTTAATCATTTGCACATGTTACATGTTGTTGAATGCTTTAAATCTCCATATTGATTTGGCAAGGCAGACCTACTGACAGCCAATTTGACAGATATAGTTTCCACCATTCGGCCGCACTTGTCAAATTTCGAACATCTTAATTGGAAATCCCCTTAGTAGCGCTGCATATCCCGTTTTTAACATTTCTCAAATGAATTTACATTTACCTATCTTTTACACAGAGGTTTCCATTGAGCTTCTGGCAATTCCAAGAACAGGAAGCTGTTTCAATTTCATTCAGTTTGGCCGTAGAATGTAGCAGAAAATTCAAGGTGCCTAATCCTGTCCAATTAAATTCAGATTTAAAAACAGATGGTCTATTGCTCGGAGACTATTCATATGAAACTTCGAGCGTTGCACGCATTGATGTATGCAATATTCAAAGTAGGCCAATTATTCAAGTTCAGTAATTTGCAATCTATGCTAGGCACTTTATGCAAATCATGTTAATACTCGTACCAGGCTGTCATGTTGGTAAATTGAGGCTATGAGCTCTGTCGTGCGCCCCCAAACAATTAAGGTCCTTCAATAATAATAGTTTACGATAATAGGATCGTTGATTTTGAAGTACGTTGACGGCCACACGTATTTCGGGTCCTGTAAGGCAATTATCTTTCCACCCACTTCCACCATTTACAATACATACGCATAAATATATGGGTAATAATAAACTTCGAATAACATCCAATATCAAAATATTCCATAAGTATGATTTAAAGCTATGGGATAAGTTGCATGTACAAAGGGGTGTTATTCTATGGTTTCAATAAATTATTGAAGCGTATTACGTTAAAGCATAGTTAAATCAAAAGCTATAATTTTCTACATAAATCCAGGAAATTTTGTAAGGTACTTACCTAGAGCCTAGGGCTAAATTGTCATTCATCAGTTTATTGCTCATAAATGGTTAAGTTTTAATGCATCTTAGAAAGGGGCTGTTGTGGCAAAATCGAGTCATAGAATTCTCCGGAAAATTATAATTATTTTATGTTCTGACACAACTTTTACTTGCGATACATCTATGTATGTAGGTACTATGGGGGTTTTGTATTAAAAAAAATCAAAGTTGATATTACTATAATAGAGAACACTGAAAAAGTTGGCCCCACAATCCTGTCTGTATGTTTCTACCTCGACATATAGCCTAAACTGTTGAAGCGATTTCCTTCAAACTTGGTAATTAAAGTGATTTCCTAGAAGAGAAATAATTTTTTATTAGCTCCAAAACAGCCACTGTTTAAAATTTATCTGGAAAACGGCTCTAACGATTTTGATAAAAAAGATTAGGTGTGCTATTATGTGCATGGACTATATTTTTGGTGAAACAATATTTTAAGAAAAAAATGTTATTAACGCTACCTGTCATATCACGGTTTTTTTTTTTTTTTGATTTTCAACTTCTTCATTAACTTAAGTATTTTTGACAACCTTTTTGATTCAGAAGCTCCTCCTCCTTAAAATAATTGTTAATTAAAATTTTTGAAGAAGAAATTTAAAACTTTTTCCAAAAATCGAGTGAAACATAAGTTTTTCAAATTGTTTTCTAAAATGTATATTATTAAATATTTAAAATTGACATGTCAAATTTTATTTTAATAAAATTTTAAAACAATTTTTTTATAAAAAAATTAATTTAATAATAACTCGATAGCAGGTAGCAATTTCAAGCATTTGAACCCTTTTCTCTAATAAATTCCTTGTTTTGTACATCATAGTTTGATCCAGCGATGCTCCAACTACTTTAACCCATCTGAAAAATAGGTTTCTTCGAGGTCTGCAAAGTAGGCCTCTGTGGGCTTATTCGACTTAATTTTTTTCCCAGCAAGTGATTTCTTCAAGTTTTCAAACAAAAAAAGTAGCACGGGGTCAAATCTGGAGAATACGGTGGATAGGGCAGCAGTTCGTGGTTCAAATCGACCAATTTGGCTGTGGCTCTGAAGTGGTCCTACGGTTGCGCTTGTTATTCGGAGTGAGCAATCAGCGGTCTGCCAATACGAGATCGTGGATTTTTGACACGTTATCCTCCGTGGTAACCAATTTTGCGGCACCTGCGCCTAACTCTTCAAAAAACGATGTTCAACCACGTTGATACTTGTTATACCAATTTTTGACGGTCGCCATCGAAGGAAAAGAGTCACCGTACATAGCATCCAAGCGTTCTTTAGTTTCGCTGAGCGATTTTCTTTCCAAAAACAAGAATCGAATCACCGACCGATATTGCTCTTTTTCGATTTTTCGCTGACAAACTGGCTTCCACACGTGGTCAAAACAAAACTACGAGGCCGATTCGGCTGAAATTTTGAGATTAGTCGTAGAAGAAAATGTACTAGACGATAGTTTATCTCTCTTGCGATACTGGCACCATCGGGCCGTGAGGCTAGGTACTTATCGGAACACCCTCGTAAGAGTAAGTACGTGCGATCCAGTTGGACATTATATTTTTAATTTAAAATAATTCCCCTGAGTTTGAAGCTCTTTTAGAAGAACAGGTATACAAAAATGCTTGGAAATAAGTCTCTGTCCTTCAATTCACTATTTTCGATTTAAATCGAATTTCATTAACTTTTTGGAAGATAAAACTTCTTAAAGTCTTGATGTGTTGTAATAATTAGGCGTTTTTTCTTTTTAGTTCACAATAGAGCTCTAAGCAGAGTCCGCCCATATTGAGCATGTTCTAATTCTAACATCCTCTGAACCAAGCGTGCTCTGAGTTCTCTTTTAAACACACTTGAACACTTGTAGTTGTCACCATTTTTATTTTAAATTCCACCTATCAAATGCTTGTGTTAACTCTGACTGCTCAGTTATTTTATTCTGAGCTCATAGAGCGCACTCTGAACACGCTCAACAGATGCTCAGAACGACAAAAAAAAAACATATTCGAGGCTCTGAACTAAAAAAGAAACACATAATTTATTTTTTGATAACTCAGGCTCTGCTCTGTACTAAAAAAGAAAAACGGCTAATATTGACTTGGTGTCTTGTGCGTCTACCAATTCACATCCCATGTTTTTGTAGGCTATATATAGTAGCTTGTTTTTACTTGCGATACACATATGTAAGTATGTACTATATGGCAAGTTCTGCATTTGGAAAAAAATCGAACTCAAGACTTCGATCAAAGTTGACATTACGATGAAAGCGAAGACAAAAAAGTGTGTCTCGCAATTCCGTCTGTCTGTCTGTTCTACTACAGCCTAAACGGACCTGTCCGATTTTCTATAAACTTGGTAGATCCCCCCACACGTTTTTTATTTTTTTTTTATTTTTAAAACAAAAATAACGGTACCAGCCATATGAATTATTTTCGAAATTTCATAAATAATTTTATTTCTCGAAAACTGTTCCACAGATTAAAAAAAAATCGAAAAATTTCCGAGAAATGGTTATTAATGTTACCCCCCTACAACTATTTTGTTTGTGTTTGTGTTTCTCAAGAATGGTACAACCGATTTTAATCACTTTGTTATGCTAAGGCTCCCCAAAAGTTTTAATAGAATTGTGTATTGAACTTTTCAAAAATTTTTTTTTTGGATTTAAATTTTTTTTTTTTTTTTTTCAAAACTCAATATTTCGAAAACTCAATGCTCGGTTTTTTTAAAACTTGAAAATGTACAGTTTTTTAATTAAATCTAAAAGGATGGAAAAAAATTATACCTAAAATTACAGTACCCACGGTACAGATGTTAAAAAATGTTCTTCGAAAATCGTATTTTACTCAGAAACGGCAACAAGAATTTTGATATAATTTTTTCCTTCGATTAATTTCTACGATTCAATAATTTTGTTTTTAAATTAAAATATTACTGACTGTACCATCGAACCATTTTTCCAAATTTTGAATTTCTCATTATCAACATAACAGATTTTAGTGAAAATTTTTATAGAAAGCTTCTAAAAAGTTTGAAAAACATTGTATTTCAAAATTAAAAAAAAAAATAAATATTTTTTGAATTAAGAAAACATCAATTTTGTTTTGGAAAATAAGATTATGTATCTCGAAAACGGGTGAATTGTTTTTTTGAAAATTTAATTTTTATTCGAACAATAATAAAAACTTTAAGTTGTCGTACCAAATTTTTTTCTGAAAAAAGTCTTAAAAATTTTTGTATATAAACGCTTATTTTTTTAAGGACCACTACGACTTATAATTTTTCTTCTTGCATAAACTAATATTTGCTTGAATCACAGGGAACCCTGTTTTTATCTACAACTAGTAAAGAAGTTGTTTTAGTTTTAATAACTATTTTAATTAATTTTATGGTTATAAACATTTTTGTCTAGTAATAAGTATTCATTTTTAATTTTTTTTTAGTCTTTTATATAAGAGCAAGTTCTTGCGAACCAGTCGTGCACTTTATTAATTGCAAATAGACCTGATATACGATTTCGAAGTTTTTGCATTGAGGTTCCTACATAGATTGATGGGCATGATGTTGAGCCATCACCTATACATTTAATCTTGTATACTATATTTGATTTTTCTTCCTTTTCTAATTTATCTTTTAATTTTGAGAAAACTGAATTTCTAAGAGTATTTGTTGATTTAAAGGCTATTCTAGTTTTTTCTTTATCTCTAATTGGTGCTTTCAACAAACGGTTTGAAAAATTTGGAACGTATAAAGCACTTTTATATATTCTTTGTGGTTCATTTATATTTTGAGTTGATCGTCTGACACCATTGAAATAACGGGTGATTTTTAAGAGCATGAGAACTTTTTTTAAAAAAAAAACGCATAAAATTTGCAAAATCTCATCGATTCTTTATTTGAAACGTTAGATTGGTCCATGACATTTACTTTTTGAAGATAATTTCATTTAAATGTTGACCACGGCTGCGTCTTAGGTGGTCCATTCGGAAAGTCCAATTTTGGGTAACTTTTTCGAGCATTTCGGCCGGAATAGCCCGAATTTCTTCGGAAATGTTGTCTTCCAAAGCTGGAATAGTTGCTGGCTTATTTGTGTAGACTTTAGACTTGACGTAGCCCCACAAAAAATAGTCTAAAGGCGTCAAATCGCATGATCTTGGTGGCCAACTTACCGGTCCATTCCTTGAGATGAATTGTTCTCCGAAGTTTTCCCTCAAAATGGCCATAGAATCGCGAGCTGTGTGGCATGTAGCGCCATCTTGTTGAAACCACATGTCAACCAAGTTCAGTTCTTCCATTTTTGGCAACAAAAAGTTTGTTAGCATTGAACGATAGCGATCGCCATTCACCGTAACGTTGCGTCCAACAGCATCTTTGAAAAAATACGGTCCAATGATTCCACCAGCGTACAAACCACACCAAACAGTGCATTTTTCGGGATGCATGGGCAGTTCTTGAACGGCTTCTGGTTGCTCTTCACTCCAAATGCGGCAATTTTGCTTATTTACGTAGCCATTCAACCAGAAATGAGCCTCATCGCTGAACAAAATTTGTCGATAAAAAAGCGGATTTTCTGCCAACTTTTCTAGGGCCCATTCACTGAAAATTCGACGTTGTGGCAGATCGTTCGGCTTCAGTTCTTGCACGAGCTGTATTTTATACGGTTTTACACCAAGATCTTTGCGTAAAATCTTCCATGTGGTCGAATAACACAAACCCAATTGCTGCGAACGGCGACGAATCGACATTTCACGGTCTTCAGCAACACTCTCAGAAACAGACGCAATATTCTCTTCTGTACGCACTGTACGCATTCGTGTGGTTGGTTTAATGTCCAATAAAGTAAACTGAGTGCGAAACTTGGTCACAATCGCATTAATTGTTTGCTCACTTGGTCGATTATGTAGACCATAAATCGGACGTAAAGCGCGAAACACATTTCGAACCGAACACTGATTTTGGTAATAAAATTCAATGATTTGCAAGCGTTGCTCGTTAGTAAGTCTATTCATGATGAAATGTCAAAGCATACTGAGCATCTTTCTCTTTGACACCATGTCTGAAATCCCGCGTGATCTGTCAAATACTAATGCATGAAAATCCTAACCTCAAAAAAATCACCCGTTAGTTGTTAATAAGTGATTTAGTTATTTCTATGTAGGAACCTCAATGCAAAAACTTCGAAATCGTATATGAGGTCATAAATCTGATATAAATAGTGGTAGTACACAAAAGACTGCACTAGCTCTCCATTGCATAGAAGAAAATCATCGTCCTGACTTCAAAAATATAACAATTTTACAGTCAGAACAGAATTACAATAAAAGAATGTTACTAGAAATGTTACATATTAGAAACACCGAAAATAGTATTAATAGACGTTCAGATTGTGATAGACTTAGTAATATTTACGGTCAGTTTATTAATTATCAAACCATATCTACGTAAACAAAACTCAACGATTAAATTTATTATACATATATACATAAAAATATTTGAATTTATTTTCAAAATAAATTATTTGAATTTAAAAATTCAGATAGTTAAACATCAAATAAATTTTCAAACAAATTAAAAAATAAAAAAACAAAAGAGATAAAATATTTAAAACAAAAAAGAAAAAGATTTAAAACGTCTTTTAAACTTTTTTAAAAAACACGGAAACCAAAAAGAATAAACAAATAAAAAAATATTTGTATTTTTTAAAGTTATAAGTATACTCTTTTAGAATTTTGATGTATTTAATATATATGTATATATGTTTTAAATTATTTTTCAATTAATAAATAGGTCTGAAGAAGGGTGTAACCACATCCGAAACGTCACAACATAAAAAAACAAAACAAAATATTGACCTAAAGCCCACTTGAGGATAAACATTATTTAATTAAATAAAAGGTCACGAAGAAAGAAAATATTTATATAAAATGTCAGTAATATAGTAGACCTTCGATAGTGTGAACTAATTAATACAAGGCGTTTTCGGCTTTCTCTTGCCTGGTCCGGATTCGGTCTGTTTGGAATTAAATTTTATTCCCTTGACACACACTGTGTAACATATCCAAAAATTTACATTATAGAGTGTGAAAATCTCAGAAGTTCACATAAGGCTACTGTTTCTTAATTTCAAAAGTTATAAGGAAATATACACATTTTTAACAACATTCTTTGGCCCGTTTTCGTGAAAAATACAATTTTCGAAAAACATTTTTCAAGATTTGTCGGGTGGGTAACGTTGTCTTTAGATAAAATAATTTTTTTTCGACAATAATTCGTAGGGTAAGAGTACCTTTATTTTGGGTTTGAGAACAAAAAAAAAAAAAAAAAAAAACGTGTAGGGGGAAAATTTAAAAGTACTATCTACTAAGCTTAAGAAAAATTGGCAGGGCCCTGAGCCCCCCGAACAGACAGGTAGAATTGCGAGACCCACTTTTTTCGTCTTCGCTATCATGGTAATGTGAACTTTGATCAAAATCTCGAGTTATATATTTTTTACGAATGCATAACTTGTCTTATAGTATTTATAAGTCGCAAGTAAAAATTTTAAATAAGATTTCCAAATAATTGAAAAGCTTTTTATATAATTTAAATTTTAAATTAAATTTAAAAAAGCGCTCTTACGATTTATAATTTTTGCTTTTGCATCAATTTATTTTTGCTTAAGAAATCAAAGGGAATTTTGGCTTTACTTCCAACTACTAAAGGGGTTCCTGTTGTCATTTGAAAATAAATTTTATGGTGCTGAAAATGGATCTCTAATAACATCCATTTTTAAAATGCTGAGTATTTTAAACATCGGAGCAAGTTCGTAACATCTAGTGGTGCGTTTTATTTCTAATTTCGCATGAAAAGGAAACAGTATTTCCAAAAATGCAGCACTATAATTTGTTGTGAACGGCAACGCTGATCTTCATGTCAAGTTAATACCGCCATATATTGCACCATTTTGAGGAGAACTTGGTTGGGAAATTTTGTTTTTGCATTATGGAATGATGGTTAGTCTGTTGAGGTGCTTTTCTGGGATAAATTCCGTTAGCACTTAACACGTGTCATCAAATAATAATAGCAATGCTTGAACAACTTTGATGTACACTAAGTTTGTAAACATCACGTAACGTAAAATGCAGATCAATCCAAGAGAAAAGTAAGATATTTACTTAACTTTGGAAACGAGTTCAAATGTTGACTTACAGAACCTATTTCTTCTCCGGCTATAGGCCACGCAGAACGGTATAATTTTAATCTTCTATCAAATTTTTAAAAACGAATCAGCAGAAGTAGGTCTAACCAAGGCTAACTCTAATTTTAATCAAAATTACCCGAATTCCACTTCCTTGTCTTGCTGACACTCCAAACCAAATGCACAGTTTAACATGCCAAGCAAAAAATGTGAGGGACTTAAGAAAACACTTTTCCAAACAGTGCTTGGTTTCAAATTGCCAATGGCAATTTAATTTCCTCCTGCTTCGCGTCGTACTATCATTATCCCCATAGCACAACGAGCAAGGACCACACAGTGGCGACAGAGCGCTTGTGGTTAAATTACTCAAAGTACCCGGACATAATTTCTCCACTCATCCTGTGTGCTCTTCTTCAAATCTGATTGCAAGTGGGACTGAGTCTGAGAGTGGAACGATAAAGCCATGCAGAATGGAGTAAGAGTTACGTCAAAGTAGATTACGAAAAGTCTTGTGTGTTAGCTGAGTAATTACACAAGAAATTATCTACTCAAGGTTTTTGAAGAAGTTTTCCTACTCAACGTCTTATTTCAGACAAGACACACCTTTTGAGTAAGAGAGATTCTTTCCTTTCGTTGTAGCACTAAGGATGTATATCTAGGTATAGTATCTATCCTTATTACAAGGAGATCATCTTCATAAATTGCCAAAGTATGCAGTTTCACGAGTATGTATGTGTTTGCATTTCGATGGTTTGTTATTCTATAAGAAATCTGAGGATATTATTAAGGGTTCCTTTTTTCTTATTATTAAGCCCATCGTTGTGCAGGGATTCTGCATGGACGTTTTGGTCTTTTCCCGTTTATGGCTGTTGTTGGAAGGTTTAATTTTATTTCTTTTGTGGCATTAAATGCTCGGGATAATCCAATAGAAGTATATACCGGATTTGACCTTAAATTTAGACCCACCCGGGACTCATAAAAATTCTACACGCATTCACATACAATCACAAAAAAAACAGAATCCCAAACAGGTAGATCGACCGCAGATTGATTCTATCGATTGAAATTCAAATTATTGCTTCCTGCAAAGGAGATTTCTTCTATAAATATAGGGGAGAATGGGGCTGCAATTAATTTAAGGGAATTTTGACTGAAATTCAAAAATAAAAATAATTAAATTAGAGATTAATAGATTATACTAATATTTTCTTTTATTTTTCCAGACTTGGACAATTGAATCATGGGATCAATCGATCATGGGAAATCCACATTTAATGTCTACAATAGGAGTGATGGAGGATAGTAAGGCGTTTACGTACCTGTTAAACGATCGGCAAAAGATTTCAATGCCCTAATTAACGCCTATTTTCTTTTGAGAATTGCCGCCAAACTCGCGCCAAAATGATAGACGCCAGGGCGTGTGCAGGAGCACAATACTTATTCGTGTTGCATAATCCCAAATTTTTATTTCAATTTGATCTTAATTACAATTTGTTAGTTTAAAAAAATTTAACGGACGACTGGGTCTTAGTGATACTTTCTCTATATTCAAAAGCTTGATCTTAAGTTTCACATCTGAAAATTTGGTTTGCTAAAGTATCCTCTGAGTGAAAAATGAGCCTCATCGCTGAAGAATATGTTGTGCGGGAAAAATGATTTTCAAGGACCTAATTAGCCGCTTAAGATCTGCGCATTCCGTGGGTTATCCCGTTTCACTTCTTGAGTGAGTTGAACTTAAGAAGAGTGTAAATGCTGGCAAATCTAAAATACGATATAATGAACCTTATGATGACGGGTTAAACGGTTCCAAATATTCCTCTAACTCATTTCTGCATTTTTGCTCTACTTGCTATATTGTATTCGTAAAACATATTAGCTATCCTAAGAAAATTTAGTTGCAGATTTTGAATCGAAAATATATGTAGCCTAAATATTTTTAAAAGTTTAAATGGTAGGTATTGTCTCCTTAAATTTCCAAAAAAAAAAAATTGTTTAGATTTAAAAAAAATCAAAATTTAAAGAATTTCGATTTTGAAAGTTCTTCAACTCCTTTAATAGTTGGAGTCAAAAATTAGATTGCAATCTGATTTCTTAAAAAACATAAATAAATCATAATAGCTGTTTCTTAAAAAAAACATAGTGTCTTGTATAAAAAAAGTTTAAAATATTTTAAATAAAAGATTTTCGAACGCTAAATCAAAATTTTCATTATAGTGAAAATTGCGAAAATAAAATTTCAAAGAATATATTATATTTTTTGTTAAGTTTTATAATGCAGTTTTTATTTACATATGTATATTAATGTTTCTACTTTTGTAAAAGCATGGTTCATTGGGACGAACCATTTCTTGGAATTTTTTTTCCAACCATCATCTAGTTTTTACTAATTGGAATATTTCGATCTTCTTATTAAAACTGTGAAACAGTTTTTGAGAAAAAAAATTTCTAAAAATTTGAGAGAAAAATAGTCTTAAAAAAAGAAAAAAAAAAAGCTTGGAGTTCAGGCTGTTTTCAAACAGACGGACAGATTAAATTTCGAGGCCCACTTTGTAGTTTAAATTTTAATTACATTTCTTTAAAATTAAATTTAGCTTAATTCAGACATTATGCATACATAACTTCAAAAAATAACAAAAATTATTAAAACAATGAATTAAAATAACTTAATGATAATTCTAAGGTAATTATGGGTGGAATGTGGAAAAAGAAAAAAGGAATTGGATAGCATTTAAATCAAATATATTTGAATTGTTGGCTTTTTTCAACATTCTTGTCAGAGGTTCGGTTTGGCCCTATTCGGTTCGGTGAAAGGGTATACAGAACAGTGCTATTGACCTCAAACAACGATGATTTATATTCCACTTAACTTTGTTAAGTAAGGGAACACAGTCAATACCACCAGTTAATAACTGATTCAGAATAGAGTAGGTCAGCATTATCACGACGTTCAATTCTCTGAATGTGGATATGATGATAGGTGACCAGACCTGAGACGCAGGGACCTAACAAAGATTATACAGTACATAACGCTTATAAGAAACTCAAAAATTGCACAAGATTTGTTTCTTATAACCGAGTGTTTCTTATATTCATAGAACGGATATGAGAAACAAGTTTCTTATACGGATATAAGAAACAAGTTTCTTATACGGATATAAGAAACAACCCAAGTAACATCGTTGGAGCTAAATGTTATTTAAATGTTCTTAAATTGCTCTGAGAGAGTTAAATGCCAGGCTCTAGCTCTATTTCAAAACAGATTGCAGCTCTTGGTAAACGAATATGAAAATCTAGCTCCATAATGGAGTTTCTTAACAATCTTTAGCTTCGTTACGTTTAAAAGCTTTCTGCTCGATAAATATGCTCCATAATAATGTTTTTATTAGCTGTCGGAAAGCATGTAAGCATTTTGGTACTGCACCCTTTAAAATAGCTCTTTAACAGAAAAAGAATTTTTTAAAGTGTTATTTAAGAGCTGCAAGCTATATCTTTATGCATGTTTAACAAAATGGCGAATATCTAAGAATTTGTATTAAAAAGAAAAAGAAAACTATTTAAAGTGATGTGATAACTGAATTTTGAAAAGAATCATGAAAAACACAGAAAAAAGTGCACGAGCAAATTAAATATTTTTTTCTGAAGCTCAAAATTAAAATTAAAAAAATTTAATATCCACTTAAAACAAATTATTTTAGAAGGGCGTTGTAATATTTCGAAGTACAATATCAACATATCTGATAAAAATGAAATCGCACTTAGAAATCACACCACATTGAACGTATTATGGCTTTTAATTATTACCCTTACTCATTATTCTATTTAAATAAATGTTGAGTTGATGCTAAGATGATTAACCAATACAAATATGTAATGATTTCTCTTCGTGTTCAATAGTATGATTTGTATTTACTAATACTATGGCAGTTTTAGAGTGTATATTAAAGCTTTCAGCTTACAAAACATTCTTACAAGCACTATTAAGGAGCTAAAAAGTGCTCTCAAACTCAATGAATTAGCTGGAAGTGGGCTCGATGTTTGCTCTAAACGTGCATATAGAGCGTGTTTTAGAATAAACGAGCTCTAAGATTAGCTCTGAAAGCGCTTTTCAAGCCTTTATACAGCTAAAAATGTTTCTTGGGAAGTTTCTTATACAAATATACCCAGCAGCGTTACCACTTCCGGAAAAAAAGTCGAAGTAGATTTGGAGAAAAAAGTGAAGTAAATTGAGAAAAATCGAAGTAGATTTTAAAATGACTCTATATTTGGTTTTTGAAATATTAGAACTCAAGATTTTTATCAATTGATATTACAACACGAAAAAGTAGAGATTCCGTCTGTCTGCAGGTGTACCTCAACCTGCAGCCTAAATGAGAAATTGAAATGTTTTTTTTTGCTCGTTTCCTACCATTATGAAATATATTTGTTTCGAAGACGGCTCTAATGATTTTTATAAAAAAAAATCATGTTCAGATGCAGTCCGCATTTTTGTAAAAAAAAACGGTACCTGTCATAGATCCTTATTTTGATTTTCTACTTTCTCATTTCTGAGTCTACCGATTTCGATCAAAATTTTCATAGAGAATGTCAAAATAAGCACCAATATGTATATACAGTATTTATCGCTTATAAGAAACACGCTTATAAGAAAACCTCGCTTACAAGAAACTTGAACAAAAGCACCGTGTACTTTCCCATATATTTTAATGTTGAATTGTGTGTTTATAAGAAACACGTTTATAAGAAAAACACTGATAAAAGAAACATTTCTTCAACCACGAACTTTCTTTTTTTTAATGTAAAGTTGGTTGGATTTAAGAAACTTTCAAAAAAATCACGAAACTCAAAAAACTTGAACAGACCTTTGAGAAAAATTCAAAGCAACCTAGGTATGCAAATGTCATTTCAATTCGACATTTGAAGAGAATTTTAGTTCAGTGCTCAGTGTTAATAAATAAATTCTTTATGCAAATTAGTTTTTTTGGCCTTTAGTCCACAAAAATTGGCCATGTGAGATCGCCGGGACGAAACGCCAATTTTTGTGGACTAAAGGGCAAAAAAGCTAATTTGAATCAATAATTCAACAAGTCCATTAATAGTGCTAAGTCTTCTACTTGGCTGATTTATTTCAGTAGTAAAGGGTTTTCCAATAAGAGTTGTTATTTTGAATAGCCCGCTATTTCGGTAGCTGTCACTTTTGAAGCTGTCATTTTTTGACATTTGACAAGTAGAAACTACGCTATTAATAAAAATGGAACGATACACGCTTCAACAACGCACTGAAATTATTAAAATTGGGTCCTTGAAATGCATGAAAATGAACCGGAATTTCATCGAAAAATCATCTTGACTGATGAGGCCCATTTCCACCTCGGAGGCTACGTCAACAAGCAAAACTGTCGCATCTGGGGCTCGAAAAACCCAAGAGTTATTGTTGAAAAGCCTCTCCATCCTCAACGCGTGACTGTTTGGTGCTGTTTATGGTCCCGCGGGGTCATTGGACCTTACTTTTTCGAAAATGAGGCTGGAGCAACAGTTACGGTCAATGGATTGCGCTATCGAGAGATGATTAATGATTTTTTATGGCCTGAATTGGATGGTATTCATCTGGACAACGTTTACTTTCAACAAGACGGCGCTACGTGCCACACAAGCAATGAAACCATCGATCTTTTACGGGAAAAGTTTCCGGACCGTGTTATCTCTCGAAGAGGTGATCACAATTGGCCACCGAGATCTTGTGATTTAACACCTTGCGACTTCTTCCTTTGGGGCCACGTGAAAGATAAGGTCTACGCCAACAGCCCAGCGTCGATTCAAGACCTCAAAGATGAAATTCGTGAGGCTATCGAGGACATAGGGCAGCCACTTTGCGATTTGGTTATGGAAAATTTCAGGAAAAGGATATGGTCCTGTAAGCGTGGTTTTGGCGGCCATTTGGCTGATGTTGTGTTCCATTATTAACGGCATACCTTCCTCTTTATAATGAAATAAACATCCGATCATTTATCTCCAAAAATGCCATTTTTTTTTGAATATCAAAATAACACCTCTTATTGGAAAACCCTTTAGAAATATAGTAAATGTCAAAGAGCTGATAATGAAAATGAATCTTTTTTGAAGTTCATTTTATGCTATCTTTCGCAAATGAATGTTATTCGTTCGAATCTCAAAATTAAGAAAGTTCATTCGAAGGAATAGAATCATTCTAACGAATAGACTATTCATGAGAATGTCAAAATAAGCATGATTAAGGTATTTCGTAATGTAGGGACCTGAGGTTGAATTAGCTCTGTTAATAATGGAGTCATAATGAGACCGAAAATTTAGCTGATTATCACCTAAGTCGTGAATGGAAGTAACAACAGAAACTTGTTCATTATTCTTGTAGTAACAACGTTGAGGAAGACGAGGGCTAATGCGGGAGTAAGTAATGGTTTGAGATTTACTAACATTAAGCTCAAGGAAATTGTGATAGCACCAGGTATAGAAGTTGTTTAAGTCCGCTTGTAGTAGCTCATAATCTTGCGTGCATTTTATCTGTTTAAAGATACGCATGTCGTCGGCATAAATCTGCAGATCAGTTCCTACTTAAGTAAGCTCAACGTCATTAATTCTTAACAAAATGACTTTCTTGAAGGACGCCTGATGCTTACTGAAGGTGTTACCTCAAAACAACACTCTGTTTATCCGATCATCCTATAGTTTGAGAGTTCACTTTTAGATTCTTTTTTATGGATACAGATAATAAAAAATTCTCTCCACTATTTGGGAAACATACCGACGGAAACAGATAATTAAAAGAGAACAGCCAGTGGTTGAGCGACGAGTAATCATCCTTAAGCAGGTTAAATTTGTTTATTACTAACGTTTGACATAAATGTTAATCGATGCTAAAGATGTCTGATTGCAACCGTTCATATACCTAAAGAAGTCGATTTATTTCAGAGTTGCTTGAAGAAAATGCTTGACCAAAGAAATAAACGAAGAACGAAAAAAAATGGAAATAATGTGGGGGTCAGCGAATGAGGTGTTGGAGTATTTAAGGGTGGTTGAGGGATAACCGTCGGACTATTTTTGGTTTTTTCTGAATTTTTTTCTTGAAAATCTAACTTTCCGGCAATATCATCCTAAGATTTATATACGTACATACTCATAAAAATAACCGAATTTTCCCTTAATTTTCGAACAAATTGAACCGATTATGATGGCCTAAGCCTATGTGTCTATTGACCCTTAAAGGATCAATTTAAGAACAACTCTTACCAATTCCTGCTATTTCGAGCTAAGAAAGCATTTGAGAAGCGAAATCCAAATAAAGTATCAATTTCCAAGACATTCTACATACCGGTTGTGGTGTTTAGGGCAGTCCAAGCTGATTTCAGAGGATCGTTAGTGTCGTCTCCATAGATGGTGAGTTGATGAGAACATACAACATGAACTATATGGCGCATGTAACAATACCAACTTAGCAAAAAAAAGTAGAGTTTTATCGAATGAGTGTTCTGATCCCTAATGAACAACAATGCTCAGCTTCGGAACATGTTTGAATGCTTCCTTAGGTTGCACACTCAAGTAGAAGGGAACCTCAACTGGTCGTGATAAATTGGATACGGCTAACTACTGACCACGGTCGAGGTCACGGTCTCATTGTGACTGACTGAAACTTTTTAATTGATCCCACCTGTGATGTGCCATTTTCATCTAGCCGTGGTAATGCTCGCCGGTCTTGCCAGTCGTCTTAAAGAAAACATCAAACTTTAGAGGAAAAGGTCTTAACCTTATTGTAAAACCTTGATTGAAAATTACTCTCATAGTTTACTAGCAGCTATTTCGATTAATTCTGGCAATCGAATAATTTACGGGTTTCAACTCTTCGGGATTCTAGTCATACTGCCTCGTATCGGTTATACTGTTTTCTGAAGATTCGGATTTTGTTTTTTTAAATTCTGATATACTAGGTTTCGGGTAATCTGATAATTCGGCTTTTAAAACTGGTACTCTTATTCTGACCTAGGGTTTATGACGGGATCAGACGGTATTACGCTCTTAGCGTCATTTCAAAACAGCAAGCTAAGAATACTCTGGTACCGTACATCAGTAGGTGTAACGTCCCTGGTGGTATTTAAAACAGCAGGCTAAAAACGCTCTGGTAGATCAGCAGGTACCAAAACCTCTGATAGCAATTCCGATGTTTGCTTCGAATTAGGGCCCCTTATTATTGGTGGGGGGATGCCTTAGTAAGAAATAGCTGGACAATCTCTCCTTCCTTACTTTGTCTTTCAACGAAACCCCGTACCACTGGAGGAGGAAGCTATGACTGAATCGTCTCCACTTATCTACAACCGTAGTCAAAATTAGCAATAGAATCAACTTTACTTTTGTCCTCTGACTTTGCGTAAGATCGAAGGGCTAATTTTTGTTCGTCCGAGAAGGTCGTCATGTTATACTTTCAGTAAAGATAGCATGTGAACTGTATAAGTGATAAATGAGAAATAATAATGTGTAAATAGTGCGTCTGAATTGAATGTGGTGAAGAACAATTCTCACTTAGAGCTGTACCAATAGTTTATTTTCAAGGATTTGTTCTTTTCAATCAATCGTTCATTCAATCAAAATAATTTTCGAACAAGACCGATACAAAATGTTTTCAATCGTTCAATCAACTTAAATATTTTTTCAATCGTTTCGTTTTGACCAAGACCGAAACAATGTGAAAATGAACGAAACCTTGGCTCTATCTACTTCTTTTCGAATTAGTTTTTAGTCCAGTCATTTTAGGCATTTTAAACCCCAATCTGCGGAAAAATTCCTAGTGAGCTGAATTTTTGTATACACCTTTATTACGGCATTGTAATGAAGATGTGAAAAATCGACATTGATATCGTGCCGGCTAAAAAAGTTACAGGTGTCAAAAGGTCACAAAAATCAGTTTTTCGCAAATATCTCGCGATCTATTGCTCAGAGGTCAATAAAGGTCATTATAAAAATTGGTTGTCGTGAAAATTGTCTACAAAAAATGTCTCTTGCATTTTTCTGTAAAATTAACCGTTTTCGGAGTAGAGCGCTGAGAAAGCGAATATATTATGACGATGCACTCGTTTCCTCACCACCTTCGAGGTAGAATGCAGTGCGCGTTTTTTTACATGTTTTCCCCCGTAGGCATAATCCATGCTTTATGTAATCAGAGGTTTTTTTTATTTACGAGTGAATAATTTTTTATTTGAATACAGAAAAATACAGAAAAATTAACTATAGTATATAATTTCTTTTTATCATTCATTGTCGATATCTTCAGTTTCTGTGTCATTAACAATTATTGCATACCGCAATCTTCGATATTAAAAATGGTCTTCAGCTGTGTTAACTCGCTGATTCTATTCAGCATTTACACCAGCGATCTAATAGGTAGTCTAACTCGGGCAATTATGTATGCCGTCGATTTAATAGTGTACAGAACAGCTCCCAAAGTCGAGGTCATCAGAATTCTTTTGCACTGTGACTTTAACAAGATTCAGTGATATTGCGATGATATGGAAGTCAGTTTCAGAAATCTGAAACTATTCTGCTTAGGACTCGATCCATCAGTGTGCCACTTGATGATATTTGTTTCGAGGATCTCAAGATAACTCTCATTGCCGCACTTCTGATGGCCTCGTGTAGAGGGGATAGATAGAGGAGAACTTCTATAGCTGCGGTAGGGCAGGTTCTCATTGCTCCTGTAATACAGATACACGCGAGCCCTTAGACTTTTTCTAGAGCTTTCCTTATTCTTGATAATTCGGTTCTCTTGTAACCGCCCCATATGTAATGATTGGTCTTACCATCATAGTGTATATCCAGCTAAGGATGTTCGGTTTGCATCTGCATGACTTGCCTGCAAGTCTCTTGCAAATCATTAGGGCTTTTGTGGCTTTCCCGGCTATAGCTTTTAAGTGTTTGTTCAAAAGGAATCTACTATCTGGTAGAATTCCTTGATATTTTACCCCTCTCTGCGTTTCAATCACTTCACCAGCTAGATGGATAGGTTTCATATGTGGCAGAAGTTATTCCTTGTTAATGGTATGATTGTCGTCTTGGAGGGGTTTATTGATAATCCTACAGATAGACACCATTTCCGTGTAATTATTAGTCCTCTTTGGATTACCTACGGCTATGATAGCAACATCATCAGCAAATCCAGTGGAGAATATTCCTTGGGAGGTAAGATTTTCTAACAATTCATCCACTACAAGACTCTTCAACAAGGGTGATAATACACCACCCTGAGGACAGCCTCTCGTTGTGATTACTTTTTTTTTACATTTTGTCCTTTTTGTGACAGTATTTTTAGTGCCTAACATTTCCATCTAGTTGTGGTGATGGGTACGCATTTCCTAACAAAAGTTGTGCTTACAGCCTCGTGGGATGTGTTGTCGAAGGCTCCCTCTATGTCTAAGAACGCATCTAATATTCTATCTTTCTTCTATATTTTAGGAATAAATATTAGCTTTCCTGTTCTCCATATACTTCGTATATACCCAAACGCAATGCTACTACGAAGAATATTAGTGAAGAATATTGTTAATGACACAGAAACTGAAGATATCGACAATGAATAATAAAAAAAAATTATATACTATAGTTAATTTTTCTGTATTTTTCTGTATTCAAATAAAAAATTATTCACTCGTAAATAAAAAAAACCTCTGATTACATAAATCATGGATTATGCCTACGGGGAAAAACATGTAAAAAAAACGCGCACTGCATTCTACCTCGAAGGTGGTGAGGAAACGAGTGCATCGTCATAATATATTCGCTTTCTCAGCGCTCTACTCCGAAAACGGTTAATTTTACAGAAAAACGCAAGAGACATTTCTTGTAGACAATTTCACGACAAACAATTTTTATAATGACCTTTATTGACCTCTGAGCAATAGATCGCGAGATATTTGCGAAAAACTGATTCGTTGACCTTTTGACCCCTATAACTTTTTTAGCCGGCACGATATCAATGTCGATTTTTCACATCTTCATTACAATGCCGTAATAAAGGTGTATACAAAAATTCAGCTCACTAGGAATTTTTCCGCAGATAAAACCTAAGATGACTGGACTATTTCGCCATCTTCCATTGTATATAAAATAAAAATATACATTCCGTTTCATTTTCGTTTCAATTTGGTCTTATGAAATGATTGAGAACAAGTTGAATGAATGAATCATCACATTTTTCGTTCGTTTCTTTTACTTTATGTTCATCGGTTTTAGTAGCAAGAGATTGATATTAGGATTGATTGACTTGATCCATTGTGTTTTAATCAATCAATTCTTTTGGTGAACGAGTCATAAGGACCGAATTAATCGGGATTGACATAGCTCTATAGTAATACCAAAGTAACATGAAATGGAGTTGCATGGAAGCTCCGTTACACACCTTAAGTATTCAAAATACTGTGAAATCTTCCTTCTTATACATGGGATATATGTACAAAGCCTCTATGCGAGTCTTCCGGTTTCGTATCGAACTCCCATATGAGCATTATAGTTTCATGTTTAGCCTACCCAAATTATTTTCTTTATTTTAACTAGAAAAACTGTTTCAAATATTCAAACTTTTCCCCGGTTCCATCCCTAAATCATACCTCATCATGATAGATCTTTGAAATCGAGTTTTATAACGCAAGTTCAAAGCTCAAAAACTATCACTTAAGACGCATTTTCTTTATTCCTAAAAAAACATATAGAAAGAAATTAAGAAAATATAATACAAAGATTTCGAGTTTCTAAACGGTATACAGATCAACAAAGGCTCAAGCTCTCCCGCTCCTAAATCCACACTCGTTCGCTTGCCGACTAAACTGAATGCGAAGCTTCTTCCTGTTTGTGTACCAGTATCCCGTTGGTATCCCCTTTTCTCCTATCTAAAAAAAAAAAACAGAAAAATTGTTTCGCATGGTATAGGTTTTCCTCTGGCTAGAAAAGGGTTAATCTTTTTCGGGCTTTAATGGCCGTGCTGCATAGTTTGGCTCATTGCTGTGCCCTGCTGTGGTTGTTAGATGCTGGCTGTGCAGGAATGTGTTTTGGATATTTGTTTGTTGGGCGAACTTTTATCGACTCAGAGGGAATACGAAATTCATAAAACGTGGTTATTTTAGGTTATCGCTAGCAACCACCATTTTGGGCCCACTCCTTTATTTTTAGTTGTTTTTGTTGTAGTAGCAGTTCCTATACCTATACTATATATACGTAGCACAACCACCTTCTATATTCGCACTTCTTCAATGCGGTAAAGGTGCTTGTAACCTTGTTGGGGAGGTAGGAAAGGGTTATAGTTTTTTTTTTCATAAAAATTTAAATTCCATTTTTAGGGAATACAGCTCTGGAATAGCGATAACCTGATCCTGGACGTGTGTTTCCTTAGCCTGGATTTCATTGGTTTTATTTTGTGTGTGGTGCGGTGCGGTCAGAGAGATGCATCGGCTGGTACAGGTGTCCCAGGTCGTTGTTTTTGAAGCGGGAATGAGTTTAAAAATGATGAGATTGCGAATATATTCGATAAACGTCCAATTGGGTATCCCCACTGTATGTATGTAGGTTCAGGCAGGATATCGAGCAACTAATAAAAATGATCCTAATGGGAAAGCGATGAAAATTCTACCTATAGTTCGGCTGGATTTTTATTCAAATGGCTGTTGAATGCTTCAATGACTACAGGGTGTTTCCAGATAAGCCAATTTCGCCTATTTTATTTGATATAAAATATTCATATTGTGGTTTTATGCCATTTTTATGCCTGAATGGAATTTCGGGTCAGTATATAGTGTCGTTAACCGATAAATACATATATCGAGCAGTTAAGAGAAGCATTATTATGCTGATAGGGAAACAGCATTAATACAAAAGTAAGTAGGATTTTCATTTTGTGTTTAACTAAAATAAAAGCTCTGGGATATTAGAATGCGGTAAAATGTTCAGTATAGCTATAAGAGGAAAATAGCCAATTTCGTTTTATCAAAGCTAATATTTGGCACGAAGCAATTGTCATATACATTTCCTATGCATAAAAATATACAAATAATTAACCTACTTATTTCATAAGATTATAAAAGGAACACGAGAGACATTTTGTTTCAAAATAGCTTGTTACGGACGTAGATCTTATGGGAAATTTTATATATGTGAATTGTGGAAAAAAAAAAAAGGGTTCGGGCCCCACGTTGGGCGCACTTAGCACTCCTACCCTTCCCTGAACTGTTTCTTTTCCAATTTCCTTTCCTTTCCTTATTTTTCCTACCCTACCACCTTACCGACATCCTAATATTCCTCTTGCCTCGCAACAAGCTTTCTAATGTACCTGGGGCCTAAAACTTTAGGCAGAACCTTCTGGGTGGCCTGATTATCGAAATATGGGGAAAATAGTAAATCAAGGTGATTTTTCCGATTTTCGACTCCCAACTTCCTAGCTGTGTCTTCGGGTGGCGATATTTCCAAAATCAGGCCCTGTAAGAGGTTGCGGTTTTCAAAATCCCTGGTTAACTTTTCAAGAGCTATTCACGGGTGAAAACCAGAGGGTTATGCGAGGTCTGGTTATCGAAATATGACCATCCAAAGTGATTTTTTTTGAGAAAATCATGGACTAACCACTTGTCTACAAAAATCATTATTTTCTCAAAGTTACCCAAACCCATCGAGATATACATCAAACGAAAGGTCTATTCAATAGCTATATAGAATTGTAATTGGGTTGTCCGGTTATCGAAATATGGGGAAAATAGTAAATCAAGGTGATTTTTCCGATTTTCGACTCCCAACTTCCTAGCTGTGTCTTTGGGTGGCGATATTTCCGAAACCAGGCTTTGTAAGAGGTTGCGGTTTTCAAAATCCCTAATTAACTTCTTAAGAGCTATTCACGGGTGAAAACCAGAGGGTTATGCGAGGTCTGGTTATCGAAATATGGCCATCCAAAATGATTTTACCGAAAATTGACCCAAATCTAAAAAAGTCATCGGATGCGGATGGAGATATTTTGGAAACCAAGCCTCGAAAGGGGTTGCAGTTTTCAATTCTAAATAGAGAATGAACATACCTTTCCATTGATTTGCCAATCTTTGCAAAGTTCGAAAACAGAGTTTTAAAATATTTTTGAGAAAATCATGGACTAACCACTTGTCTACAAAAATCATTATTTTCTCAAAGTTACCCAAACCCATCAAAATAGACATCAAACGAAAGGTCTATTCAATACCTATGTAGACGTGTGAGCCAAAATGTTCTGGGTGGTCTGGTTATCGAAATATGGGGAAAATGCTTAATCCAAATGATTTTTGCGACTTCGATTCCCAAAAACCTAATTTTTTTTTGTTATATGTATTCAGATTAAGTTAGAAAACGGTCACCTATCATTTTTATAGCTCTCTTTTGAGTTCTGTACAAGAAACTCAAGTGGGTTTTTGGAGTACCTGCCCAGATATGGGAATTGTAGTCGAGCTTCGGAAGAATAAAGGCTTTACAGATAACAGCCAGATCAGAAGGGGTAAAAAACTTCTACCGTGTCGGCGGAGAAAATCTAAACGCACGTCAAATATGTGATCACTCCACAAAAGATGGTCTGTGATGCACATATCTATAACTGAAACTTATTTATTCTTATGAGTTTGAATATTACAACAACAACTTGAACGAACTACCACCAAGTGTGTTTTATTTGTTTATTTTTATTCAGCGTGTAGAATTTTACTGCGCTGCGTAGTCACCTAGTAAAGATTTAAATAAAATTCCAAAAAAAATTAAATTCAGAATCGGTAACAAATTGTATGTCCCCTCCATTTCTGCAAACTTACTTATTCATTTTAATTAAGACATTAATAACAATAGTCAACATAGAACCATTTTGAAAACTTAACCCTAGAAAGATAATCTATACGTCTGCCAGACGTATCACGTGCAAAAAAATTGTAATATCCTTTTAACTGTAAATCGTATCGTGTTGGCTGTCTAGATATGCTAAGTCGGAGGTCGGAGCTTGCCCGTGACGGCCGTATTGGGACGGTAAGTACATATGGTGACAAGTTATAGCTATACCATACGTCTGGGAGACGTATGATTATCTTTTAAGTAACTTTTGTGAGATGTTTGAAAAACCAACAGGTGTCCAATAGCAGTACTAACTGGCATTTTTAACATAGCTTTCGTAAACTCATATGTCATTTACTCACACAATTTGCAGTCAAAGAATAAAAAACCTCTCAGCCGCGAAAATTGCATGGAAAACACTGAGAACAGAACTCACTTCTATTTATATGGAAAAAAGACTAGAAGCTCCAACTTTGAAGAGGACTCTTCGCCAAATTGTTTCGGAGTTGCTACCTAATACTAGTGGAAATAGTGTTCAGGCAAATGAAGAAGAGCCTGCTACAAAAAAAGAAGAGATATTGTGCCTATTGTCCATCAAAAATTCGCTGAATGTCAGAAATATCATGCGTGTGGTATACGAAAAGGAGGGTTTCCGGCGAACATAAAAATGATGTGTGTCATTTTTGTATTTAATTTAATCGTATTGAATTAAAAATTACTAATACTTATTAGTAGACTTGTTTTTAACAAAAAAGTGATAATAAAGCAACTTTTAAGATTTAAAGTCAATTTTAATGTTCCTTTGAAAATAAGTTATTTTTTTTTGGTAAATTTGTAATGAAGTTTAAGTTTTTTGTTTTTATTGTTTAAATTAAAGTTTATTTCCACCGAATCATGGGTTCATTTCTCGTTATATGAAATACATTAATAAATAAATCATTAACATTTTATAAAAAGTTCATGTGTTTCATTTAATACACTAACAAAGTGCCATACGTCTCTGAGACGTATGATTATCTTTTACGTCATAAAAAATATGATTATCTTTCTAGGGTTAATAAGACTTTTTTTTTGATTGTGACCACGACATGTAAAACCCTGTCGAAATGTCGGGCGATAATTATCATATATAATTTTGATTTAAATAAATACAACCATTTTGTTAATATTTTGAATTCCGCATCATTAGCGTAAGAAATTATATACTTGCGAAGGCCATATGTGACTTGGCCATTTAAATCGTGCGATTTGACCCCGTTTGACTTTTTCTTGTGGCGTTTTCTTTAGTCACATCGTCGCTTTTCCGGTAGAGTGGCATAAGTCGAAATTTTTCGCTTTTTAGTTTTGAACACAGAACTGAGCTGAAAATAACACAATTTTTCTGGGTAATCGGCGTTAACCTACTTCTTCTAGTTTCCGAGTTATGAAAAGGCGCCGCTCTCAACTTTCAAAAACATCCCTGTCATTTTCTATGTATAAATACGGCATAAATCAATTTTTGTTTTTTTTTTTTTAATATTTTGTTTTTATATAAAACTTAACAAACAAAAACTGCAGTCTTTTCACGTATTCAACATTCGTTTTTTATGAACAACGAAATTTTTTTTTCAGTATGAAAAAAAACTTTAAAAGGGTCTCCTGAAAATTTGCAAATTTCGACTTATGCCACTCTGCCGGAAAAGCGACGACATGTCTATGCCAATAATCCTAAAACCACCAATGATCCGAAAGCCAAAATAATCAATGCCATTGGTCCAATTCAGCCTGATTTATGCACCGGAGTTATATTCCAGATACGCGGCCCCCAGCGAAGCGCACATGATGGTGCATAATGGCATTCATAGGGCATTTAAAAGCATACAAAATTTCAAAGATACCTCACTTACAGTTTATTTTATTCAAATTTAAATAAAGCAAATACTCAATTGACAGCCCTTTGTATGTGTATAGACCACAATTTATTATAATTTAGCGTAAATTCTATCAAAAATAAAGTCCTCAATCGATATCACATATCGGTCTTCTTTTATAACCTGAGTAAGTCACCTTTGTTGTTTCTTGATTAGCACCGACCAGTGTTTCCGTTTCGTCATTTGAAGAACTCCGATTAGCAGTAGTTGCTGGCTCAATAATATCATTTGACATTATACACTCTTGCAATTCGAGAAAGGTCAAATAGGTGTTTTCTACGTATCCACGCTTGGATGCATTTCGACATTTTTCAACTTCATAATCTAGGTTTTGAAGGTCCTATTTTGTAAAAGATTTTAAATCTGAAAATTTGACACAAAACTGTAGGTACGTACCTCTTCTTCTCCAACGTCTTTGGCATACGAGATTCGAATATTGCTCTTTAGGCGCTCATCATTCTCAGTTTCATTCGAACACTGCATGTAGCACTTGGAGAATTCAAAAGCAATTCCATTTAAAATTGGCGCGAAGAAGCCAAAACAGTCATCCATTTTTGATTGTTGGGCGGATCCTAGAATGAAAATAATCTTAGTTTTATGGAAATGTAAATTATTCTATCGAAAAAATAAAGTCAATTTTACAAATTGAATCAAAACGCTCGCTGTCAGGATAAATCGTAATTTCGTCATTATTTTTATTTTTTTTTGGTCTTAAAACCAAAGAGTCACAATTTTATCGATCTAGACAAACTGCCGTACACCGCAAGTGTGTTGCTTTCTTAATGCGTGAAAATTCATTCAGAAAGGTAACTGCACCGAAGAACTTATCGGGCTTCAAAAATTCATTATATTCCAGTATAATCTAATCAAATACTTGAGTGCAATATTTATGGCCTTCTAATCATATTTAAACTAGGAGATAAGAGTTGTTAGATCAAATAAATTAAGTGCTTAGATATAATCGATTTTGTCGGTTTTGTCATAGGAACAACAACAACTAAACTTATGAACCTTCACAAAACATAATGGAATTTTCATTAAACACTCAAAGTGATGTATTGTATTTATGGAACTTATCTAACCTTAACCTTAGAGAATTTTCTAACCTTTTATCACCACTGTGACTACGAAAATAATATAACCTTCTGGTTAATGATGATTGAAGGAGTGTTTGCAATATGTAACGCAGTGGAACTGAAGTTAATTCGAAAATGTTTTCGCAAAAATATTTTAATTTCTCGAATAAAAGGAAAGGTAAGTATTGCGACTGATTTATTTTAATCGGTCAAACTAAGGACTGTCTTCAAAATGTCGAAGGGCGAAAGATAATTTTTCGTTTATAACCTTCATAAATGGAATGAACGATAAATACTACAATGAAATTTTAATTAAAAAAAATAAGCTTACCTGTTCTTTAAAACAAATTTTGGCTTTCAGTAAAAAAAAACACTGGGGAATAAAGTAAGGACGATTAAGAATACCAAACTTGTTGTCACGCCTTGAAAAAGAAAATTTCGGGTGCCCGATGTATATCAACAATTGTAGGGCGGCTTTATAGGGTAATGCTTATTTTTTACCTGCGATTTATTAATAAATTGGAAAAAAAAAACAAACTTGAGATTTTAATGAAGCCTAAAATTACGCGAAAAAAGTGGGTCCCCAATTCTGTCTGCCTGTTTGTCTGTACCTCGATCTATACCTTAAGCCACTGAAGCGATTTTCTTCAAACTTAACCCTTAACTTTGATGACTCTCCAGAGGAGAAAATGATTTTTTTTTTTGTAGAAGTACAGTAGCTATGGAAATTTCATTTATCTCTAACAAGGGCGTAACGATTTGGTAAAAAATAAAATGCACGACTGGGTCGCACGAACTTGCTCTAATGTAAAAGACTAAGAATTTCGAAAATGAATGTTACTAAATAAAATCTTGGAGCTAAGAACAGGATGCTATGTGATTCAAGCAAATATTAGTTTATGAAGGAACAAAAATTATAAGTCGTTGTAAAGGTTTCTTAAAAAAATAAGCTTTTATGTACAAAATATTTAAAACATTTTTAAGAAAAAATGTTTGTACGGCAACTTTAAGTTTTTCTTATTGTACGAATTCAAATTTAAAAATTTCCAAAATAAAACATTTCAAAATACTGAGCCATTTTCGAGATACCGAATTCCTGGCGACTGAACGCGTGGCCCTAAAAATACGGTCGATGTGTCGGAAAATAGGTAATGAACAGTCCTACATTCCTTGTTTATTTTTCATGTTTTTTTTTTTTTTTTTTAATCTAAAGTGTATTTTTATTAATACAATATTTTTTACATTAGTTGATATCAATTTTTTTTAATCTTTCCACCAAAATGTAGACCATGTCTACTACTAATATTACACACAATTTTTACTCGTGACTTGTAGGTACTATAAGGCAAGTTATGCATTCGTTAAAAAAAAAAAGATTTTAATTAAAGTTGATATTACAAGGATACCGAAAAAAGCAGAACCCGCAATTTTGTTTGTCTGTTCGTCTGTTCGACTACAGCCTAAACGGCTCGGCCGATTTTCGTTAAACTTGGTAGATATCATTTTTAATTTTTTTCATTTCACACATTTTTTTTCTTTTTTTTTTAGGACCAAAAATTACGTATCTGACATACGATTTTTTTCGAAATTTTATAAATATTATTTTTTTTCTCAAAAACTGTTCAAAAAAAATCAAAAAATTTCTTTAAGTTACAGCTAGGTAATGTCTGAAAAAAAAAATTACGGAAAATGGTTATTAATATAATAGATATATTAAAATAATATATTAAAAAATTATTAATATTTTTTTTTTTTTCAAAACTGAATATTTCGAAAACCTTATGCTCGATATTCTTGAAACTTGACAAATAAAAGTTTTTTAATACAATCTACAAGATGTAAGAAAAAATTGTACTTTACCCAAAAATTACGGTACCCACCATACAAATATGCATTAAAAAAAATGGTTTTCGAAAAACGTGTTTTTCTCGGAAACGGACCATCTTTCGATCAATTCTTACAATCTATCATTTAATAAAAAAAAAATTTAATTAACATATTACCTATCATTGAACCATTTTTTAAATTTTGAATTTCTCACTATCTGTATAACGGATTTTAATGAAAATTTTTATAGAGGATTTCAATTTTTAAGTTATTTAAAAAAAATCAATTTTTTTGAAAAATTCAATATTTAAAAAACGGCTCAATATTTTGTTTGGAAATTTTTAAAGTTTTATTCCTACAACCTACCAACATTTTGTCTTAAAAATGTTTTAAATATTTTATATCGTATATATAAGCTTATTTTTTTAATTAATATTTATTTGAATCACATGGCATGGCGCTGTTTTCAGCTCCAACTATTAAAGGAGTTGTTTTAGTCATTTAAAAAATGAATTTTATTTTACATTTTTCTCTATTAACATTGATTTTTGAAATTCTTAGTCTTTTATATAAGATCATGTTCGTGCGACCCAGTTGTGCATATTATTTCACTAAAGTTTTAATTTATAGTGGAGCTGAAGCTCATATACAACTTATCTTTCTCAAAAACAATTAAACAAAATGTATAGACACCTAAATAGCTGTCACCAACAAACCATAGCAAAAAAGTGATAGTCAATTTGATAATCACCTCACGTGGAACAAAATTATTTATATTGATGATCAACGATCAACTATCGGCCTACACGATTCCACCCCAGATCACATTGTCTGCAAGCAGTGAAGAAATAAAAAATAATTCAATACCTTTTGTAAACCTTTTATGGGTGTTGTATATCCTAGAAAAATGTTTCCGACTCCCTGATACCAGAAATATTAGAATACAATTTTGTTGTATATTTTATTAACCGTGGCAACAACTGCAGGAATCTTTAAATCACTTCGTATCTGTTTTTCTTTCTCGAAGTGTTTTGGACTTATCGATATCCTCTGCATGAACTGGAGGTCATGCAGTGCAGTAGAAATGATGGAGGATGCACTCGTATCCGAAATTCCATATAACGGGTGATTTTTTTGAGGTTAGGATTTTCATGCATTAGTATTTGACAGATCACGCGGGATTTCAGACATGGTGTCAAAGAGAAAGATGCTCAGTATGCTTTGACATTTCATCATGAATAGACTTACTAACGAGCAACGCTTGCAAATCATTGAATTTTATTACCAAAATCAGTGTTCGGTTCGAAATGTGTTTCGCGCTTTACGTCCGATTTATGGTCTACATAATCGACCAAGTGAGCAAACAATTAATGCGATTGTGACCAAGTTTCGCACTCAGTTTACTTTATTGGACATTAAACCAACCACACGAATGCGTACAGTGCGTACAGAAGAGAATATTGCGTCTGTTTCTGAGAGTGTTGCTGAAGACCGTGAAATGTCGATTCGTCGCCGTTCGCAGCAATTGGGTTTGTGTTATTCGACCACATGGAAGATTTTACGCAAAGATCTTGGTGTAAAACCGTATAAAATACAGCTCGTGCAAGAACTGAAGCCGAACGATCTGCCACAACGTCGAATTTTCAGTGAATGGGCCCTAGAAAAGTTGGCAGAAAATCCGCTTTTTTATCGACAAATTTTGTTCAGCGATGAGGCTCATTTCTGGTTGAATGGCTACGTAAATAAGCAAAATTGCCGCATTTGGAGTGAAGAGCAACCAGAAGCCGTTCAAGAACTGCCCATGCATCCCGAAAAATGCACTGTTTGGTGTGGTTTGTACGCTGGTGGAATCATTGGACCGTATTTTTTCAAAGATGCTGTTGGATGCAACGTTACGGTGAATGGCGATCGCTATCGTTCAATGCTAACAAACTTTTTGTTGCCAAAAATGGAAGAACTGGACTTGGTTGACATGTGGTTTCAACAAGATGGCGCTACATGCCACACAGCTCGCGATTCTATGGCCATTTTGAGGGAAAACTTCGGAGAACAATTCATCTCAAGGAATGGACCGGTAAGTTGGCCACCAAGATCATGCGATTTGACGCCTTTAGACTATTTTATTTTTTGTGGGGCTTCGTCAAGTCTAAAGTCTACACAAATAAGCCAGCAACTATTCCAGCTTTGGAAGACAACATTTCCGAAGAAATTCGGGCTATTCCGGCCGAAATGCTCGAAAAAGTTACCCAAAATTGGACTTTCCGAATGGACCACCTAAGACGCAGCCGCGGTCAACATTTAAATGAAATTATCTTCAAAAAGTAAATGTCATGGACCAATCTAACGTTTCAAATAAAGAATCGATGAGATTTTGCAAATTTTATGCGTTTTTTTTTTTTAAAAGTTCTCAAGCTCTTAAAAAATCACCCGTTAGATTACATGTCTTCGATCACAAGAGTAGGTTTTGGACGTAAGTCATTAACCTTTCCACTTACAGCTCTCAACCATTCCTGTGTGCGTGTGAGCAGAATTGGAGTGGAGCTTCAGTTTTCTGCCTATTCCGAATAGCTAATGAGTAGCACTTTTCATGACAAGAGAAAAGAGATACTTTTGCAGGATTTGTCATTTCCTCGCAAAGGGCAGTACAACCCCGGCTGAAAATCAAAATAAAGACTTTCTGAATGATATTCTACCGCACTTACCATTATGCCAGAGGAAACTAATGTATACTAGATAGCAGCAATAAAGTCACCTAAAATCATATAAACTCTTTTAACTGCCATTAAATTACCTCTTAAGTTTTTCGTTTAAAAACGACCTCAGGAATCAATGATTTCCGTTTGGAGCGCTGATTATGGGATACCTTGTCAAAAACATTAATTAGAAAGATTAAAGAAAAACTTACGGAAGGTAAACACCTTCTTTCCCTTATTTTCTTGCTATTCAGTTGTCTACGTCCATATGTATGTCTTTTTTTCATTGGTCTACAAAGGTCAAATGATGTTTTTTTTTTCTTAATAAATGAAACTTTAAATTGTAATTACTTTACATAAAATTCAACGATCACAGTTATATCTACGAGTACCTTGAAATTTTCTTTTATAATGGAATTGTACACTTTTGTGATTAAAGTAATTGCACTCCACGCACAACTTTTCTCATTATGAAGATGTTGTGGGAACTTCTTACAGTTTCCACCCAAAGTACAGGTATTATTAAGGTAAAGTATTTTTAGTACAGTTGTAAAAGCTCTTAATATTTAAAAAATAAAATTCTAAAACTAAAAATTCTAAATTGAAAAAAGTAAGAACTCGTTATTGAAGTTTTTTCGACTTCTTTACATCAAATGGGGATTTTTTGAGTTAATTTTAAAGGAACAAATATTGAAAGGGAACTTTTATATTTTTACAAACGCATAGTAGAGTGCAAACTTTTTCTGACAATTGTTTTTGACAACTTTTTTTAATAAAATATTTGAACTAGATCATTCAAATTTTAATCAATTGACCAATTTCAAAATTAACTGTCAAACGAAATTAGCAAATTGATGAAAATACTTTTTTAATATTTGCAAAATTACTTTATTTTGGCTCTAATGAAAAAGTATTATGAGTGCGAAAACACTCAAGTTTTTCACTAAAAAGTGTAATAAATTCCTTTTCTCGATGAGAATTAACAATTAACCCCACTTTGGAATACACTTTTTGCACCGAAACCGAAAGGTTCTACGGGGCTCTTAAAGTGTGCTCAGAACATGTTCTGATCATGCTCTTAGCGAAAAAGATTTGAAGATTTTGTATGAAAATGCTCACAAGAAAAAAGAAATACTTTGGCCGTGTTAACATTGCGGAAGTACCAAGTTTCAAAAAGCAGTACAAATGATGCAATTTCTATGCTTCGAAAGCCCGATCTGGAGTTAAATTAAATTTCGTGGGCACTGCTCAAAGAAAACCAGGACCTAGTGACTTACAATACAACTCTACAACCATTCCTGAATGCGTGCTGCCTTGAATGGAGGGGACTTACGATTTTCTGCCAGTTCCGAACGGCTAATAAGCAGCACTTTTTATGTCAAGAGCTACTCTTAGAGGATTTGTCAATTCCTCGCAAGAGGCACGTCTGAAAAACGGCTGAGAATCGAACCCAAGACCTTCTGCATGATTGTCGAACGCATTAATCATTATGCCAAGACGTAGATACTACCCGGGTCACAAATTTTTGAATGAATGAATGAATGTTTTATTGAGTCTTTAAGTATCAATTATTACAAAGTCGTTTCATCTTATTCTAACTTTAACATAGGTACAAAAGTGGCTGTAACGTATGGCCTTCTTTAACAATTACTTTATTTAAGGTTAAGCCTCGTGGCATGTCAATTTTTATATAATATTATAGTTTTGTTCTGCTCGTGCTCAAGAGCGTTATACATTTACGTGAAACGGAAGTTTCGTTGACTATATACATATTTACAATTTAATAAACTAATACTAACTTAAAAACTAAGGAACTAAAAACTAAGAACGCGCAGTGCGCAACATCTTTTTTTTTAACATATAATGTTGATATTTCTTGTCTTTTTTTTTTTTTTTAAAATGAGAGCGAGAACGCTCTTTATGTTTGAATATGCAATTAGTTCACTAGAGGAGTGATAGAGTAAAAAAAAAGATAGTCAGATATGAGCGATAGCTCTATACTGCTTATATTTATACATTTAGAATGAGTGAGAAGATTATACGGTTACACTAATATCACATGACAGAGATAATAAGTTGAGAGCGATGGCTCTATACTTATACATATATAATATAAATATACGATTATTAGGAGTTGTTTAACACTGGAATCAAATCCGTTACTTGTTGTGTTTGGTGGTGGTTTTGTAAGCCCCAGTTGATGGCTATCGCCGTGAGATCCTCAGTTCCAGACCCAAGTGAGATTTAGTTGTTGTTCGGCGGACTGTTGCCCGCAGAATTGCAGTTGCGGATTTTTTTTTAATGTGCAGGTTCGCTTCCTGCTAGGAATTAGCCATATGTCGGCGTCATCGATTGTTGTTCGGCGGACTGTTGCCCGCAGAACTGCAGTTGCGGATTTTTATTTATGTGCAGGTTCGCTTCCTGCTGGGAATTAGCCACATGGCGTCATCGATTGTTGTTCGGCGGACTGTTGCCCGCAGAACTGCAGTTGCGGATTTTTATTAATGTGCAGGTTCGCTTCCTGCTGGGAGTGAGCCATGTATCGGCATCGTCGATTTTTGTGTAGTGTATTACACTGTTGCTTAATCCACTTGTTAGGTTAATGCCTCATTTTGAGGTTCTACTTTTTCTTATCTCGCTGGGGAGAACTAATGGGCACTTTGTGTTAAAAAAGTGATCCAGTTTTTTCGTTGTAATCACAGCACCATCCGGCGTTGAGTTTAATTTAGGATGTTTAGGAAGTTCGCTTTTAGTAAAAGCGAATAAAATTTAGTCAAAAAAGACATTAAAAACGGAAAAAAATTAATTTAAACCGTAACACGTTTTTACAAGAATTATGTTAATTTTATTTTTTGGAGAGTGCAGACGCAGAAACACGTCTGCACTCTCGGACACTCCAAACCCCACAAATTTTTGAATGGATATACAATACATACATGAGGACATTGAGGTTATTAGGTCTGTAGAGGAACAAGTCTAGTTAAAAGCCTTTGATGACTCAAAAGTTGATGTTCGTCATTTGCGATTTACAATAGCTTAGCAGTATACGAATAATAGTTCTTACAAGAAATCCTCTCCTGGCCATGTTTCGTGTTGTTTATTGGCTGGGACAGTATTGGCGTTTAAACAAAGGCATTTGATGGTAATTATAGATAAAGAATCTAACAGGCGATTAAAGCTTTCTTAAAACTGGGGTGCCAGCACGTAACTTGATACAATCGAGTCTAGTCGATGTAATCGAGTATAGGGAGTTCCTTATTTGATTCAATCGAATCGAAAACAATCGGCTGATCATAAGAAATAACTGCCTGTTCTCGATTATATCGACCTAACTCGATCGTATTAAGTTACATGCTGGCACCCCAGTATTAATTATTATTTGCAATTAGACTGTCATGCAGAGGGATTTGGAAACGATTTTCAGCCGCTGCACAAATTTTGTGCCAACGTGACAAATCCTTCAAGAGTATCCAATGTCAAGAAAAGTGGTGCTCATCTTGGTTATTCGGAATCGGCAGAAAAAATTAACTGTTGCACCACCGAATTTATTTTGTATTGGTTAAAAAATGGAAATCAAGATTTTGAAAAAAGAGAGTTTAACAATTCTGTCCCTTTCAGGCTTTGTTATGGCTAAAAACCAACTAGTACATATAAACTATAGATTTCTTGGAATTAAAAATGACGATGTTTTCTTGCCACAAAAATTCGTATCGCTGTAGATGAATATTTTTGAATATTTTCATTTTCTCGAATACAATTAATTTGCTTTATTTTGATTTAAAATTTCATTTGTTACCGATCTACTAGAAAATTACTTTTTATAACCATAATATATGAATCTTGTGAAAAGTTCAACATTTTCCCCAAACTACAAGAATCAAAAACTCCGTATTTTGAACCCGTTAGGGTATATCTTATTTGTCTCAAAACGGCTGGAACAATCTTATACAAAAATTTCTGTGTTTAACTTTTACCAAGAAACTTTTTGGCAAGAACTATTACTATTATGCCAACCAATAAATGCCTTTACTAGAATTTCGAATTCTCCTATAAGGACTCAATCAATTTCAATGAGATTTTTCCGAAAGTACCTCCTTAACAGTTTCAGTAATATTTCATGGTCGAATTTTGAAAAATACATATATCCCTTTTTTATTATTTATATTTCGAAAATGGTTATAGAAATTGAGTTCCTAAAAGTACTCGTATAATTCACAAGCTTGTATGTTTTTTGCCACAGATATAACTCATTCTAATGATAGCTTTTGGTGCCGTCTTTTGTTTTCTGCTATTTAAAATATCAAAATTTTATGAAATACTATTAAAATATTGAAAATGTAAGGCAGGTTTCTGAAAACAATTTCCTAAAATTACTTAAGTGCTTATTGAGATATTCGAAAATCCCCTAAACTGTTCTATTCAAATTTATTGAAAAATGCAAAAAGATGGCGTAGGCGTAAAGCGGCAAATACACACGACACTTGTGTGCTAGAGCTGTGTCAATCAGGATCGATTCGATTTTTTTGATCCGATAATCGAAAAGTATTGATCGAAATCACAAATTTTCATTTTAATCGATCTCAATCTCAATCATTTAGATGATTCTCGATTTTCTATTTCAATCTTAATCATTTCAGTGAGTCTCGATTTTCGATATCAGTTAACTCGATTAACCATGATTTACTCGAATCCTTTTTTATCCGATTCAATCAATGTGGGTTATGAACGCCAAATGGACGGTGGACTGGAATTTCTGGGTTAAACTCTGCATTGAAGAACATGATTGATCGAGTTGGTTGTTGATGTTGTAGGCCGCAAAAACAATTGTTGAGTTGAACTGGTGTTATTCAAGGTATCAAGATCCGGTATGTTTACTGTGGGAATTGAACCCAGCATATTATGTACCTAGCTCGTTGAATATTCACTATAGTAATGGGAATTATCGAATAAAAACTATCAACTTACATATGCGATAGTAGCTCAAAGCTAATTCATTCGATAGTATCCAGTCATTCAGTAACTATTAGTTCCAAAATTGCTCTTTTCCGGAGCAAAAAATAAAATCTTTTTTGGCATTTTTAGACGTTTCTTAATCCATCGACATCGTAGCCATCCTTTGATGAAATTTGACAGTTTATGACTTGACAACTAGAGGCCGAATTCAGTTATGACGTACAAAGAGTATTTCGTACCAAATGTCAGCCGAAAGCCCTAAAATTACTCTTTTTCCGAGCAATAAATAAAATCTCTTTTTCTTGAATTTTTTGATCCATGGACATAGTAGCCATCATTCGATTTTATTTGTCAATCTTATCATCGAAATCGAAATGAAATCGAATCGGAACAGTATTGAATCATTTGACTGAAATGAAAATGATCGAATGATCGATCGATTGAAATGATCGAATCATTTTCGCCATCGGTTGTTGAACGATTTGATCATTTGAAATGAACGATTTACACAGCTCTATTGTGTGCACACCGGTGTCGGTGTACGGAAATTGTGTGCCGTCTGTGGGTTGGTGCGCACACCGACACCGTGTGAGTAAAAGTTTTTGATTTTTGGTGTCGGTAGTCGGTGTCTTGATCGGAGTGATATGTATGGGGATGTGCGCGCACATTTGCTATTCAGTTTTCCTTTTCAGTATTCACTATTCAGTTGCAGCCAAATCGTTGTGTAGTAAAGCACGTTGAAAAATTTACTTGCGAATTATAGGTTTTATAAGATAAGTTATGCATTCGGAAAAAAAATCGAACTCGAAATTTTGACATTACGATGATAGCGAAGACTACTTAAATGGGTCATTTTTTAAAAATTGAAATTTTGTATTGATCGTTCTCCGAGTTGCGCAAAAATAATTTCAAATACTTTCCATTTTACGAGTATTTTTTGATAAAAATTTTAATTTTAAATTTTGAATGTACTAAAAATGTTCTTTTCTTGCATAAAATAACAATAATCCACAAAATAAATAAAATTTTGTGGAAAGCAAATAAATTTAATAGGATAATTAATAAAAAATATAAATTAAATAAATTCAAAATCATACTCTTCAGAGGAAAACTGTTTTATTGTTTGAAATTTATAATAATAAAAAAATTAAAATTAAAATTAATAATGATGGAATTCAGTATACTTATCTAGAACATAAAAAAATTAATAATAATATGAGCCATTATAAAGTAAAAGAACATATATTAAAAAACAAATACGAAAATGGCCACGGAGATTACAAAATGACTATTTCTTAATTTTAATATAGTCAATGTAATTTAATGTCATCCAAATTATATTAGGTTCAAGTATGATTAAATACCGTTCTTTTGGCGGTGGTTAGACTAAAAAATATTAATATGGTACAAAGATAACAAGGCCACGGAGATTACACTGAATTTGTACTCGAATGAAAAAATTACTTTGTATGTAAATTTTAAAGGAATTAACTGCAATAATTAAATTATAATAAAACATGAAATTGAAGGTTTTTTGACGTACTATAAGATGATGCATCGTAAAAAATTATTAAAAATTGTTTAGTTGTGTGAAAAAGCGAAAATGTTTAATTATGTTTTTTTTTTAAATCTTGTCACACATTCAACTAAGTATTGGGACAACAACAATTTTTTTTTTTTTTTTTCATATTATAAAATTGAAGTTTAAGAGAAAGCCTTTCAAACTACAAGGCCCAAAATTTAAAAAAAATCATTTTCATCATTAAAAATACATATTTAAAAAACTGATTTAGCATCAAAATCACATCCCAAAAAGGCCACGGAGATTACACATTATTAATTAGCATGGATATTCGTTACCATCAATCGATCTGCAATTTTTTTCTTATAATGCTGACATATAAACACAGTTCCATGCCAAATTTCAAGTCTTTAAATTGAAATGCAAAAAAAAAGAAGCTATAACGCTAAAAATTTAATTTTTTTAAAACGACCCAAATAAGAAGTGGATCTCGCAATTCTGTCTATATGTTTGTTCGACTTAAACGACTAGGCCGATTTACTTTAAACTATTGTAGATATCATTTTTAATTTCCCCCCCCCCCCCCACAGGTTTTTGTCTTTTTTCTTAAGACCAAAAATAACGGTACCTTTTATACGATTTTTTTCGAAATTTTATAATTATTATTTGTTCTTCTCAAAAAATGTTCAACGGATGTAAAAACATTTTCCGAAAAATGGTTATTGAGAGTACCCGTAATGGAACCATTTTTTGTTTTGTTTTTGATTTCATCAAAAACGGTACCACCGATTTTGATAATTTTTTTTTTTGCTGAGGCTTGAAAAGTATTGTGTATTCAAATTTTCAATACAATCTACAAGATGTGAGAAAAAATGTATTTTACCTAAAAATAAAGGTACCTAACATAGAAATGTTAAAAAATGTTTTGAAAAATCGTATTTTTCTCGAAAACGGCGCCTAGAATTTTGATAAATTTTTTTTCTTTCAATAAGTTTTTATGATCTTTATTTAAATAAAAAACATTTAAATTAAGATATAACAGCTTGTACATACCATAGAACCATTTTTTAAAATTTTGAATTACTCATTATCGACATCATTAACGCGCCAACCTCATCGTCTAATGGACGACGTCCATATCACTTATGGTTAGATCTCTCCAGTATGAGGTCTCTTGCTTGCACAACTAAAGTGTGTGGTGGAATGCTTCACCGGTGCGGTGTAGGTACACCGGTGTGTACACATGTGTCGTGTGTATTTGCCACTTAAGACTCAGTCTTTAATTTCATTCACCATTTTCTAGAACTTGGTCCTGTTTTGGAATTTCGAGATTTTGTGTCTAGGATTATTATTTTCCATGGTTCCGATTTTCAGAAATGTGCTTTCAAGTCAGTCGTTCACTTGCGATGTACACTGTTTATAGCTCAAGGTCCTGGCCAATGCGATGGTGTGACTTCTTACCTTTTGCATCCACATCAAGCCAGTATCTTACGCAGAAGGAAAAATGCAAATATCTTTCGATCCCTAATGTCCTTTTAATGGCATGTAAAGGATGAGATAACAGGCTCCAGTCAACTAACCCTATTTTTTATAAAGTAGGTATAGGTATACATATCTATATATTTTTTCTCTTTATCTAGCTTTTTTGTGTGTGCTCACTTTCTGTCCGCCTTAGATATGGAAACTTAATTGAAAGAACTCGCTTCTCATTGTGCAAGAGGGCATAAATGTCGTAACGGAACTGGAAAAAAAAGTAATTAAGATATGCAAATGAGGAAACGGCTATTGTCATCGTCATAGTTTAAGCTACCATCTAGCTAGCTGCCATAGATATTACGTTTATATAGAAGGAGTTTTGTGGGTATATTGTTCCACACTTGCGTGCATCCGCGACGGTGACTGCATCCTGGTGACTATAGTTTTCTATCGTTATCCTTTGCCGTAGGGAAACAGGAATTATGAAAACACAGGGCTATTATTCTCAGCTAGATAATGGAGCGATTGTTGAAATATTATCTTTGTTTACTTACGAACCCAGAGGAGCAGCGCAATGCCGTTGGAGCCGCATAATCGAACGGTTCTTTGAAATTCTGAATTATCTAAGGGTTGTTATTTTAAATATGTGTGCTTAAGTTTTTCATGCTGCTTTAATTCGTCTTGTTAGCTTTAAGAATGTAGATTGATGAAGAAGAACCGAACTTTTCCATCGATTGCAATGGCATGTACTTAACTTTTCTAATTTATTAAAGTTACAAAATGGCGTCTTGCATTCTTGAAAAAACTCTTGCTTTTTGATTCATGTTCTATTATTTTACTTTTTAATTGTTTACCAACGAAAAAATAATAATGATGGGTTAACAAATACGAAAGTAAGTACAGGGTGACACATAATTTATTATAATGAAAAAAGTATTGTTGAAACTAAAAAAGTTCTTATTACTCTGTCCAATTTGAATTTTCGATTAAGGGAAGATATGGTATTTGCCTTCCATTCTGACTTTTATTAATTTCAATAAGCTCTCTCTATTTTAAATTGCCAGAAATTTCTGAAAAATATCAGAATGGTTGCCAACTGTTAATTAACGTTTTATAGATAAAATTATGTTGACCAAAATAAATTGAATTTAACTTTTTCCACAACAACAGATGGTAAGAAAAAGGGCGCGTATATTAAGAGCTTTTGTCTTTTTAATTGTTTTCCAAACTTAAGAAATAAAAAAAGAAAAACACCAAGCGGCAACATTATTTTGTTCAACCTTTTGTTAATGTATTGAAACACAAGGTTGTAAACCTTCTCAATTTATTCGTTTGACCCATGACCCTTTCGATATAATAAATATTTGAATAACTTTCCAAATTTCCTATCATTGCTATCGATATAATTTTAACAATATTGTGAGTGACAAATTAATTAATTAATACCCAAAGGAGTGCTTATTTCTGTCAGTATGGAGAATTTGAGGGGATCGATAGAGCTGTTTCCCTTAAGCTATTTAATCTTTGTTTATGGCATGCACCAAAAAAAAGGTATACGAACGGACAAGCAGGCGCGTGGTTAGTAGAAGTACGAAGGGGTGAATATTTTTTCAAAATCAAATAAATCATTTAGACAAGTACTTTCGAATTTGTATTTATGTTTATGTTTTTAATTAATTAATTAATTAATTAATTAATTAATTAATACCCAAAGGAGTGCTTATTTCTGTCAGTATGGAGAATTTGAGGGGATCGATAGAGCTGTTTCCCTTAAGCTATTTAATCTTTGTTTATGGCATGCACCAAAAAAAAGGTATACGAACGGACAAGCAGGCGCGTGGTTAGTAGAAGTACGAAGGGGTGAATATTTTTTCAAAATCAAATAAATCATCATTTAGACAAGTACTTTCGAATTTGTATTTATGTTTTATTTATTTATATCAAACAGCCTTAAGATTAGATCTTTTTAATGGCTAAAAATCTACAATTACATTATGTTAAGTATATCTACATGTTAAATTTAACTAGTACAAAAGAAATAAAATGCACGACCGGATCGTACGAACTTGCTTTTATGTTAAAGTACTTTGGAATTTAAAATACTTTTACATGTATAAAACATGGATTTAATCATAGCTGGGCATTAACTCGGCGGTCAGCCATCAGACGAATAGGGGGAATAACATGTAGCATACGAAAACATGCACGTGCCGTAACTATTCGGGACTGGTGGAAGTCTGATCATAGCCTCTCCGTGGCGGCCGCTAGAAACAAGCCTTTAAAAAGGTTTGGCTAATATGATCAGGCTGGTTCCTCAGGTTGGCGACAGGTTAATTCCCTGTCCCGTAAAACTTTTGAATTACGAGACCGACAACAAGCCTCGGAAACGGACTGATCACACGACGACAACCAACGCAACGAAAACTGAAAAACGATTTACGAATTTTCTTATGGAACGTACGATCGCTCTATAGAGCTCGAGCTGCTCAGCAGCTAGCCGATGCCCTGTCAAAATATAAAGCTGACATAACAGCTCTTCAAGAAATCAGATGGATAGGGAATGGTGTTCTACAGAAAAAAGAATATGACATATACTATAGCTGTCATACAAAACACCATGTGCTCGGGGTAGGCTTCCTAGTCAGCGAAAAAATGAAGTCTACCATCATCGGCTTTAACGCTATAAGCGAAAGGCTATGCACCCTTCGCGTGCGAGGCAAATTTACGAACATCAGCCTCCTTAACGTTCACGGACCTACGGAGGAGTCCTCAGATGAAGAAAAAGAGACTTACTACGAACAAGTCGAGAGGGCCCTCAATGCCTGTCCAAGGTATGATGTTAAAATCATCCTTGGGGATTTGAACGCAAAAATAGGTCGGGAGCCGGTATTCAGGCACTACGCAGGCACCCATAGTTTGCATGAGAACACTAATGACAATGGACTTCGAGTCTTAGAATTAGCAGCATCGAAAAACATGGTCGTTGCGAGTACCAGGTTCCCGCGTAAAGATATCTACAAAGCCACCTGGGTATCACCTGATGGAGTCACTCGTAACCAAATAGACCACGTGTTGATAGACCGTCGCCACTACTCGAACTTGATGACGGTACGAACGTACCGAGGTGCCAATATCGACTCGGATCACTATCTTGTTGGTATGGTTTTCCGAGGGCGGATTGCCTTGCGAAGACGCATTGCATCCGCCAATCAGGTTCGAATCAACACGGCTGCCCTGCGCAATGAAAACACCAGTAACACCTTTGGTAATGCGTTAGGACTCGCCCTAGAATCACTTGATTTAGGGAGAGTAAGTCCTGGAGCCAGTATGCTGGGCGTAAATGAGAAGTGGACACGCCTTAAGAATATTGTCATTAGTACTGCCAACTCCATCTTAGGCAGCAGTCGTAAAAATCGGAACGACTGGTTTGATGATGAATGCAAGCTACCGACTGAACGTAAGAATGTTGCGTACCGAGCAATGCAACAATCTCATAGAACGCGGGCACGCGAAGAGGAATATAAAGAGCTCAGAAGAATAGAAAAACGGCTACACAGACAAAAAAAATCAGCCTGGGAGAAGAACCTAATCTGTGAAATAGAAAATAGCCGAGAGCGAGGTCCGCACCAGGCGCGGAAGTTCTACCAATCCGTCCGAAACATGACGCAGTACACACCACGCTGCACATACTGCAAGGACGGAGAGGGAAATCTGATCACCGATCCTGAAAGCATACTGGAGCGATGGGAAGTGTACTTTAATGAATTGCTAAATGGTCAGCTCACTGCAGAAGTGGAGGCTCCACTACTTCAAGAAGAATACTCTATGTTGCCGCCACCAAGCATAGAAGAGGTTGAGAAGGCTATAGGCCGGCTTAAACAGAACAAAGTCCCGGGAGCCGATGGCATACCAGCCGAATTATTCCATCACGGCGGGCCAGCCTTACGTCAAGCAATTCATGATATTATAGTACACGTATGGGAGCAGGAAGAAATGCCAGAAGACTGGCGAAAAGGTTTAATATGCCCCATACATAAGAAGGGAGATGTCACAACGTGCAGCAATTATAGAGGTATCACGTTGTTGAGTACCGCCTATAAGATACTCTCCTCTATCCTACAAGACCGGATAACCCCATACGCTAAAACCGTCATCGGACAATATCAGTGTGGTTTCATTCCAGGCAAATCAACAACTGATCAGATCTTTACCCTTAGGCAGGCGATGGAAAAATGTCTAGAATTTAACATCCCAACATACCATCTGTTTATAGACTTTAAGGCCGCCTATGATAGCATAGCCAGGGTAGAACTTTACAAAGCCATGAGAGAATTCGGCATCCCAAATAAATTGACACGACTATGTAGGTTGACCATGACCAACGTAACAAGCCAAGTAAAAATAGCCGGATTGCTATCCAGACCAATCAACATCTTTAATGGACTCCGACAAGGGGACGGTTTGGCCTGCCTCCTCTTCAACCTGGCGTTGGAGAAAGCAATCCGTGACTCTGGCACGGCAACAAGAGGGACCATCGTCAACAGGTCCAGCCAGTTACTGGCTTACGCAGACGACATCGACATCATCGGAAGAACCGAACAAGCTGTACACGATTCCTTCATCCAGATCGAGCAGGCGGCACAAAATCTGGGGCTGCACATTAGTGAAGGTAAAACAAAGTACATGGTGGCGTCGAATGCGAGAGGAACAGTTGGTCAAACAATCAAGGTTGCGGAGCACGAATTTGAAGTGGTGCAATCCTTTAAATACCTTGGGTCAATAGTAGCAGCCGATAACAATATAGAAGAAGAAATACGCGGGCGGCTTCTCAAATCCAACAGAGCCTACTATAGTCTGTCAAAGCTCTTCAAATCCAGAAATCTCACCATAACTTCAAAACTGGACCATGGTCCTGCCAGTACTCACATATGGATCCGAGACTTGGGTGCTTAGCAAAAGGCACTCCGACCTCTTAGCTGCGTTCGAGAGAAAAGTCTTAAGGAGAATTGTTGGCCCCGTATGTGAGGAAGGACGATTCCGGAGACGGTACAATCATGAACTGTACGCAATCTACCTTGAAGCAGATATCGTGACAAAAATTAAGCTCGGTAGACTCCGGTGGGCAGGGCACCTAGCTCGCATGAGCGAAGAGGAACCTGCTCGGAAAGTTCTTTGTGGTACATTCTATGGTAGACGACAGCGTGGTAGACCATGCTTGCGCTGGAGAGATGGCGTAGACCAGGACGCCCGAAGCCTTGGGGTGCGCAACTGGATGGCGTCGGCTAGAGACCGGGATAGGTGGAGAGACTTGTTGAAAGAGGCCAGGACCGGAACCCGGTTGTCGAGCCGATGATGATGATGGGCATTAACTCGTTAATCCGTTAATCGTTAATTAACGAAGTTAAAATTTTGATTAACGGATTAACTTTTAAGTTAACTTTTAAAAATGTTAACGGACACGTTAAATCCGTTAATCCACGTTAAGTCCGTTAATCGTTAATCCAATGCTTACTATTTACCGCGCGGCGCGAAAAACAGGTTCAGACAAGTATGAGACAAGTGCCGCGGGTGAAACAAAACCGGCTAGGTATACGTATTATATTTAGATATATAAAATTGTTCGATTTTGACAGAAAAAAAGTTTTTCGAGTTGATCAACTGCGTTTTCGATATTGTTGTTTAACCAGTTGATGAACGAGTTGATACCTTCGTACACTTAACCAAGGAACCAAGGATCACTCGTTCGGGAACGCGTTGAACACACCACGATAAACAAAAAACTCAAACGTCAAACCTGAAATAATTTTGACTTCAGTTCGGTACATATGTACATTTATTGTCGACGCACGCCTTCGCTTTAAAATATTCTTAAATTTGTTCCGTATGAGTATGATTTCCTCTAAGAAAAAAAAAAGTGGCTGCCGCATTAATAATATTAGAAAATGAACTTCAAAGGAAGAAAAAACAGCCAAGACGATTCTGGGTAGATGATTTTTTCTTGAGTCACGAAGAAATTTGTTTTTTCAATGAAATATATGAGAAATTCAACCGGTGCTTAGAGAAAAAAATATAAAAATGCAATTTTTATCACATGTTAACGGATTAACGATTAACGTTAACTTACGTTAATTCTTCCGAAATTTAACGCTTTAACGTTTAACGAAGCTAACTTTTTTAGTAGCGGATTAATGATTAACGAAGTTAACTGTTTGATTAACGGTGCCCAGCTATGGATTTAATGAGATAAATTTGTTCAAATGCATGAAATTTCCATCTGATTTCCAGAAAAGTATGAATTTATGCAAACAAAGCTCAAAAATCGTTTTATTATTAAATCAATTTTTTATGTAAAAAATGTCTTTAAAATTTTTCAAAAACGAAATCTGGGATGCCAATTTTTAGTATTTAGAAGTATAAATTTAAGGAAATAATTTCAAAAAATAATCGTTCAGACGTTTGAAAATATAAATATTTTTCAAAAAAAAAAAAAATTTTTAAAGGGGGGTACCGTTTATTTTGGAGCTAAAAAAAATCAATTTCCTCTCTAGGAATTCACCGAAGACCCTTAAGTACCGAGTTTGAAGAAAATAGGTCCAGTGGCTTAGGCTGTAGATCGAGGTTTAGACATACAGACAGACAGCTTCGCTACGAGTATCATCGTAATGTCAACTTTAATCAAAATCTCGAGTTGGATTTTTTTTCCAGCTTTGAATCCCAGTTTTCCCGCCGAAATCCTTGAGTTAAATTTTTGCCCTCAAGTCCATATAAATCTGAACAAATAGTACGAGTATGTACCAAAAATTTAAGAATATAGTTATTTTTTGAAAAAATCAAATTGAAATTTGTTACGTGTAAACACACGAAATCTTAAATAAAGCTTTTGGCAATTCTGTAAAATGCCTTGACATTTCTCAGCAACATCAAACAAACCTATAGTAAATTGAAATTCGTTTTTATTTCAATAAGTCAAACCAACCTATCCATTCGGTCAGCCCTTTCCTTCGCACCAGGCAATGTCAACGGATCAATGGTCGCAATGCTTGCAACTTATTATAATGGTCGGGTCTTTGACGTTTGCGCTAACTAACATTGATTTTGATAGTATAATCTTAAGAGGTTGTCGTAATACGAGGGCGGTCCGATAAGTACTTAGCCTTCACCGCCCGATGGTGCCAGTATCGCAAGAGAGATTTACTATCGTCTAGTACATTCTCTTAGATGGCTACTGTCGAAATTTTAGCCGAATCAGACTCGTAGTTTTGTTTTGACAATGTGTGTAAGCCAAATTGTCAGCGAATTTTATAAAAAATGGAAAAAGAGCAATATCGGTCGGTGATTCGATTCTTGTTTTTGGAAGCGAAATCGCGCAGCGAATTCAAAGAGCGCTTGGATGCTGGGTAAGGTGACTCTTCTCCTTCGACCGTCAAAAATTGGTATAATGAGTTTCGACGTGGTTACACCCGATTGAAGGTGCACGACATAGCTGAAACAGTAGGCATCTCAAAAGACCGCGTGGTTCATATTCTCCATGAAATTTTGGGTGTGAGAATGCTGTCGGCACGATGGGTGCCGAACTTGCTCACTCCGGACATCAAGCGCAACCGTGAGACCACTTCAGAGCATTGTCAAAATTGATCAAAATTGCACAACGAACTGCTGCCAAATCCACCGTATTCTCCAGATTTGGCTCCATGCGATTTTTTTTTTGCTTGCAAAACTTGAAAAAATCACTCGTCGGTCAGAAATTTGAGTCGAATGAGGAGGTCATCGTCGCCATGGTGGCCTACTTTGCAGACCTCGATAAAACCTATTGTTCGGATGGGTTAAAGAAGTTGGAGCCTCGTTTGATCAAGTGAATCGAACTAAAAGGAGACTATGTTGAGAAATAAATCGCCACTTTTCCAAAATGTTTGTTTTTGTTTTGTAGGCTAAGTTCTTATCGGGCCGCCTCCCTCGTAAACTATAAATTCGATAGATGAAGACTATTATTTCTCTACACTTAACTCGTTGAGAGGTTCATTTCAATCTATTCTTTTATGCTTTTTAATTCATCATAGACGTTTAATTTTATCACACTTATATTTAAATTCTTGTAATGCAATAACCCTCCTCCAACAAATCCAAATATAAACTACGGCCCTTTGAACACACCAACTCAATTCAACTTTCCTCCAATTAGATTAGATAAACTGATTATGGAAACGGAAATAAAACTCTACCTCCCCCCAGTGTTTCATCATTAAGTTTTTATTGTTTTTTTTTTTTTCTTCCTTTGTTTGTTTGTAATTTTTATTGCTTTTGGAGCAGAATTGTACATTATCACAAGAAAATGGGAGCGAGTGGGTTTTCTGAATGAAGCAGGGTTTTTCGGGGTGAAGTTGTTGTAATCATTCGCACAGTGGAGCAATAAAATTTATAATTCAATTGTATTTGGCTTGGATTAATTTGTAGAATTTCGAAAGGTTTTAGTTGTATTTCCCGGATCCATGGTCGCCAGCTTAATATCGTCAATTCTTTATGTTGCTTGTCAAGTCGATACCTGTTATTATTCTTAGGTTGTTCCTACTTAAGCTGATGCAGTTTGGTAAAACGTTCTTGGTTATAATTGCCCAGTAGTAGTTTCGCTCGCCTTAGCTTTGTGATATCTTCCCTGTTTTTGGATCTTCTCGCCTCTTCGTCTTGTCTGATTTTGTTTTTGATAATGTTTTATCCTATTCCGCAGTAAGGGTTCAAGCCCTTTAAAAGGGGTTGATGTGACTATTTTTTGCTAAGAAGTCTGCCTCCTCGTTTCCCTGAACACCAACGTCACCAAATGTGTTCAGTTTGCCATGTTTATCCATTCTCACACTTATTAAAAGTTGATTTATAAGAGCTTATTGCCTTGAGTGCAGGCAGGTTATAATTGCTTCCGCATACAAATACACGCGAGCCTTTGGACTTTTTCTAATGTTTTCAAAGCTGTTGATAATTCGGTTCTCTTGTGTCAAGCAATCGCACCATAGGTAATGATGGATCTTACCATCAAGTGTACATCCACCTTATGACTTGCAGCCTTATGACTTGCCTGCAAGTCTCTTGCAAATCATTGTAGAGCTTTTGTGGCTCTCCCGTTGATGACCTACTAGCATAATCGGTTCCCGATCAGTTCATCAGTTTTCTCGGCAATCCGACTATTCGACTATATAGAGTTACGATGAATGCTTTCATATGTATCTTTAAAGTTGATGGAAAGATGATGAGTCATGAATTGAAAATCGTTGGTCTGTTGGTCATGTTCTACTAGAGAGTAGAACTAGGTTCTTCATTGACGCTCTACACAACGCCCAATCGGCAGGTACTGAAAATTCTGCTTCTGTGGTTCTGTGACCAGGTTACATTTGCAGTTTCGGAAAGCCTAGGGCCAAATTACCGCTTCAGTGACCGAGTGAGTGAGTCTCATCAGTGATCGAATGAAAATGTCAAACAAGAGTAATCGATTGCTCGATGACGTAAGCGGTAATGCCAAACTCACATAAGTCAGTCATGTATTACTCGAAAACTGATGCGGTAATTTGGCCCCTGCTTTCCCGTCTTCTAACGAGTAAGAAGTTGCTTTCCTATTTAATAAAATCTCCGCGTGGTATTTCCATCGCAAGATGTTACAATCTCCTTTATTTGCGCCCAGCTGAATACTTCTTTCTAAGCCTGACCTTCTTTCCTATTTTTCCTAGCGCCTTGCATTTTCTGTCACTTGTTTCAATTGATCGCATTCATCATCATATCAATAGGTCTTTCACTCGGGTGGTTGATGGTTTAAGGTGGTGTCGACGTGGTTCTTGGGACCACTGATTACTCTTCTTGGTAAGTGCACAGTAAAAAGGCTCTCTTAGATGCTATATTTAGATTCTGGCAACTCCAGGTTTGCTAAAACGTGCAACGTCGAATTTTTTCTTTTGGGTGGTTCATAAGTAGTTTTTTTCGTTCGACTAACGTGCTCTCAATTTTATTGAAAACAGTCAAAATCGACTTCTGATCCATTAAACGTATGCAAGACTTAGATATCGGATATTTGAACTTGGTCGGTGCGTAGTTTGACAGGGCACAAGTACACCTAGTGCACTTATTACAGTACTATTAAGTAGCTTCTTCTGGTGGTAAACCGTTAACTGTTCACATTTTGAGAACACTGTGCTTAGAAACTAATCCGCCAAAGATGTCCTCGTTTCCGACTTTAGCATCGAAGTTGCTGACCACAATATTACATCGCACTTATAACAGGCTATGTCGGCTTTGTCCAGAATGTAATGAAACTCCTCGTTGATAGATTCTACAGCTTCATAGGTAGAAGCCCGAGGTCTTTATTTTTTTTAGAATTCACTGACGCACAAAGGTTTTAGTGGCTATGTTAGCTGTTGGCTATGGCTTACAGCCGGCCAAAAACTATAGGCTTATAGTCAATAACTTTGCTTCATAATCTATTTCCTAAGATGAATCCACATGCGCCAACATACCAGCTGTAATAAATAATGCATTTCTTTTCATAATACCTGATCCTATCCGCAACATCTCCAGGATTGCTGTAGTATTTACCTTATAGCACTTGTTAATAGATTCAAACTTTCCACCCTTGGGTTTGATCCTATCTTCTCAAGATGGACTTTTTCTTACCTGAAAAACCGTACCTACAAATTATAGTTTCAGATCTACCATCTCCAATTACTTGTTAGCTACTTCCGGGGTCCCACAAGGCAACCACTTAGGATCTCTACTTTTTATTCCTATTATTAACGATATTGAAATGGTCATCAAATATTTCACTCTACGCCACCGATTCAATTTTTTTCAAGGGCAATTCTTCGACACATGCTTGGACCTAGTTTATCTGACTGGTACCTGAAATATTGCCAAATGCCAATCAATCACTCCCCGTGTCTACCTTAACCATTATACGCCCATATTCAAGGCTTAGTGGATTCACCACTTTGTTGTCTTTTGTCTTATGTGATAGAGAGCTCAACTTTTTCACACATATTGATGAGATTATTCCTAAAGCAAACTCTAAACTAAGATTTGTAAAACCATGGACTGAAGAATTCCTAGAGACTTGGATGCCCCGATACTTTAACATAAACTTTGTTCGCCCCATTCTTGAAGGCGCCTGTCAAGTATGGTCCACTTGGCAACAAACGCATGTATTTAGAATCGAGCTAAAGGTACTGAAATTCCCCCCCGTCACACTTTTCTGTGTTCACTTATATCTATCATAATATTATATTTCTATAAAATCCTTATACTCGTATTATATTTAGTCCATTCTGGACTAAAAGTCAGCTTTTCAAAGTTATTTCTACTCTTAAACGCTTGCCGACACATCAAAAAAAGTAAAACGGTATTAAAATCTCATCATCAGACATTCGATAATTTAAAAAAAAAATCACATTACTCTCGTTTTTTGTTTTCACTACATTAAATTTGACCTTTTTGTTAAAACTTAACTCAGTTTGGTTAATTTATTTGAAGAAATTGCTCAAATGGTCGGAAAGGCCGCCGCCGCCACCGATTCTTCATACTCTTACTCATTCAAGAAAAAAAGAAAAAAATTGATAAAATTGGAAAATAGCTGTATGAGACGAACAAATTCACCCCTAAGAAATCCTGTCGAAAGAAACTATAACTCACATTTTTTTTTGCTGTAAAAGCAATTATATATTTTTTTTTAATCTTTTTGAAAGATACAATTTAGTAAGACGTTTTTTACCAGGGATAGCAAAATACCTTAAATGAAGTATTTAGATTAGATACATTCAAAATATATTTTATAAATCATGAAACTTTTTCATGCATCTATTGAGGCTTATAAATGGTTAGTGCTTGCGTTGGACTGTCATATCAGATATTTGGGTTCGTTTCCCAGCCTTCGTTGAACATCCGTTTAAACAAAATGTATATGGAAACTCGGCGTATTGAGTTAAGAAATATGCAAAACAAATCATAAGATTTCAACTGGTTCACCTATAAAATAAGCTTCTTAATGCAAAGGCGTGAGTGAGTCTAGCCTATACAAGTAATGCAAAAGTTATAATCTACCTAAACCTAGACCAATGTATGAGTCACTTGGAAATAGAGTTGTGATGGAAATTTGTTTAGATATAAGGCTCTTATTTTCTCCAGTAAATAAGACACTTAATTCCAAGTGTCTTGCGTAAGTATTGGGCTTGGCTTGTCCAAACTCAATGCCGACAATAATCTTCTAAGTATGCATTGCTTTTTCCATCTACCCCGGTGATACGAGTTAACTCCTTACAACACCAAAATATTAATTCAAGTTTTGGATTCACAGTAGTGCTGAAATGTTTCAAGTTCTTACTGGCGTATGTCACGGACATTTTCAACACTATCCTTATAATTTTTTAGCATTGGTAAATTAGTGAAAATCCTGTCTGTAGCCAAAAACAAGTGTTATAAAAATAAGTGTAAAGAATTTATTTAGGTAAATAACCGGCTCTGGAATGTTCATCATCATCATCATCGGCTCGACAACCGGGTTCCGGTCCTGGCCTCTTTCAACAAGTCTCTCCACCTATCCCAGTCTCTAGCCGACGCCATCCAGTTGCGCACCCCAAGGCTTCGGGCGTCCTGGTCTACGCCATCTCTCTAGCGCAAGCATGGTCTACCACGCTGTCGTCTACCATAGAATGTACCACAAAGAACTTTCCGAGCAGGTTCCTCTTCGCTCATGCGAGCTAGGTGCCCTGCCCACCGGAGTCTACCGAGCTTAATTTTTGTCACGATATCTGCTTCAAGGTAGATTGCGTACAATTCATGATTGTACCGTCTCCGGAATCGTCCTTCCTCACATACGGGGCCAACAATTCTCCTTAAGACTTTTCTCTCGAACGCAGCTAAGAGGTCGGAGTGCCTTTTGCTAAGCACCCAAGTCTCGGATCCATATGTGAGTACTGGCAGGACCATGGTCCTGTACAGCAGCAGTTTTGAAGTTATGGTGAGATTTCTGGATTTGGAGAGCTTTGACAGACTATAGTAGGCTCTGTTGGATTTGAGAAGCCGCCCGCGTATTTCTTCTTCTATATTGTTATCGGCTGCTACTATTGACCCAAGGTATTTAAAGGATTGCACCACTTCAAATTCGTGCTCCGCAACCTTGATTGTTTGACCAACTGTTCCTCTCGCATTCGACGCCACCATGTACTTTGTTTTACCTTCACTAATGTGCAGCCCCAGATTTTGTGCCGCCTGCTCGATCTGGATGAAGGAATCGTGTACAGCTTGTTCGGTTCTTCCGATGATGTCGATGTCGTCTGCGTAAGCCAGTAACTGGCTGGACCTGTTGACGATGGTCCCTCTTGTTGCCGTGCCAGAGTCACGGATTGCTTTCTCCAACGCCAGGTTGAAGAGGAGGCAGGCCAAACCGTCCCCTTGTCGGAGTCCATTAAAGATGTTGATTGGTCTGGATAGCAATCCGGCTATTTTTACTTGGCTTGTTACGTTGGTCATGGTCAACCTACATAGTCGTGTCAATTTATTTGGGATGCCGAATTCTCTCATGGCTTTGTAAAGTTCTACCCTGGCTATGCTATCATAGGCGGCCTTAAAGTCTATAAACAGATGGTATGTTGGGATGTTAAATTCTAGACATTTTTCCATCGCCTGCCTAAGGGTAAAGATCTGATCAGTTGTTGATTTGCCTGGAATGAAACCACACTGATATTGTCCGATGACGGTTTTAGCGTATGGGGTTATCCGGTCTTGTAGGATAGAGGAGAGTATCTTATAGGCGGTACTCAACAACGTGATACCTCTATAATTGCTGCACGTTGTGACATCTCCCTTCTTATGTATGGGGCATATTAAACCTTTTCGCCAGTCTTCTGGCATTTCTTCCTGCTCCCATACGTGTACTATAATATCATGAATTGCTTGACGTAAGGCTGGCCCGCCGTGATGGAATAATTCGGCTGGTATGCCATCGGCTCCCGGGACTTTGTTCTGTTTAAGCCGGCCTATAGCCTTCTCAACCTCTTCTATGCTTGGTGGCGGCAACATAGAGTATTCTTCTTGAAGTAGTGGAGCCTCCACTTCTGCAGTGAGCTGACCATTTAGCAATTCATTAAAGTACACTTCCCATCGCTCCAGTATGCTTTCAGGATCGGTGATCAGATTTCCCTCTCCGTCCTTGCAGTATGTGCAGCGTGGTGATTCTAGGGCGAGTCCTAACGCATTACCAAAGGTGTTACTGGTGTTTTCATTGCGCAGGGCAGCCATGTTGATTCGAACCTGATCGGCGGATGCAATGCGTCTTCGCAAGGCAATCCGCCCTTGGAAAACCATACCAACAAGATAGTGATCCGAGTCGATATTGGCACCTCGGTACGTTCGTACCGTCATCAAGTTCGAGTAGTGGCGACGGTCTATCAACACGTGGTCTATTTGGTTACGAGTGACTCCATCAGGTGTTACCCAGGTGGCTTTGTAGATATCTTTACGCGGGAACCTGGTACTCGCAACGACCATGTTTTTCGATGCTGCCAATTCTAAGACTCGAAGTCCATTGTCATTAGTGTTCTCATGCAAACTATGGGTGCCTGCGTAATGCCTTAATACCGGCTCCCGACCTATTTTTGCGTTCAAATCCCCAAGGATGATTTTAACATCATACCTTGGACAGGCATTGAGGGCCCTCTCGACTTGTTCGTAGTAAGTAAGGCTCTGGGATGTTGGCACCCCATATATGAAATTCTCCTAAAAAGCAAGAATGCCATCTAATTGGTCAAAAAAGATCAACCAGCTTAGGAAATTGATTAGCCATAGAAAATACGTAATCAAGACTCAAACTTTTTCAAGGTAATTAGCGATTTTTGGCAGCTCATTTCTGGGATATTCGCAAAAATTATATCCCATTTGAAAGACTATTTTCAGTAATAAGTCAGACATACAGTTTTTTATGAATTTTTTCAACATTCATACAAAAATCTATTGCTGAAAAATTAATTACCAAGACTAGATTCTGCTCTGAAGCTTGTAGTAATTTTTACTCGCAATCTTACAATGAAGCTGTCTCAATCAAAGCTATTAGAAACATCTATGGGTTATAGATTACTGAAATATTGGGCCTTGTGAAAAAAAAGCTAAAGCTAAAACTTGGATTTTTAAGTAAAAGCTGGATTTTTAGTGAATAAAAATAAGCTTAAGCTAGCTAGTAAAATATGTTTTTTAGTAATAGCTATTTTAAAATAGCCAACGTTAAATTCATTTAGTTTTAGCTTGTTTTCCAAGCTTAAGCTTAAATTTGTGTGAATAGAAATAGATTAAACTAGAATTTTATAGTTAAAGCTACAAAAATTTCAAGATTTTTTTGGCCTGTCTAGAAAGCTTTGATTAGGTCTTATTTTCAGTATTCTATGAAGCAGGTACTAAAAACTTTTGCCAGCTGTTAATTAAATATAAGGGAATAGCTCAAAAATAAGACAGTGAACGTATAGACGCAGATACTGACGGACGATATGATACAACATTTTTACCCGAAACCAATACTTGCCCTATAGAACAGATAACAAATTATGACAAAACAACCTTCCTTTCTGTCATACATGTACAGTTCTAGGTTAAGCTACCTAGTCAAAATATGTGAATAAAAAACGAACAGCTTAAATTACGAAGCTTAAGCTAGAATTTTCTAACATAAGCTATTTGGCGATATCATTTTTTTTATTCACATAAAACAAAGCTTAAGCTAGAACTGTCTAGCCTTAGCTGCTAGCAAAAGCTTTGACTAGTTGGCTTTATCTTCCTCCAAAAAAAGATTTAACTTTTTTTTATTCACAAGAGCCATTAATGAGTATCTAATATTTTTTATATAGTCTTATTCCTGCCTTACGATCAACTGCTTATACACCAATCATCCTATTTGTTTGAAGGAACTAATTGGGCTCCTTCAGTTGCAGTCGAGTTTGACCAGCGCGTCCAACCATGATATACCTGGTATATATGTAAGCCCCAATTTTTACCTGCGATACATAAGTAATATTATGGCAAGTTATGCATTTGTAAGGAAAATCGAACTCAAGATCTTGATCAGACTCAACATTACGATAGTAGGGAAGACGAAAAAAGTGGGTCTGGCAACTCTGTCTGTCTGTTCGATTACAGCTTACAGCCTAAATGGCTCAAATTATTTTTTTTAAACTTAGTAGATAGCATTTTTAAACGTCTTTTTCTTCTTTTTTTTAAGATCAACTACATTTAAAAAGTTTTATCCAAATTTTATAAAATATTTAAAAAAAACAAACGGATTCACGGATTTAAAAAAAAAATAAAAAAACATTCTTTTAGTTAATGCTAGGCAATGATTAAAACAAATATTCCAAAACATTTTTATGCAGAGTACCCTCGCTAGAATCCTTTTTTTTAGTTTTTGATTCTCTCAAAAAATGCTAAGGATACCTAAAAGTGGCGATAGGGTTTTGTACTCAAATTAAAAAAAAATTGAATTAAAAAAAAAATCAAATTTTAGTATTTCGAAAACCCCATTCTTCATTTTCTTAAACCTTCACAATCTAAAGATTCTTAATAATCTACATTCTACAAGATATGGTTTTTTTTTATTTTATCTAAAAATAACGGTACATATGGCAAAAAATGGTTTTCGAAAATTTTATTTTTTCATAGTTCAATTTAAGAAAAACTTGAAATTAAGATATTACTGACTCTACATATCATAGAACCATTTTTTTGAATTTTGAAATTCGCATTATCGGCATAAGGAATTTCAATGTAATTTTTTATACAGAAGTTTCTAAAAGTTTGAAAAACATTCTACCTATTTTTTGAATTTAAAAAAAAAATATTTTTATTTGATATCTCAAAAACAGGTCAATATTTTTTTTTAATATATTTTTTCTTATTCGTTCAGTAATACAAATTTTAAGTTGGGGTTCCATCATTTCTTTTAGTAATGTCTTAAGAATTTTGTTTATAAAAGCTTATTTTTCAAAGAAACTAAACTAAACTAATACTTGGTTTTGCAAAAATACATGGTATCCGTATTTTAGCTCAACTATTAAATGGGTTGTTTTAGACATTTTAAAAATGAATTTCATGGTTATGAACATTTTTCTGTAGCAACATTTATCTTTTAAATTCTTACAGCCTTATTTATTATTTTTCACTAATACTGGGTTCAATCTCGGAATAGTTAAGCCGAGCCAAAGCACTTAGTTCGGGCTTACGCCACGTAAAACAAATTCTTATTTATAATATATTTTCTTAGCTGTTTTAGCTACGCCTTCCTTATGTCAAATATAGATACTACCAAAAAAAAGTCACCAATCTAAAACTCTGGTTATTATACACGTAAAGCAAACTGATTTCCATTATTATTATTATTATTATTCATTTTATTAAAATTGGATTGTATAAAGTTCAAATCCAATAAATGAATGTACCAACCACATTGCGCTCCCAATACCGTACAACTGTTAGAGCGTTTGGAAAATATATATAATTTATTAATGCAAAATATCTATCCTTTTTGTCTTAGTAAGAAACGAAAAGAAAAAAATTGCTTATACTCCTTTTTGTAAATTTCACAAGATGTCATCGCAAAACGACATTTAGATACTAAAACGGCCTTAAACCTCCTATGAACCAGTTTTAGCTTATTCCACCGCTCGTCCTCGTGCTTTCAATTCAATTCAATTCAATTCAATTCAATTAAGTTTATTGGATAATACAGTAAGACTGAGTCTTTTATAGTATTCTTACATTGGTTATACAAGAAAATTACGTAATAAAGTTAGTGAGAAAATAAAATAAACTAAAATTAAATTATTCGTTTCAACAAAAATCTAAAATATACATTATACAATATAATTTTTTTTTTTTTTTTTTTTTTTTTTTTTTTATTTTTTTTTTTTATAAATCTTTCCTCTTTTTTTAAATCTTTCCTCTTTTCTCTCTCATTTATGATAGCTTTAATAAATTTGTGAATGGTTAGAAAAGTGTTTGAAAACTGCACATTTGAAGCTTGTCGTTTCTCTAATTTGTTTGATGCTATGAGGCAAAGAATTCCAAAGGCGAATGCTATTTACAAAAAACAACCGTGATGAGTTTAAATACTTAAAAGAAGGCACCATGATGTTACCTGTTCTTGACGAAATACAAAATCGAATTTTTTCGTAAAGGTATTGAGGTGATCTGGTACTAATTATTTTATGGAGAAAGATGCAATTTCGAAAATTTGTATATTCCTGCAATGTACAATTAAGAACATTAGTTTTGTAGGGTGATATATGGTCATATCTTCGAAGGCCATAGACATATCTTGTCATATCGTTGAAAGCCACCCTGAGTTTATGTTCAGACAATGAATCTAATTTGGGATAAACAACTTCAGAGAAAGAAATTATTGGCATCAGCAACGTTTTGACTAAGCGAAGTCTTGTTTCTTTAGGTGTGAAGCTGCTGGCAATGCAAAGTTTTCTAAGAGTACCATATATGCGTCCAATAACAGAATTAATGTGTTCCCTACAAGATAAATCTTTAGTTATTTTAAAACCAAGGCTGGTCACAGAGGTCACATAGGGTACCATTGCATTTTTTAAGAATATCGAGGGAAGATCATCATAACCATTCAATTTCTTAGATACCACTATTGCTTGGGTTTTCCCGGGATTAAGGGAAAGACCATTTTCTTCAACCCAGTTACAGATTTTATCCAGATCTTCATTGATACGAAAAACAAGATCGTCTATAAGGCCAATTTTTCGTGAAAGGTAAATTTGTATGTCATCAGCTTTTTCATAATAAATATGGTTTTCAGGATAAGAGCCGTTGTAAAGTCGAAATAACTTTACTCCGTCGCTTAAACGAGTTAGTAAATAAGGCTGTTAGTCTTTTACATAAGAGCTAACCTAAGCGTGCATTTCATTTTTAAATGTGCCTATGGAAGTTTTTGAAAATACAAATAGTTTATTTTATTTTGAAAAAAGAAACCGTATGTCAAGCTTTGTTACCTTAGGTCCAAAAATTTACCAAATCGATGGTTTCCTAAAAGGATTGGGTAAAAGACAGCAGAGTTTTAAATTGGCATCCCTCCATCTTTCCATCATTCTTAAGGAAAATTGTTGAAAATATTGCCAAACCGTTGCTTTAACTTTACAACCTTTTTCTCTCTAGTGGCATTTTTCCCAACGAGTGGCGAAATTCATTTTTGGTACCATTTTTTTAAAACGATGATAAGTCAAATGTTAATGATTATTGCGGCAATCTTGTCATCTATTCCAAAATTACTTGAAAAAATTGTCAAAGATAAGTTTAGTTTTGCACTGAAATGACACTAATGACCATAGTGAACGTCAACATGGTTTCCTCAAGGGAAGATTCACGACTATTAATCTTGCAGATTATGCGTCTAACATTCTTCCGGAAATCGAGAAAAGGAACCATATTGATGCTATCTACACTGGCTTTCGATAAAGTTGACCAGCCTTCTCCTATTTAAACAAAAAAAGAGTATGGCATACATGGTAACTTGTGAAAGTGGATTGAGTCTTATTTGTCACATGTGTCAGATTATGTGATATAATTTCTTGTAAAATTTATGACACATCTAGAGTACTTGGAGTACACCAAGGTAGTCATTTTGGCCCTCTTATTTTATTATTTATAAATGACTTGTTCTTGTTTTTCAGAGGGCAGATGACTTAAAATTGTTTCAAAATGTTAATAATACATGTAACGGACATTCATTACAACAATTTTTAAACACACTTGTTAAATAGTGTAAATTAAGGGAATGAAGCTTAATGTGGATAAGTGTAGTATTATTTCATTTTCTAAAATTATAATAATAATTATAATAAAAAAATTAAAATTATAATAATAAAAATTATAATAATTATAATAGTTATACAGGATTTGGGGATTATTATTGACAATTAACTTACTTTTAAATACCATAATGGCAAAATACACTCTAAAAGCATATGGTGCTGGGATTCGTTAGACTTAGATCTTAATTATTTAACGATAACTACATACCTAAAGCTTTCTTTTGTTTATTGGTTCGGTCTCTTCTAGAATATTTCCGGGGCTCCCGGAAATTAAGCCAGAGGAAATTACGTCAGTTTATTTTTTTTTTAAACACCAACATTTTTCTCATACAAATTCTGGCCTCTTTTCCTAGAAGAACTGACCAATCTTTTGTGGCAATCTTTCGAGAATTTCAGGCCTTTTTTCCAAAAAAAAAAAATCTGCGGTTTTTTCCATTTTTAGATCAGAATAAATTAATTTTCTGGCCTAATTTCTGTTTTGCTTTCTAGCTCTTTTTCCATACCTAGCTGTATCAATTTCCAACATTTCTGACTTTTTTTTCCAAAATATTATCTGGCCTTTTTTCTAATTTTGAGTAAGCAACATTTTCTGCCGTTTTTTTCCAAAAATAAATTCTGGCGTAATTTCCGGGAGCCGCAGTTTTATGATGGCGATGTTCAGAAATCCATCCAAAAACAAGTTTTACTGTTTGCATTAAGATGTCTTGGACGGAGCTCTCCTCCCCGATGGGTTTTACCTTATCATGGTTCGGAGGCTTAGAAAGTCACTGCCAAAATATAAAGAAAAGTAAATGAGATAGTTATTCTCTTTTGCTCGATGTTTTGGTTTCAGCAATCCGGATAATCGAATCCTACACAGTGCAATTAGATTAAGAAAGATTGTTTAGGACTATCGTTCCTAGTTCGTTGTAGGGCGAAAAAGACTAATCATAATTATTGGTGCAAATTGTGGTTGGCTTCGGTCAGCTATGGTCTGCATCACGGAGTTTCTACTCCATAACTCTGCTTAATTCTTTAAGCGCATGTTATATTATTGGAGATATTTTTAAAATAACTTCATAATACTGATTTAATTTAAATTAATTTATTAATTTATTAATTTATATAGAAAATAACCCAAATTGGGTACCTCGGGAATAATGAGAACTATTGAATTTATCCAAAGCCCCCAGGGTGTAAAAACCAGGGTAGGCCCTTTGTGAAGAGAGCACGAGGTGGCTGTGGTTATACTAACCAAGTCACGCGGTAAGCTATTGTTACCAATAATAGTTAGATAAAAAAAACCGGACCAAGGGTGGTACTGCCTATGGAGATGTTTGATGCTTTTACTCTGAGACAAGACCGTAAAGAAACATTGATTGGTAGCAATGTCAAGTTGGTTTTTCAAGGAATCAAGAACTTGCACCTGCTGGAAAGGAGTGGCTACTTTTCTTCCAAAGATAAAATGCAACTGGGACTCCGTCCTGGGAGCTTTGCTTAATAGCTGATAATTGGCCCACAAGTAGTGAGATTGAGTCTTAACTGACAGGTGCTCACTATAAAACCTACTTTAGTTCTGGACAGAGCTCTGAAAGTTTGGTATTGTCTCGGTATTCTCATCGTTTATTATTATGTGTATTAATATTTTTTTCTTTAAAACCTTGCCTCTATTTTAATAATAGATGTGTTTTATTGGTAATCTATAGCTAGCGCAGTAATCCAACACCAAACGCTTTATTCACTCTTTAACTCACCCTTAATAAACTCCCAAAGTTGGTGTCACCGTATTATGTATCAAAACCTTACCACTTGTTGAATTAATTAACACGGATGTGTTCGAAAGACTTGTATCTCGTTTTTAAGCTGGGGTTGAAATACTCATGAAAGTGCAGATCGAGTTGAAATATTTATAAAAATGCAGATGGAGTTGATTTAGAATTGTTCTCACTATTGAATTTGCATTAAAACTTTGGAATTTTACACGCTTGAGTACATTATGCTTACAAAATTATGAAAATATATATTTTTCTACAATATACTTAATGTGTTCTAAATTCTTGTGAGTGTTTTAGAAAAAAAGACACAATATTTAATATAAAAACATTCTGTCAGTGGTCTTATAAATTCAGCAAAATGCCGCATTTACACGACATTTCTGAACGAATTCCAGTGTACTGATAAAACATACTAATCGAAACTATTCGAATTCATGTAAATTCATTTAACATTTTGTGACAAAATTAATGGCAGTGTCAATAGTTTAAAAACGGAATTATGGTATGGATTATATACAATTTCGCATTTAAAAAAAATATTTGTTCTGTAAATTGCGGAGCAATCACACTTTGGGTAAGTGGGGGTGGCCGTGGCGCGATGGATGTGTGCTCGCCTGTCAACCTCACGATGACAGGTTCGATCCCTGCCGTCGTCTATGTCGCTTTAATTCCATTAAAACCTTCTAAAAAAATTGTCATCAATGGGTTGCTGGTTTACTCATTACATATTGTTCAGGCATAACACTAACAACATGTAATTGAGTTAAACTAGTATTCCCAACAAGGATGAACACGAATAAAATAATGTGAATTATAAGCGACATAGAAATAAGACACGGCATTTCTCCGCTTTAGCTCAGCCGCCATCCCTGGAGATAAAAATATCTGAGACAACCACCAACAGTCTCAGAACATCGTGCCACACATCTTTCCTATCCTTCTTTCTCTTCATTAACTTCACGCCCGCGCTGTGTTGAAACATTTAAAGGGTAATCATAATCCCTTGAGCGCGGGTAGATTATAAAAAAAAAAAAAAAAAGTGAAGACAAAGTATAAGAAAATAAATACCAACGAACACACCCTCAAGCATGCTAACATATATTTTTTTCGGACACATTACAAACACCTCCTACGTTTCAACATCCGAACTCCATTTTCACTAAAATATTCTTTTCCAGTACTAACTTACTTTTCTTCACTAATCGCTTTTCAGTGAAGCCAAATCAAAAATAAATCTTTCCGACAAAAAAACACCCTTTCTTAAAAAGTCCGGTTAAAATCGTTTTGTTTTTAATACTTCGGTAGAAGCATTTTCATCCCTGCATCATCATCCGTTGTTGCCGTCGGCGGCAGCGTCCACTGATACCGTCATATTCTCTCAAAAATCAGTCGATTGATTTTGTAATAGTTCGCTGGGGCAACATAAATTCACTAAGAAATTATTTCAAGAACAACAGAAAACGAACAAAAAAAAACAAAATAGAAGAATCATTGGAAGGGATGAAAAGAAAAACAGGAAAAAAAAAACTGTAAAAATAAATTGCGTTGGTTCACATCTTAATCGAGGTCGAGCCATCTTTCCAAATCCGTTTTGTCTCTCCGAGCAAGAAAAAAAGGAGCGCTGAAAAAAAAATTAATCAGATCAATATACCAACCTATACTGTATACATAGTAGGTACCTACCGTTCGAAAGGATAATGCTCCTTAACGGTTTTCTTTCTTCTTCGTTCTCCTTCTTGGGCTTTCAATCTTAATTAAATCTATGTAAATCTGGGAGCGGAGCAGAGAAATCCTACCTGCCTTGGGAAAACGACATAATCAGGTGAAGGGATAATGTGCTGTGCGTGCAATGATGGGCAAGGTCCTGATTATAATCCTGTTCAAAAAGTTATCTGAATCATTGCTGCATCCATGTGCTGGTATCAGCATCACTCACAATCAACATCAAGGAAGAATTGGCTGGCGGCTAAGTTGAGTGGAACATTTAATTAGGCTGCCTCCGCATTGTGTGGCTTTGGATTTGTAGGTTTCTGACGTTTCCATTTTCAGGATGGTTTTACGTGGGCGCGGCTATTGATGAAAGATGACAATTTGTTTCCTGCGTAGGCATCCGAACTACATTTGTGTATTCAATGAGAAGGAAAAACAGTCACAGTAAACAGTAAGCTTGCAGAAAGTAGATATTTTGTATCCTCATCAAAATAAAGATCTGGCAAGTGATGAGGCATTGCATGACGGAACAGATTTACCTGTAAGGTTGTTTTTTCCTGAATCAGGTGCAAACAACAAAAATTGAAAATCAATCAAACGAAACTCCTGGAAGTCATCGCATGTATATACGCTTTCAAAAATGTAGCAACTAGGACTGGCCTAGGGACAAGACAAGACCACATCTTTTTAAGTCTCATGGCGGCTTTAGCATTCTCGTTCTTTCATTTTTCCTCGTGGAAATAGTTAAATCAATATTTGAACACGTAACCTTTTTCAAAAACGTCAATGCAACGTTAATTGAATGGTCAAATGAACGTCGTTTTCTAAGGCAGATATTTCAATCGTCAGATAGGCAATTTTCAAGCTTGCACAAATTCTGTTCGGTCAACATCAGTCAATTTTTGTGCAAACGTATTTGGAGGTTACGAACCTTTCCAAATTATGTTATGAAATGGGTCCTGATGAATTTGCAGAATTATGGTTGAAAATTGGTTCCAGAATTTAAGCAACAATTTTTTTCACCTTTGACAGGTGATTTGAGCCATATTGTTGTTTACAGTCATCATAATCGTACTTCTCAGAGCACTATTAACAACGTGGTGAATAATTTCCAACTGACCAGTTCAGTGAACAAACTGCCAACATCCCTCAGTCTGGAAATGCATGATCTGGCGAAAGTATTATCACTGTCCTTGAGAGTGTGCACAGCACATACGAACTCAACCTGACGTAGACCCACAACTTGGCGAATTTTGCGTCATGACTTGAGCATACACACGTTCAAACTTCAACTGAGCTCAATGTTCATGCTTCATTACCAAAGACAACGTTTTGAAGAGGACTCCGATTTGGGCGGAAAAATAATCTTTTGCAACGAAGCGCATTTTTGGATAAACGGCGAGGTTCACCAGGTGATAATGTATCCCCAAAAAGTTTTCGAAAACAACGTTAGTGAGGGTTGGTCACTGTCATTTGGTTAATGCCACAGAACGATGATGACCAATTTCGTATGGCTCAAATTGAACTGTATGGACCTCCTAGACGATATGTGGTTCTAGCAGGAGGGCGGCGGCGGCGGCGCACAGTGTGGGAATTCGCGAATTTAGCGGAATAAAATTAATAACGCTTGCATTTTAAATTTTTTTGTAGTTTTTTTTTTGTTTAGTTCATTGAAACTGTCTATACAATCAAATGTAACTCACATTTTGATCATATTTTATTTAAGTTTTTGTAAAATGAGCTTTGAAGTGACAGGTTGTTTACACCAAAAAGTACTTTTTTTTGAAAATCATTATTTACAAAAAAATCTTTCGAGGAATAATGTATTGTTTAATATTATTACAAATATGAATAAAATAAAGAAAAAAGTTAATTATTATCAGATTTTACTAGTTTTTTTTTGCAAACCGATATGTCAATGTCGTTGTTTATGAACTAAAGAAGCTCCATTCTTAAAAAGGGTATTAAAACGTACAAGAAATTCTATTTCAAAGGAAGTTTTAAATTAGTTTTATTTCTAGACAATCAATGTTTTTTTTTTATATTGGTAAGTGTTTTATCACGAAATTTTTCTGGCATACATCATCAAGGATAAAAAAAATTAAAAGAACCGAAAACTTCCTGTCGAAAAAATACAGTTTCACTGGAATAGACAATTTTTATTTACCAATTCTGTTCTTCTTGTAAAATAAAAAGCAAATTTAAAACAATTTTATTTAATTGTTTTTTATGTGTTTTGTTTTTATTGTGAACAATTTTATCTTTACTATAATTTTAACTACATTCAACAATTCAACATATTATGTACATATATACATATAACACATTTTATTTACATTTTAGATTAGTTTGCAATATCAAAAACTTCAAGAACCTCAGGCTCTAAGTTACTTCGTTTTCTTTTAGGAATACACCTTAGGCTTGCTAGATATGGATCTGAGCCTATGAAATCAAATCTTCTGTAAAATACGCATAAAAAGCACTTTTGCTCATCAAATAAAAAATTCGTTTTTTTTTTATTTTTAAATTAATTTATTTTTGTTACTATTATTGGAACACCCTTTATCCGATATAATAGTTTTTTTTTATTAATTGACAGTTTCCGTTTTTTATTTTTTAAATAACTTAGTTCTTTTTTTTTCTTACTGTTTACTTTGAATTTGAACACCCTGTATTTTTGTTGTTACTATCAAATTCACAAAATTATTTTTTTTTGGAACACCCCGTCAAATAAAAGAAGTTTTTTAGTTTATAACATTCTTCTTCTAACCAAATCCCAAAAAGTTATTCGATTTTGACGGTATGCCATCATTTTTTTGCTGGATAGTCATTTAGAAACATTGAAAACAAATATATCACAACATAATTGGGGTGTCAAATTTTAGTGATTCTTGATAGATAATAAATCAAGCTTTGCAGTGAATATTGTTTCGAGGCGCAATAACGCGGAATAACTAAAGTTTTGCTCTAATAAAGATACAAACATCGAAAAAAAACACATTTTTTTAACTTCAATCACCAAAACGAAAATTTGAAACACCCTGTGAAATAAAAACTTACTTACATTCTTATACCTTGATAAAGGGTTTTCCAATAAGAGGTGTTATTTTGATATTCAAAGAAAAATGGCATTTTTGGAGATAAATGATCGGATGTTTATTTCATTATAAAGAGGAAGGTATGCCGTTAATAATGGAACACAACATCAGCCAAATGGCCGCCAAGACCACGCTTACAGGACCATATCCTTTTCATGAAATTTTCCATAACCAAATCGCAAAGTGGCTGCCCTATGTCCTCGATAGCCTCACGAATTTCATCTTTGAGGTCTTGAATCGACGCTGGGCTGTTGGCGTAGACCTTATCTTTCACGTGGCCCCAAAGGAAGAAGTCGCAAGGTGTTAAATCACAAGATCTCGGTGGCCAATTGTGATCACCTCTTCGAGAGATAACACGGTCCGGAAACTTTTCCCGTAAAAGATCGATGGTTTCATTGCTTGTGTGGCACGTAGCGCCGTCTTGTTGAAAGTAAACGTTGTCCAGATCAATACCATCCAATTCAGGCCATAAAAAATCATTAATCATCTCTCGATAGCGCAATCCATTGACCGTAACTGTTGCTCCAGCCTCATTTTCGAAAAAGTAAGGTCCAATGACCCCGCGGGACCATAAACCGCACCAAACAGTCACGCGTTGAGGATGGAGAGGCTTTTCAACAATAACTCTTGGGTTTTCCGAGCCCCAGATGCGACAGTTTTGCTTGTTGACGTAGCCTCCGAGGTGAAAATGGGCCTCATCAGTCAAGATGATTTTTCGATGAAATTCCGGTTCATTTTCATGCATTTCAAGGACCCAATTTTAATAATTTCAATGCGTTGTTGAAGCGTGTATCGTTCCATTTTTATTAATAGCGTAGTTTCTACTTGTCAAATGTCAAAAAATGACAGCTTCAAAAGTGACAGCTACCGAAATAGCGGGCTATTCAAAATAACACCTCTTATTGGAAAACCCTTTATTTAGGAAATATAAAAAAAATAAAACTTTTATTAAAACACAAACCAAACGCACGAAAAAAAATTAAGAGCAAAGTAATCTTTTCCAGCAAATATACAGAATAAAAATCGCCAACTGCAACTTCAATGCAATTTTTTTTTTTGTTTACATGATCCCCACCCAACATTGCTTTTGTTATCACTTTCTACAATCTTTTAGCTTTAAGAAAAACCGGTTTTGGCATCAATCGAGACTAGTCATTTTTCGAATTAAATTCCGCTAAATTCGCGAATTCCCACACTGTGCGGCGGTACGAGGCCAAAAGTAACAGTACCTGACAAACCATTTTGTTAACGAAATTTAAGAAAATATTTTTGTTCTCAAAAACTAGTCCTTAGGTTTAAAAACTAAACACAAATATTTCATTTTTCATTTAGTAGAAGATAGTTAAGTAAAGATAATGGCTAAAAGAATGGTTATAAACGGTACCTCCCATAGAACCATTTATAAGTTTTCGATTTTCTAAAAAAAGAAACCTTATGCGGTTTTTGATATTTTTTTTATTCTAGAGATCCTTGTTGTTTTGAATTTAAAAAAAAAAAAATGGAAAAAAAAAACAAAATAGACTTTTCACAGAGTAAAAGTGTCACACCCGCGACCCGTATACGATTAGTACTCGTAGATTACGTTAATACTAAACAGCACTCAAAATTCTGAATCTTTTTTTTTTAAATTCAAATAATATTTTTACTTGCGACTTATAGGTACTATAAGGCAAGTTATGCATTCGTAAAAAAAATCGAACTCGAGATTTTGATCAAAGTTGACATTACGATGATAGCGAAGACCAAAAAAGTGGGTCTCGCAATTCTGTCTGTCTGTCTGTCTGTCTGTTCGACTACAGCCTAAACGGCTCGGCCGATTTTCTTCAAACTTGGTAGATATCATTTTTAATTTTTCCCCCCCGGACGTTTTTTTCTTTTTTTTTTTAAGACCAAAAATAACGGTACCTGCCATACGATTTTTTTTTTTCGAAATTTTATAAATATTTTTTTTTTCTCAAAAACTGTCCCACAGAATTAAAAAAAAAATTGAAAAATTTCATTTGTTTAAAACTAGCTAATGGTTGAAAAAATTTTTCCAAAAAATTGTTATTTTTGGTAGACCCCCTGGGTCTATTTTTTTTGTTTTTGATTTTCTCGAAAACGGTACAGCCGATTTGAATCATTTTTTTTATGCTAAAGCTCCTCCAAAGTTTAAAAATTATTACATATTCAAATTTTCAATTTTTAATTTTTTGGATTTTAAAAAAAAATTCAATTTTTTTTTTTTGGAAACTCAATACTTCGAAAACCCCAAGATCGATTTTTTTTTCAAACTTAACAATTAAAAGTTTCTTAACATAATCTACGAGATTTGAGAAAAAAAAAATTGTTTTATCTAAAACTAACGGTACCTTCCATACAAATTTTAAAAAATTGTTTTCGAAAATCGTATTTTTTTCGAAAACGGTTCCGAGAATTTTGCTAAAATTTTTTTTCTTTTGATAAATTTTTACGATCTATAATTTAAAAAAAAAATTGAAATATAGATATTACTGACTGTGCCTACCATCATAGATCGATTTTTTTCGAATTTTGAATTTCTCACTATCGGCATAACGGATTTTAATGAAATTTTTTATAAAAAAAGCTCCTAAAAAGTTTAAAAAACATTGCATTTCAAAACTTAAAAAAAAAATATTTTTTTAATTATCAAAATCGGTCTTAATAATATTTTTTTGCATCTCATTTCCTCATATCTGCTTTCTTTTTCGCACTTATGTGAGCCTCGTCTCGTGAGACATCGTGTAATAGGGGACTTAGTGATGACCGTGAATTATTGATTGGGCGCGCCGTTAGCAGCAATTGGGCCTCTGTTACTATCTACTACGTGGAAAATTTTGCCGAAGGATTTAGGTGTGAAGCCTTTTAAAATACAGCTGGTGCAAGAATTGAAGCCGAACGACCTATAGTCCAGTCAAATTAAATTAATTAATTCGAAACACCTACAAAAAATACTGCGTCGAATTTTTTTTTTTGTTTCTTAAAGAGTACCTATTGGAGAGTGTAAATCCAAAAAGTTCGAACAAAAAACGCCCATGCGTTGTCCGCCATTTTGAAAAAGGCTTTGGAAAGCTTAAACTCGATTTTCTCGGCTCCTGGGCGTTTTTTGTTCGAACTTTTTGGATTTACACTCTCCAATAGGTACTCTTTAAGAAACAAAAAAAAAATTCGACGCAGTATTTTTTGTAGATATAAAATACTAATTTGACTGGACTACTACCACAATGCCGAATTTATGATGAATGGGCTCTTCAAAAGTTGGCCGAAGATCCAATTTCTTATCGAAAAATTGTGTTCAGCGACGAAGCTCATTTCTGGTTAAATGGATACGTGAACAAGCAAAACTGCCGTATTTGGAGTGAAGAGCAGCCAGAAGCATTGCAAGAGCTACCAATGCAATCAGGACTGTTTGGTGCGGATTATGGGTTGGCGGAATCATTGCGAATCGCAACGTTACTGTGAATGGTGAGCGTTACAATGCGATGATAATAAGCTTTTTTTTTAACAAAATGGAAGAGTTTGACTTGCATGATATGTGGTTTCAACAAGACGGTGCCACATGCCACACAGCACGCGTAACAATGGACCAATTGAGAAGCGAGTTCGGTGAACAGTTTATTTCACATTTGGGGCCGGTCAATTGGCCGCCTAGATCGTGCGATTTAACGCCTCTAGACTATTTTTTGTGAGGCTATGTTAAGGCTCATGTCTATAATCACAAGCCCGCTTCGAGTGACGCACTGAAAGCCAATATTAAAGCATTTATTCGTGAGATACCGGCCGAAATATTAGAAAGAGTTTGCCAAAATTGGACTAAGCGCATGGACCATTTGAGGCGCAGCCTCAGGGGAGATGCAAAAAAGCAAAAGTATATCTACCTAACTTCTGTGCGTGTCAAACTTACGAGTAAAATAGCAAATTTCCATCGTACTCATGTATTCAGCAATGGATGTGTTTAGTGTATCATTCGTTGCTTAATTCAAAGTTGTTGAAAACGACGGATGTGCTCCCATAATGAATAGTTATGGCCGCGTTTTATTATCGTAAATGATTCATATAGATTAATCCTTGAAAATAAAATGATACATATCATAGTGACAGTTGTCTTGTATGCTCATCTCCCTTTTGCTTATGTTTGTTGATTTTCAAATGTTTCTTGTCTTTTTTCTCTACACTGTAGTTTGCACTACCTTACCATAAAAAGCCATCTACCCGCCAGAGAAAGAACTTATTTTTGGATCTTTGAAATAGATCCAGATAGAGAACAGGATCACAAATTATTTTTGTAATACATGTTGAAAATTAATCCAGATTCGGATCCATATAGATCCGTAGATAATAAAACGCACCTATTACTGGTTTTAATCGCAAAAGGAAACTTATTTATAAAACGTTAAGCACTTAATAATTATTCCCATATTAACTCTCTTCTTATTTCTTACTCTTTTACTGTAATATGAATAAAATATCAATTTCATTAAGTTTTTGATTGTTCGGCCTCTTACATAGCCCAGTCAATTAAAGCCGGCAGATTTAATAAACCTATATTAAAAATAAAAATCACTTATCTTGCAGTTGAGTTGGAAAAAATTAAAAGTAGAAATACAATATCATCATGTTTTCCTTATTGATTTAATATTGGAAACTGTTTATATGCCTTTTGTAGTTCTTCTTTTCCGAATAAAGTATCTACCACACAGAAAGTCGTTGGCAAATCTCGTTAGTAGTTAACAATCTCTACGGACATTTACCAAACACTTGTTTTCCCTGATGTACTAAAATAACGTGTCCTTATTTGAGAACAATTTTCTGATCCTTGCGATAGCTTCCACAATGGATGTCATTGTGAACATCCACGTCCTGTATAACAACCCATCAGCCATCAAAATGATACCGTTAAACCAAAACAAAATGCAATTCTGATTTGCGAAATTGCTATGATCCATTAACTCTAGCAGCAGCGTATTCCCGGGATCCCGGGTATATAGCATCACCACACCACTCAGTCAATCCAAATGAAACGGATTCGTATAGTTCTTCCTGACTCTGACTGCTGTATTTTCTGGTGGGCATCTGGATAAACCGAAAATACGAAGTCTTATGGCCACGCTAACAAGGGCCCTGCCTGACGATGCAGCCAAATGACAATGACAATGCCTTCACCATTAAATCGAGAAATCGCAATTTCCTCTCCTTCAGGAAATGAGTCGTCGTCGTTGCCATAGTCGTTGGTTGGGATTGGTTTGGATTGGATTGTACCGACCAATACCGACCTGTTTGATAGTCAGCCACCTCTTTTTTTAAAAAATGTATTGTTAAAAGGGTGTCGCTTGGTTGTTGGGTTATTCTTAACACTGAGCATAACGGTTGAGATGGTGTTGAAAATGCACACTTAAATATATTGTTTATTCCAGAACTGTTCTTTAACTACAGAGGATTTTTTCTTAACTTTTCTAAGTAAAAAACAACATTTTTTTGGACAAATTATAAAAGTAAAATCTGCCATTATAACGGCAGAACTTTCTCTTGTGATCTAAAGCTATAACGTGGCAAGTCTTTTAAGATATATGGCAATGTACGAATAGTGTAACGATTTTGTTAGCGAGTTTATAAACAAATTATTTTTAAAATTTAAAAATACGGTAGTGGTTGAAATACTTCTCGACATTAGATTTCAAATTTGAATAAGCATTTCGTGAAAAACTACGGGTATATTCCAAATCTTTGCTTCGCCATATTCACATGTTCATCTCGTGACTTTTTGCTCTTATCTAACTCACCCAGTTATCATTTCGCCAAATTAATTTCGAACGAAATAAACGTATATAAACCGCAATTTGTTGTTTTGCCAAAATTTATTTTGCCAACCGTTATTTCGAATTATTATACTGATATTGGTCTTTTGAAAGCAATTGCTTCAAATATAAAACGTTATTAATATGTATGCTTAACTGGATTTTTAAGTTAAAATGCACGACTGGGTTGTGAGACCTGGGGCCAAATTACCGCTTCAGTGACCGAGTGAGTTAGTCCCATCAGTGATCGAATGAAAATGTCAAATTAGTGTAATCGATTGCTCGATAACGTTAGCGGTAATGCCAAACTCGCATAATTCAGTCACGTATTACTCCAAAACTGATGCGGTAATTTGGCCCCTGTTTTAGAGACTTAGAATTAAGTCCGTGGCCATATTGACGCACTATGCATTTTTTTAGAAATTCAGGGATTATGCATATATTTTTGACTTTCAATCGATGTCTGAAGATGGTTTAATGCATAATGAAACAGGAACAGTATGAAGAAGTCATAAAGAATGTTGACCTAGGTCAAAATTCCGAAACGCGAACCTTTTGTTTTTATGCAGCCCTGTCATAGGACCCGGTCTGTAAAAATGGATTTACAAGAAGCTAATATCTCCTTGTTTGCTTGACCGGGTAACAGCACACTGACACGAACCCTATTGAAAATGTGTGGTAACTGGTAACTGATGAAGAGGGAAATTACTCACAGCCAACAAGCCGCTAGCTCCTGGAAAAAATGATTCATGAGTGAAATCATAATCCGCAAATGAAACAGTCCGATATTGAATTGGCAGAATTTCTCTCAGAATTGAGGCAGGTCGAGGAATAGCTAAATATTTGAATTCTGTTATTTTAATATTTGTCCAAATATGGTCTAATTTATAACAGTTACTATGCAAAAAGGAATAATTTACTGCAATCAAATATGCAAAACAGTATGTGCTTTTGATTTTGCTAAAAATCCAGGCCAGGGAGGGTGTTATTAAAGAAAAATGTTCAAACGCATAAAATAAATTGGCTTAAGCAACGCCTTAAGTAGTTAGAGCTAAGAACAGAATTGCATGTGTTTCTTTAGCAAATATTAATTTTCTGTAGCGGGTTTTCTTTATACACTTTAAGGAAAACATTTTGTGTGGTAACTTCAAGCTATTTCGCGAATAAAATTTGACTTAAAAAAATAATCATTGAACCGTTTTCGAAACATCGAATTTTCAAAAAAAAAATAATTTTTGTTTTATTTAAAGCAAAGTCTGATTTCGAAATTTTACTTGTGACATATATAGTTACTATATGGCAAGTTTTGCATTCGTAGAAAAGATCGAACTCGCGATTTAGATTAGATTTAACATTATGATAAAAGGGAAGACGAAAATAGTGGGTCTCGCAATTTTGCCTGTCTGTCAGTTTGTCTGTACGACTAAAGCTTAAACGGCCCCGCCGATAGATAGCATTTTTAAATTTCGATCTATGTATAATTCAATTGAAAATTTTGAATTAAGATATTACTGACTAAACCTATCATTTTTTTGAAATTTGGAATTATTATGATGGGCATAACGGATTTTAAAAAGTTTGACAAACATTGCACTTTAAAACTTAAAAAAAAATGGCAAAAAAAATTTAAACAACCTATTACTAAGGTAGTTGTGTATTCAAATCATCAAAAAAAAAATGGTTGGACTTTTAAAATAAACTTTTTTTTCCAAACTTAATATTTCAGAAACCCAATGCTGAATTTTTTTAGACTCGACAAATAAAAGGTTTTTAATACAATCTACAACATATAAGAAAAGAATGTATTTTATCTAAAAATAACGGTGCCAACTATACAAATGTTAAAAAATGTTTTTCAAAAATCGTATTTTTCTTGAAAACGGGACCAGAATTTTGATAAAAAAATTTTCATTCGATTGGTTTTTAAGATCTATAATTTAATAAAAAAAAATTAAATTAAGATATTACTGACTGAACCTATCATAGAACCATTTTTTCAAATTTTGAATTTCTCATTCTCGGCATAACGGATTTTAATGAAATTTTTGTATAGAGAAGCTCCTAAAAAGTTTTTCAAACTTGCACTTTTAAGCTTAAAAAAAATAAATATTTTTTGAATTTTTGAATCTTTAAAACGGGTTAGTATTTATTTTGAAATTTATTTTTTATTCGTACAGTAATACACATTTTAAAGTTCCAAAATTTGTTTTAAAAAATGTCTTAAGCATTTTGTACATGGCAGTATGTTTTTTTTAACCGTTAGGTACAACGATTTTCTAAGTTTTTTTCTTGCATGAACTAATAGGTATTTGCTTGAGAAATCAAAAAAAATCGTGACATCCTATGTTTAGCTTTAACTACTGAATGAGTGGTATTAATAAATTAAAAAATGAATTTTATGGATATGAAAATTTTCTCTAGTAACATTAATTTTTAAAATTCGTTGTCTTTTACATATGTCCGATCCAGTCGTACATTTTATATTTCTAAATTTTAGAAAATGTTTTTGTTTTTTTTCAAAAACTGTTACACAGGTTTCTTACAAAAATTGGTTTATAATAGATTCTCCATGGAAAATTTTTATTTCATAAACGGTTCAACCGATCTTGTTCAATTTTGTGTACTTAAGGTCGTAAAAAGTTTGAATTGTATTTTGTACTATAATATTCAAAAAAAATTTATATACGATTTAAAAAAAATAATTTCTTATTTTAATCCCATATTGTAAAACCCACAGGCAATATTGAAACTTGACAACTAACAGTTTTTTAATAGTATATTGTACTTAGAAAAACGTTTTGTTTTTTGTCTTAAAAAAATGGTACACATCATAAAAATATTAAAATTTCGAAAATTTTATATTTCTCCAAAAAGCATTTAAAAATTCTGAAATTATGACATCACTGACAACGATATATAATTTTTGATCATTCATAAATTCATATTTGCTTGATAAATCACAAAGAATTCTGTTTTTACCACCAACTACTAAAATAATTGTTTTTTGCCTCTGATCACAAAATTCACAAAATTCTAAGTATCTTAAGCACAAGAGCAAGTTGGTGTAATCAAGTCGTTCATTTTATTATGTATGACATGGTGTGTTGTGGGCCACAAAGAATTTTTTGGTCGTTGTTAAAAATGAGCACTGTAGTGCCCACTCAAGTTCGTAATAGTACACGTTTTCTAAAAGGGATAAAATCAATCGATTTTCGACTCCCTTCTAACTTAAGTAACAAATGAGTCAGAAACTTTAAATTTATAGTATTTGCCATGTTGATGAAACACAGGCGCCTCATAAAATTTCAACTTTTAAGCTTAAGTGGTTCCTGAGATATAGAATTTCAAAAACTCCCTGAAACCGCAACTAAACAATTAGATCATCAAAATTATGTAGCACTTCCCTACACCGTAGAACTTTGATTTTTCGCACAACGGCATGCATTTTGGTGCATACAAAATAAAATATCGAAAATTTGGAATTATCCATTTAGGGGGCGTGGCATCCACCTTATTCTCATAAACTGTATGCGGATCACTTCCGATTTTTGTTGAATGGTAAAATTGTGTGGAGCGGTGGGACTTCTACGTTTATTTTATTACAGAAGAAATTTAATTTTTAACTTCATCGCTCTTAGCTCCTAAGTCCTTCTTGTTCAGGGACAATTAATAATTCTCTCAGCACTGTTTGTATTTCCAAACTTGTAAAAAGGTGTAGACTTCCACAAATTAAACTAAAAACAACAGTTGACAGTGAATAGTTAAGCAAACAGAAGAAAGCATTTTCTACTTTTAGAACAAATCTTAAAGGTTTCGAAAACGCCTTTGATTTGTATTCATCCAAAGAAACTGATGATTAAACATACAATTTTTATTTCAAGGAGAACTTTTTGTATTAAGACAGTCACTTAAAACAGCTTAAAAGTTCTCAACACATTCCCCTAATACACGATGACACTCATTGTACTTGTTTTCAAAATTCAATGAGTACGAATTTCAGTTCTACTATCTCCTTCGCACTCCTTAAATTTCAAATCAGAATCAGGTTCAAAGAGTCAGTTGGGGAGGAGACTAATTTACTAATCGCAAGACCCTTAGTTTAAATAGCAATCACTAAAACTCAATTTGTTTGAAAGTGACACGGCGCGGCGCGGCGGCGGCGTCACTGGGCAAAGGCCTTTTATATGGCTTTTAATGTTTAAATAGGGTAAGTGGTAAACCCTTTGACGGAACACTTAGGTACGTTGCTTTTTTTTTGTTTGATGGTGTGTCATTTATTTTGTATTCCAGGAAAAGTTTGCACCATCATCATCACACGGACTTACTGTAACAAAGAAGTGTTACGGGTATTTATTTTTTTTCCAGGATGGACTCAACAAAATCCTATTCAAATAAATCGTGACACAAATAGATTGTGTTGGTAAGTGAGCTAGGAAATTATCCCCTGCTGCAGATGGCACCACCAAAGAGTTAACTGGAACAACAAGCCAAAGCGGTGATTTCTTTATCCTAATGTTTATCCGAATTGGAATGGAAAGTAGTTTCCGTTTCCATTTCCATTTCCATTGATGTGTCTGCGAGAATTAGTGTACAGAACATTCTGTGATGTTGGCATATCTTATCGCACAACAAATGGTTTCGAGGAAACAAAACAAAAAATAACACTGCGACTGCACCACTTTAACAGACACAATCAACGACCCACATCGTAGTCCTCCCACCCAACAGGATGAACTGTTCTTTGTTTAGCAATAAAAAGAACTCCATTTCGATTCAATGAATATTCCAACTGTGTGGACAAAATGTGAGTCTTAAGCAATTTTAAGTCGTTCTAGAGATATAGGACACATAACCAGCCTATGTTGTGGTGGTGCCGCTTTCAATGTGTTGTCAACATGATGCATCTAAGGTATCCCGAACTCGCTCCCGTTTCCGAAAAATCAAGAACATCTATTTAAACATAGGTGAGTTCAGAAAAGCCTAGAGGAGTAGAACTCGTTACTTTCTTGAGCATGAAGCATCATATATGGGTCCATTTGAAAACATTGTTTTATTTTGTATTTTTTATATTTTTCTGAGTTGGAGTAGTCGGAGACTTTCCTGAATAAGTTTCTTCCAGGAGGAAAATAATTGAGGCAGAATAAATCACCTTTCAGGTATACCTAGAGAAGCCAAACGAACCGTGTCAGTTGTGGACAATAGAGTAAAGTGCTCTTAAAGTATGGAGATGTTCTCAAAATGCAATGCAATTTTGTCGAAGTTATTCATGTTTTGAAGACCATCATAGGGATGATGGAGGTCCAAAATATTTAATTCGTGTGATATGTTTGTAAAGGTACATGCCGGGACTTAAGACAATGGGCATATTGTTTTGTTGTTTATTTTATTTAAACATCTTAAATAGTATGAGGTTGACTAAAATAATATTCCGTCTGATTTCTGGAAAAAAATATGAAATTATGAAAACAAAATTTTAAAAATCGTTATAGAAGCTTTATTAGTAAATACAATTTGTATGTTTATACGAAATTTCTTTCAAAATTTAAAAACTGAAGCACTTGATAAGCCAATTGTAAGTATTTAATAAAATTTAATAAATAAATAATTAAAATAAATTAAATTAAATTAAATTAAATTAAATAAATAAAAATTTTGAAAAACATTCGTTCACTCGTGTTCAAGATATTAAATTTAAAAAAACAAATCAGAAAAATTGTTTTCGAAAACTATTATATGCAACATTATTTAGAAATTAAAGAAGCTCAAGCTACTGTATATTTTTTTTTGTTTCAAAATCGTTTTCGAGACAAATTAGATTTTTCATAACTTCTTGCTATCGGTCACTTGTTTTTATTTATAATTAAACATATGTATGTGTTCATTTCACTGACTTGGAAAATGCTAGGTGTGCTATTATACTCTCCCGGGTAGAAAATTATCTAGGAAACACTATCGAATAGCGTGGCCCTAGCTAGATTGGCCATTATATAGTAAATCCTATGCTGGGCCTAGACAGATGCAAGCCTGGCGGATCTTGACTAATTTATGCTTATCCTGGCTTTATATTGAACCTGGCTAGAACTGCCTATTTATTGGCTTTTCCAGGAGTATCTTAGACTGGGCCTAGATATTTTTAACTTGATGTAGCCTAGATATGAAACTTTTTCTTGGCGATATCTTGGCTATAGATAGTATCGCCTCTTTATTGGCATTGTAACAAATAAACTACAAGGGACCTGGATAGTTTTTACTTGGTGTAGCCTGGATAAGGAATTGTATCTGGGTGTTATATTGGCCTTAGCTAGTGTCGCCTGTTTATAGGCGTTCTCAGATTTTACTTATACTGGGGCAAGATAGTTTTTACTTGATGTATCCTAGATATGAAACTTTTCCTTGGCGATATATTGGCCGTAGATAGTCATCATCATCATCATCGGCTCGACAACCGGGTTCCGGTCCTGGCCTCTTTCAACAAGTCTCTCCACCTATCCCGGTCTCTAGCCGACGCCATCCAGTTGCGCACCCCAAGGCTTCGGGCGTCCTGGTCTACGCCATCTCTCCAGCGCAAGCATGGTCTACCACGCTGTCGTCTACCATAGAATGTACCACAAAGAACTTTCCGAGCAGGTTCCTCTTCGCTCATGCGAGCTAGGTGCCCTGCCCACCGGAGTCTACCGAGCTTAATTTTTGTCACGATATCTGCTTCTAGGTAGATTGCGTACAATTCATGATTGTACCGTCTCCGGAATCGTCCTTCCTCACATATGGGGCCAACAATTCTCCTTAAGACTTTTCTCTCGAACGCAGCTAAGAGGTCGAAGTGCCTTTTGCTAAGCACCCAAGTCTCGGATCCATATGTGAGTACTGGCAGGACCATGGTCCTGTACAGCAGCAGTTTTGAAGTTATGGTGAGATTTCTGGATTTGAAGAGCTTTGACAGACTATAGTAGGCTCTGTTGGATTTGAGAAGCCGCCCGCGTATTTCTTCTTCTATGTTGTTATCGGCTGCTACTATTGACCCAAGGTATTTAAAGGATTGCACCACTTCAAATTCGTGCTCCGCTACCTTGATTGTTTGACCAACTGTTCCTCTCGCATTCGACGCCACCATGTACTTTGTTTTACCTTCACTAATGTGCAGCCCCAGATTTTGTGCCGCCTGCTCGATCTGGATGAAGGAATCGTGTACAGCTTGTTCGGTTCTTCCGATGATGTCAATGTCGTCTGCGTAAGCCAGTAACTGGCTGGACCTTTTGACGATGGTCCCTCTTGTTGCCGTGCCAGAGTCACGGATTGCTTTCTCCAACGCCAGGTTGAAGAGGAGGCAGGCCAAACCGTCCCCTTGTCGGAGTCCATTAAAGATGTTGATTGGTCTGGATAGCAATCCGGCTATTTTTACTTGGCTTGTTACGTTGGTCATGGTCAACCTACATAGTCGTGTCAATTTATTTGGGATGCCGAATTCTCTCATGGCTTTGTAAAGTTCTACCCTGGCTATGCTATCATAGGCGGCCTTAAAGTCTATAAACAGATGGTATGTTGGGATGTTAAATTCTAGACATTTTTCCATCGCCTGCCTAAGGGTAAAGGCCGTAGATAGTATCGCCTCTTTATTGGCATTGTAACATATAAACTTCAAGGGACCTGGATAGTTTTTACTTGGTGTAGCCTGGATAAGGAATTGTGTCTGGGCGTTATATTGGCCTTAGCTAGTTTCGCCTCTTTATAGGCGTTCTCAGATTTTACTTATACCGGGGGTAGATAGTTTTTACTTGATGTATCCTAGATTTGAAACTTTTCCTTGGCGATATATTGGCCGTAGATAGTATCGCCTCTTTATTGGCATTGTAACATATAAACTGCAAGGGACCTGGATAGTTTTTACTTGATGTAGCCTGGATAAGGAATTGTATCTGGGCGTTATATTGGCCTTAGCTAGTCTCGCCTCTTTATAGGCATTCTCAGATGTTACTTATACTGGGGCTATATAGTTTTTACTTGATGTATCCTAGATGTGCCTATACATATGTCTCTATAAAAGGCTATCCTTCTAAAAACATAACTTTTTTGTTTTGGTCCTAAATCGGTATTTTTCAGATTCTTTAATACGTATTTAAGTCTTTTAAACAGTATAATTAAAAGAGAGTTATTTGAGTAGCACTTTGAGACACGATATTTTATATATCACAGTGGCGCAATAGGTAGCGCACAAGCACGGCAAGCGAGAGGACTCGGGTTCGAATCTCAGTGGAGGTAAATTTAAAAAAAAAAAAAATTCTTTCATTCCAGCAAAAAATCACTTAAAGAGTCGAATATAGGGAGGCAAAGAAAAAATGAAAATAAACAACAATAATAAAAAAAAAAAAATTTTTTTTTTGTTTCTAATAATTTTTTAAGAATTGCCGTAGCTCTTGTGCCACTTGTGAAGACCCATCTAGGGCCCATATAGGAACATCTAGCAAGGCCCATTATATACAGAGCATTAACAAATTAGCGAGGGACAAGCTAGATACTGCTCGGTAGGGCCATGATTGAAACTAAGAAAAACTAGCTGGGGCCTTGGCATTATCGAGTCGAAAATTCTACCCGGGCTGTTCAATTTATATTTGCAGTACAGGGAAGATAGGATATTTGCCTTTCAGTCTGACCATTATGGATTTCAATAAGCTATCTTTAATTTAAAGCTCTAACAGGATTGCCGTAGGAGCATTAAAAATTGCCACAAATCTCAGAAAAATATTTGCTACCAAAAGCTCGAAAAAGCTTAAATCCTGAAAGTTACATAGCACATACCAAAGAAAATGCCATATGAATTTCTATCAACTTGGCAATGGTAACTCTGATACAGTGTTTTTTTAATAAACACAACTAGGGTTGGTTGAAAATTGGCGATCAGCAGGGCTGCCAGAAATCATGATTTATCATGATTTTCATGTTTTTTGGACCCAAAAAATGATTAAATGATTTCGAGTCCAAAATCATGATTTTTCTAATTTCAAAAAAAAAATGTTATTTTTTATAATCGCTTAAAAAAAACATGTCTAAGCTACACTATAACCTGAAACGACCAAAATCGAAAACATTACAAACACAAACATAGCTAAAATGACCCTTTGACTCAAATGCATAAACTAGATTTTTGTGTCTGTAATATAATTTCTTGTCTGGGAATATATGTGAATTCACCATACAGAAATTCATAAAGAAAGGAATACATACTAAAGGGTTTTCCAATAAGAGGTGTTATTTTGAATAGCCCGCTATTTCGGTAGCTGTCACTTTTGAAGCTGTCATTTTTTGACATTTGACAAGTAGAAACTACGCTATTAATAAAAATGGAACGATACACGCTTCAACAACGCATTGAAATTATTAAAATTCACTATAAAAATGGTGAAAATTTGGCAGAGACGGTTCGTAAAACTAAAACATTTTTGGGTCGTCGTGAAGCACCTTGTCGGACCGCAATACAGAAATTGGTGGACAAATTCGAGCTGTTTGACAAGTTAGTGATGTGAAGAATAAAACCCGTGCACGTCGCTCAAGAACAACTGAGAATATTGCTGTTGTAGCCCAAAGTGTTGAAGAAAACCCAGGTTTGTCCATTCCTCGTCGTTCTTTGGAATTAGGCATTCCACAAACGTCATTACACCGTATTTTGCATAAAGACTTGGGTCTTAAGACTTATAAAGTTCAGTTAACACAAGAACTCAAGCCGGCTGATCATCAACAACGTCGTGTCTTTGCTGATTGGGTCCTTGAAATGCATGAAAATGATCCGGAATTTCATCGAAAAATCATCTTGACTGAGTGATGAGGCCCATTTCCACCTCGGAGGCTACGTCAACAAGCAAAACTGTCGCATCTGGGGCTCGGAAAACCCAAGAGTTATTGTTGAAAAGCATCTCCATCCTCAACGCGTGACTGTTTGGTGCGGTTTATGGTCCCGCGGGGTCATTGGACCTTACTTTTTCGAAAATGAGGCTGGAGCAACAGTTACGGTCAATGGATTGCGCTATCGAGAGATGATTAATGATTTTTTATGGCCTGAATTGGATGGTATTGATCTGGACAACGTTTACTTTCAACAAGACGGCGCTACGTGCCACACAAGCAATGAAACCATCGATCTTTTACGGGAAAAGTTTCCGGACCGTGTTATCTCTCGAAGAGGTGATCACAATTGGCCACCGAGATCTTGTGATTTAACACCTTGCGACTTCTTCCTTTGGGGCCACGTGAAAGATAAGGTCTACGCCAACAGCCCAGCGTCGATTCAAGGCCTCAAAGATGAAATTCGTGAGGCTATCGAGAACATAGGGCAGCCACTTTGCGATTTGGTTATGGAAAATTTCATGAAAAGGATATGGTCCTGTAAGCGTGGTCTTGGCGGCCATTTGGCTGATGTTGTGTTCCATTATTAACGGCATACCTTCCTCTTTATAATGAAATAAACATCCGATCATTTATCTCCAAAAATGCTATTTTTCTTTGAATATCAAAATAACACCTCTTATTGGAAAACCCTTTATTATACAGCTCATCATTTTAGCTACTCACCACACACACACACTTTCTCAGCGAAAATAATAATCCAGAGATTATGCTTCTTTTCATTTCTCCATGCTCCAAATTCAAGTTTCTAACTTACTCGTTGGCTTTTGGCATTTCACTATTTATAATTTTTGCGATGGCGATATTGGCTTGTCCTGACAATTTATTAAAGAAATGTTTTTGTTTAATAAAAAATGAATGTTGAATGTTGAAATGTTCTTTTGTAAAGTTTTTATTGTTTAGAAACACAATATTACCTAATGTGTAAGATATAAATACTAAATACTATTTATATTTTTGATTTTTAATGTGCTATATAATACCTATGTACCTAAAATTGTGAAAAAAATATTATAGCACACATGAATATGTATAAATTTTAATAATTTATTTTATTTTTATTTATTCCGTCCATTTTTGTATTTTTTTCATAAATGCTCTCAGTTAATTTTTGAAAATATTTGTTTTACTTGTTACGATGTGGTTTTTAATATCTCTTTTACTGTTTTCCAACTTCGAACTGCAAATCATGTTTTTTGAACTAAAATCATGTTTTTTTACTATGTTTTTTTTAAATTTCTGAGTGGCAGCACTGGCGATCAGTCTCCTTTCACCCATGGAACAGATAGGCTATGGTGGGTTGTACGTGAGCTCAAAGAAGATTACACAAACAATTTTAATGTAACTCAGTGATTCTCTTTCTTATTTCAGTGGCAATTTCTTAGGTTAAGGTGCCGTGCAAACAGCAGCAGGCACCAGTGTTTCTGAAAAAGCTCTCCTATAAGGCCTGTACTGCAAATATAAATTGAACAGAGTATAGGTGTGAGGCTAAGCTCGTCGGAATAGGGGGGATTCTTTTTCCGAACCCAGTGAGTTTCGAACAAAGAAATAAAACAAAAATATCAAGACTTGCAAAAATTAAAAAAAAAAAAACAGATTTTAGATTTACAAAAAAAAATAAGTTTAAGTAAAAAAAAAATATAATTTAAAAATAAAATTAAATTTTTTTTTCAATTCATACTTGATTATTTATATTTAAATGGAAAGTTAAACAAAAATAGGTTAAATATTAAATATTTTAACTAAAATTAGGTACACGCAACGCATGTATATTTTTAAATTAAAATTAGCTAAATCTTAAGAACAAATAAAAAAAATAAAAAAATGTCTGGTTCCGATGATTGTGCGCACAAACTCGATGATCCAGTTTACTATACCATGATTTATTTTTATTAATAAACTTTTGTTTTAAGAAAATCGTTTTAGCGGCTCGTTCTGTACATCAATGTACAGACATACCGACATCCAGACAGACGTAATTTAATGACCCGCTTTTTTAGTCTTCTCTATCATCGTACATCGTATTGCCAACTTTGACCTAAATCTCATGTTCGATTTTTTTTACAAATTTGAAACTTACCCTTACTTACCATTTTATTTTCGCAACATCTTCCAAAATAATCAACATTTAGTTTTTTTAATTTTTCACATTCTTGATTAAATTAGTTAAATAATATTAAATTTAAAATGGCTTGGAGAAAAAAGAGTCACTCTTATCTGGCTTCTGGGCCTCAGTGGCTTTTATACGAAATAACGAGCAGGCAAGCTTGCCAGGCAAGGATCAGCCCTTCACGACTCACTTGCGGATAGGGTCATTATTCCACTGGTTTTTATGAGGGACGATTTTTTTCTTTTTTTTTTTTGCTTTACTTTCGCTTCTACATGCAAAGATACTTATTCAGCAGGAGGGGTGGCGGTGTTTTATAGAAGTGGTATTTTATGTGAAGTTTGTAAATTCAACCCAAAAAGCACTGATCTGATCTGTTTCAATTTTTTTAAAACTGGCATTCGGCACTTTTTTGTTGGAGCGTACAGATTACATTTTTGTACTATTAATGCCTTTACAGATGAATTCTTTGGGTTTTTGGATAGTTATAGTGGTAAAAATATTGTTTTTCTTAGGTGACTTTATCATTAATATTTTGTCAAGCTCACCTGAAGCTTATTATTTTCTTTCAGTACTTTTTTTACCTTTTTGATCAATCAACTCAAAAAATAGTTTTTTTTTACAGTGCTAATGATCTTCGAATATTAATTTATAATGAAAATGATAATACAAAATTATGCAGTCTTAATAAATATATATATAATAATAATATATTATACACTGCCGCTCATCTGAATGGGTTCACTGTTTTTCGTAACTTACTGTAAGACTCTCTGCATAAAGGGTTTTCCAATAAGAGGTGTTATTTTGATATTCAAAGAAAAATAGCATTTTTGGAGATAAATGATCGGATGTTTATTTCATTATAAAGAGGAAGGTATGCCGTTAATAATGGAACACAACATCAGCCAAATGGCCGCCAAGACCACGCTTACAGGACCATATCCTTTTCATGAAATTTTCCATAACCAAATCGCAAAGTGGCTGCCCTATGTCCTCGATAGCCTCACTAATTTCATCTTTGAGGCCTTGAATCGACGCTGGGCTGTTGGCGTAGACCTTATCTTTCACGTGGCCCCAAAGGAAGAAGTCGCAAGGTGTTAAATCACAAGATCTCGGTGGCCAATTGTGATCACCTCTTCGAGAGATAACACGGTCCGGAAACTTTTCCCGTAAAAGATCGATGGTTTCATTGCTTGTGTGGCACGTAGCGCCGTCTTGTTGAAAGTAAACGTTGTCCAGATCAATACCATCCAATTCAGGCCATAAAAAATCATTAATCATCTCTCGATAGCGCAATCCATTGACCGTAACTGTTGCTCCAGCCTCATTTTCGAAAAAGTAAGGTCCAATGACCCCGCGGGACCATAAACCGCACCAAACAGTCACGCGTTGAGGATGGAGATGCTTTTCAACAATAACTCTTGGGTTTTCCGAGCCCCAGATGCGACAGTTTTGCTTGTTGACGTAGCCTCCGAGGTGGAAATGGGCCTCATCACTCAGTCAAGATGATTTTTCGATGAAATTCCGGATCATTTTCATGCATTTCAAGGACCCAATCAGCAAAGACACGACGTTGTTGATGATCAGCCGGCTTGAGTTCTTGTGTTAACTGAACTTTATAAGCCTTAAGACCCAAGTCTTTATGCAAAATACGGTGTAATGACGTTTGTGGAATGCCTAATTCCAAAGAACGACGAGGAATGGACAAACCTGGGTTTTCTTCAACACTTTGGGCTACAACAGCAATATTCTCAGTTGTTCTTGAGCGACGTGCACGGGTTTTATTCTTCACATCACTAACTTGTCAAACAGCTCGAATTTGTCCACCAATTTCTGTATTGCGGTCCGACAAGGTGCTTCACGACGACCCAAAAATGTTTTAGTTTTACGAACCGTCTCTGCCAAATTTTCACCATTTTTATAGTGAATTTTAATAATTTCAATGCGTTGTTGAAGCGTGTATCGTTCCATTTTTATTAATAGCGTAGTTTCTACTTGTCAAATGTCAAAAAATGACAGCTTCAAAAGTGACAGCTACCGAAATAGCGGGCTATTCAAAATAACACCTCTTATTGGAAAACCCTTTATATGGCAATGACACGCCTGTGTTATGTATGTAATGAAAGACCATTATTTTGCCCTTAGTTTGGGAGAAAATTTTTTCTCTTTAAGCTTACCGTTATTCTCACACGCTAGCTAAACTTAATTCATTAAAAAAAACTAAGTGTTTTTTTGGCTCATCTGAATAGGTTCGAAAGCAAAAAAATCATTTTTAATTGATGTGCGCGGCGGATGTGTACTGAAAGTTAAGTTTTTTGGTAAATCGAATTGTTTTAAACCATTTAACAAGGAAAATGGGTCGCGAAAAAATTTTTAAACGCGAAGAAAAAGGAAAAATAAAAGCATTTCGTGAATTAGGGCTAAGCCAAAGAAAAATCGTAAAAAAAAGGAAAGAAGCCAAAATTTAATGGGTAAATATTTGCGGAACATCGAAAACTACGGGAAAAATATGAAAGTTGGAACTTAAAAGGCCAAATCAATGACCAATAGACCCGCAATCACAATAGCTGCTTCTAATTCGCATAATTTCGCGTCAAAAATTAGACTCAAAACTGGTGTTAAGTGTAGTTTGTCGACGGTGAAATGCGTTATTAAGAAATGCGTTGAAAAGGAAAAAAATACCGAAAAAACACATTTGAACGAAAAACGAAAAGAAAATCATCTCCAATTTTGCAAAAAATACATGTCGTAGAAATCGGAGTGGAGGCGAGTTATATTTTCAGATGGAAAAAATACAACTTAGAGGGCCTAGATGGCTACAACTATTACTTTCATGACCTTCGTAAAGAAGAACATTATATAAGCCGTCTGCATAGCTGTGAAGGCAGTGTCATGGTGTGGGGAGCAATTTCATATAATGGTACCTTTGAGCTGCAAATTCTTACATCGCGAATGAATGTCAATGTGTACAAAGGTGTGTTGGAAAAGGTCTTCCCACAATTCTCTGATTTTTTAGGACCAATACCATTGTCATTCCAGCATCATAATGCCCCTATCCATACAGCGAGGTCGGTAAAACAATGGATCGAGAACCAAAATGTAGAGGTGTTGGTATGGCCTCAATACTCACATGACCTTAACATAATTGAAAATGTTTGGGGACTTCTTTCCCGTAAGGTGTATGAGTCGGGGAGACAATATGAAGACAAGTTGTCCTTAATCGAGGGAATTAAGAAAGCGTGGGCAGAGATTTCGCTGCAATATCTAGAAAAACTGTATGACTCCATTCCAAATCCAATTTTCGAAACAATTTTAAAAAAAGGTGGCAATACACATTATTAATATGAATTATTATGTCCCTACCTATTTAATATGCAAAATTAATCATTTAATTACAGTTATTTTTCTTGTTTTCTTTCTTTTTTTGCTTTTGAACCTATTCAGATGATCAAAAAAAAAAACGTTAGTTTTTCTTAATGAATTAAGTTTAGCTAGCGTGTGCGAATAAGGTTAAGCTTAAAGAGAAATTTTTTTCTCCCAAACTAAGGGCAAAATAATGCTCTTTCATTACATACATAACACAGTGAGCCCCTTCAGATGAGCGGCAGTGTATTATAGTTATTTTAAGAATAAACTTCTTAAAAGTGTGGTCAACTCTAAAAAGGAATGCCAGGTTGTTAATGAGATTTTTTTGTCTAAATAATGACATGATATCCGCTAAAATTTTAAAAATTATCTTATATTTTGTTTCGGATGTTTTGAGTTACATTTATTTAATCTCAGCTCTGCGAAGGGAATTTTGCCAGAATCCTTAAAGTTACTTCAATTGTTATTCTGTTGCATAAAAAAGGTAAAACTACTAATCTCAATAACTACCTACCTGTTTCGCATACTATCAGCCTTTTTAAAAAAAATGAAAAAGGTGTGAAATCCTGTGTGTGATTTCCTTTTGTTTTTGGATAGAAGTAATTTTTGTTAGTAACTTTCAATTCGGTTTTAGAAAACGTAGGTCAATGCTGTATTAAAACTTTGTGGTGAAATTTATTCTACCCTTAATGAATCTGATATTTGAGCTTTCTGAAGCATTGCCAGAATAAAGCTTTTTATATGATGGATCACACTTTGCTACTGAAAACGCTTTATAAGGTGGAATTTCATGGGATTTTGTATGACTGGTTGGCTTCTTACCTTCATAATCGTAAACAAAAAGTAATTATACATGATATTTTTAGCACGGAAAGAAATATTGATCTAGGTGTCCCAGAAGGTTCTTTTTTGGATCCTATATTGTTTTTAAATTTTGTGAATTCATTTTTTGCTCAAAGTTTCAACGGCAAAATTAAATCAGCATTTGCTGAAGACACACCATATCGAAATGCACTAAAAACTATTTTGATTTGGGTTAATACTTGGATTAACATTGGATAATAGGATTACTTGAAAGATCAGACTGCTTAGTTGAATTTACTCGTATATCCGATCGGACGTGTTCTATAAAGCTCTTTTTTGTTTCACTCTTAAATTCCCTTTGCTATTTGCTCAAAATTTCAGTAAATGTGTATGATGTATGTATGTAATTTAGATTCTGCCGATTAAAACTTTGTTCAATTTTACTGTAAAAATAACTACCAAGCAAAATGTGCCGGCATATTGCAAAATAATTGTAAAGTTCTGGTAGCAAACCCAAATATGATCTGGCAATATAGTTCATGTATTATGTCACCTCAGATTGAAAATATTCTCCTTGATAAGTTCGATAAATTATCATCTGATCTGCAGTTCTCGAGAATTTCATCTAAAAATAATGCTGGCTTCAAATTGTTAACCTTATTAGTCTTTTGTAAGAGAAAAAGTAAGGTGAATGTTGGCTGACGAAGCGAAATGTTTGGTCCCGTGAATCAAATATCAATTCAAAATGTTTCCGGCAATACCTACATAAATTCTAAATGAAAGTCATTTGGAATTCCAGCTTCTATGAATGTATCCTGCAATATTTTTGAAAAATTGCAAATCCAATCTGTCAAAACCCCTTCTGCTCTTTTTCAACTCCTATAAGTAAGGGTAAATCTGGATCTAAGCAATATCTAGAAAACTATAAGCCCATTGCCAAGCTTTAGTCAGTTCCAAAAGTTTTTGAATCCCTAATTAAGAAAAGAATGTGTAGAATGTAAAAGATTTTATTTCTTCTTTTCAACATGGATTTCTAAATCGAAAATCTACTGCAACAAAGTTTACATTATTCACAAATTTCTGCGTGAATTTAATTGAAAATGGCAGTCAAGTAGATCTTGGGTACACTTACTTCTTGAGAGCGTTTGACAGAGTGAACCACAACATACTGTTATGAAACTTAAGTTTATTAGGTGTATTAGGTGTGGCAAATCGGGTTCAATATGTAAAAATAGGTTCAGAAAAATCAGACTTGGTTTCAAATGTGTCGGGAGTTCCTCAAGGCAATCATTTAGGACCACTTTTGTTCTTACTATTTATGAACGACTTGACTCATTTTATTTCATATTCTTCATGTTTGATCTCTGCAGATGATTTAAAAATATACAAAGCGATTAAACCTTAGACAGATGATTTCAAGCGACTTCAGAATTATTTAGATAACATATCTGAATAATGTTTTCTAAATGACCTTTCTATAAATATCAGCAAATAAAGTATAAATTCCTTTGTCAAGATCGTTTTCTCTGTTCTTTTTTAGTTATAAAATTTCAAACTATGAGCTTCAGAAAGCTCTAAGTTAGTGTTTATGATATATGTATATAGATTATACTTCTAAGGACAATTCTTTGCTTGCGAATCTAACTAGGAACTCCAAAGATTTGAAATGTCCTTACACGTTAAAGTCTCTTTATGTTAACTAAGCCCGTTCTGTTTTGAAGTATGGCAGTGTGGTTTGGTGTCCGTATTACAAAAAAGCTTCAAATAAAAAGGAAAAGCAAACATACAATAAGACTCATCAAAACCTATGTACAACATCCTTTCTTCTTAATTAAATTCTATTCAAACTGGATTAATCCGTGAGTACCTATGTGTCAAGAATTCCTCATACCAATTCCATCCACAGGCTTAAACGAGTCATGGTATCAAAACGGCGCACTTCAGCGATAATTGGGCCTAGACGGTCCCCATTTCTACCTACCTTCTTTAATAAAATCAGAATGTTGACGTCAAAATACAAACTTTGGATTAAAGAAGAAATTATGTATTAGAGAATATGGCGCAAAAATTTAAACAGTTCTCGTTTAAGGAATAAAACCGGCTCTATTTAACGCAGTCGTTTAGCTTGGAGACTTGGTCTAACTTTTGCATAATTTTAAACACGTTAGACAACTCTTCTAACTGATGTGGGTTTTACAACAGAACCTAAGCGAATTTGCGTTGAACAACCCTTAATTTGACAGATACATAACTCACACAACTACAAAAACACAAAAAAAAAATAGTAAAAAGAACAGACAACTTTAAACTAAACCAAATAATTTTTCGCCGAAAAAAGTACATTTTATATATTACCTCGGTACAGATTTTGATTGTTTATAAGTTATTTACATTATTTTAGATGGAAATAAAGTACCTATTAACCGCAAATTCATAGCATAAAAACTCAATTTGTTGTTGCAAGGTGCAGATTCATTTAGCTATACTCGTCTCGGCAGGGCGGCGCGCATGCATACATAAGATATGTATATACCTACATACATTTGTATTTACAGATTTGTTCATCGTAGAGCACTTTCGTACGATTATTTCGAATTTATAATATTCAGTTATTCAGTCTATTTACAAAAAACATTTTAAAAAAATTGAATAAAACATCAGTAAACATTTTTTCTTCGATTTGCTTTGGTATGAAATGACCATTGTCAATATGGATAAAGTATACTTTTAAAAGATAGACTAGCTATTTGCTGCTGTTAAAGTAAGACGAGCTCTTTAACGTTAAAGTACCTATAGTTTATGTCCTTTAAAATTATCAAAAAGTCGGTTCTCGTTTTATACTCAATATTTAGAGTCGACTCCCATTCTAAAATTGATTTAGAGTAGGTTTTAAATGTTTAAAATTTTGCGCCTATGTATTTAGAAATTAAATTGCCTACTTTTAGGCATTTAATACATTTAGATATAATTGAGTAAATAACATTAAAACTTAGTTATTAAGTTTAATGTTAGTTACTCAATCGTTAAGAAGCTTATCTCGTTTTATCTTTCAAGCTGAGCTTTCACCACCGAGCTAGCGCTAGTCGGTGTGATGATGAGCTGTACTTTTTCTTCAGTTTAGTTTATTAGTATTGTTTAAAAGGAGAAGACCTAGTAATAAAATTTATAAAATAAAAGGTAAAAGAAATTTGGTTCTTTTTTCTTTGATATCTTGGTAGGTACTGCAAGAGACTTTCTATCCACAGCAAAGCACTTGGATTTTTTTTGGAAAATATATCGCCAACCCATAGCGATTAGCCCGAAGCTGTCTACCCATAGCAGCCCCGTAGATAAATACCAGTGACTGGGATTTAAAAGAGGAATCCCCCCAACACAGAATGTTTTACATTTTTAAAAATTCTAACCAACCTTAGCTACATATGAGTCCAAGTTCTTGGGACTTATTCCTGTATATTATTTTACTCGTGTTACACATTGTTTACTGAAATTAAGAAAAAAAAATTAAAATTTATTGAAAAAATATATTTTTCCACTTATCACGGCCAACGAACATTCTTCTGCTACTCTTCAAAATCGTTAATCTCCAATCATTTCCAGGCATTTTTGAGTTGGATAGGTACCTATGATTTTGCACAATTTTCGTTTTTTTTTTTTTTTAATTCTGTAGCTCCTTTCCACGCTCATACATGAGCAGGTATGAACCTTTCAAATAATAAACTGTTTGTTCGTTGACTTATGAAAATGCTAGCGAGCTTTCTAAACCGCATAAGGACCTTGTATGTCGTCATCGTCATTGCCATGATCTCGTCTTCAAAAAGAGCTCCATTCTGCCCCATGAGTGATTGTTAAATGTATTGTGAAATTCGTTTGTTTACTTCTTTGTGAAAAAACCATTCGTCAAGTTATATCTTGACACCATATTGTATTCGCGTCGCTTCGCTCATGTGCTCCCCTATGGTACGAGAATACAATGTATGTTGCCATCATACAACCACCAACTGTTACCGACACGTAGCCAACATTCCGATTCCGACAACCGCCCGACCGCTACGCCATCCATTGGCACAACTGGAGCTCATTCTTCCGGAAGTAAGTAAGCCGCTTATTTACGCAGCTTTTCAGCGTTTCGGTATCCCTACCCGAGCCGAAAAAAAAAAACTGTCTTGAGTCATGTGTCTTCAGCTTAGGGGCAATTTATTGCAAGGCATTAAGTGCTATGTACTAATGGTGGCATTTTTTTCCCTTTGTTAAACACTTACGTCGTCTCCTTGTCCCCCCAAAAACTTTTTTCTTCCTTATATCCTCGATTTTAAGGAGGAATATAAGTACATAAAAAAAAAAAAACAGGAAAACGAGTCCGAACCATAAATAGGGAGAGTGTCGAAAAAAATAGGATCATTTCAAGTGTAAGATTTATCTTTATGAACCTGCCTTGCTTGTGTCGGGCATCCGAGAAGAAGAAGAAGAATCAATGGGCCGGGCATAGCCAGCCACTCACTTCCAACCTGCATAAGAACCCCAATGTAATGTACCCCCTTGTTGACGGAGAAAATGTTAGCTTGTTATAGACAAAGCTTTTCGAGACTCTAAAGTTCGTGAGCACTTTCACTTTTAAATTGCGCAATAAAAATAAGAATCCTTTGGCAGTGAAACGCTGATTCCCATTCGCAATCACATTCCCCCACCACTGCCGCCGACGCCAAAACGCACCCATTCATTGTGGTGTTTGAACTTTATCCTTATTTACATATAAATATCTATGTAGTTGGGGAGATGGGACTGTGCTCCTGCTGCAGTGGGATGGGAGCGAAATGCGTGGCAAGGATTAGATTATATGTCAGTTGTAGTGAAAAATGTGATGATTGTCGCCGAAAAAACTCGTTTGAAACGTGACGCCGCCGACGCCATTCTGGCCGCTATTTTCATATTTGAAATGTGTCCTTGGCTTGCACTCCGCTTCAATGGTTCGTTCTGGTGTTGGTATGCGAGTATGGTATATGTCTAAGAATTAATGTGAGCGGTTTTTTCCTGACAGCTTATTACAATCATTTTCTCAGCTCGGCTGTCTGTGTCTCTCTGCCTGTCTCTTTCTGATACTGACTGGATTTGGATTCTTGGGCCCCGATCCGGATGCTCAAATGGCGAACGTGTAGCAAGGATTTTGGAATAAAATTATACTCAATTTTACCTTTTTTTGAGAAAACCTCTGGTTGTAGTGGTTTTACGTTCTTATACCCAATATTTATATCATCATCATTGACAAGAAGGGGTTGTTTCACCTTTGAATGGGGTTGTAACTGTTGATTGTAATTTTTTGGTAAAATTTAATTTACATCGATCTAGATACTTTAAAGTTTTTCCTGCAAAATCGAATTAAATTTGTTTTGACAATTTTTTGACAAGTTTCACCTACCTTCGTGTTCCGTTGCAGCTCCAAAATGCTTGAAGAGTTCAGTGGAAAACTTGTATCAATCCACCAGGGTCCTGCTCTTAAGGTATTTTGTAAAAAGCAATAACAAAAATTCGGATGGTTGAGGAATGTTATTAGTCGAGTGGAACAGGTGGTTACAAAATCCAATGTCTTTTTAATTATAAAGACCAGCGCGGTCTCATATTGATGAAATAGCTGACGAAATACATAAATATTCAAATCAGTTGGACTCTTAACATCCTGGACTTGTAAATTTACTTGAATTTTTGTCGTAAGTATAGTGGCCATTTTTTACGATCTTTCATTTCTCTAAAAAAGGGTTTATGACTACCCTTAAAATGTTTTTCCACATCGCAAGCGCTTAAAAAAAGTTGGAGAGGATTTAAAAGGAGATACCGATTCACATTGGTTCTAAATGTCTGCAATAATGGGAGGGAAATATTGAGTCGGTCTTAGCATTCCACATTCTAGTACGGCTAAAGAAAGAATCTCTGACTTTAACAGCATGTCGGAAGTTCGACTAAAAGGTAAACTGATGGGCATTTCCTAAAGTGCAAGTATTATGGTGTTGCGCTAAATTTTACCACAACAAGGTTCACCAGTCCATTCGCTTCCCTTTTTCCTCACAACCCCTCCATTTGTATTGCGGCTCTAAAATTCTGGCAGAGTTTATTATGATCCTGGACCATCAGCCAAGGCCTACACCTAAAGCATCTTGGAAAAGCAACGAAACACGAATTCCACTCATAAGATGGCAAAACTTGGGACAGACGGTCAAGTTCTTCATATAACTTTGGACAGACAAGTCAAAACGTTGAACGCTTAACGAAATGGTCGACCATAGAGTGTCTGTGCAAGATAAACGAAGATGAATTTGTTAGGTGATTCCTCCAATTCCCCAAATCTGCAAGAAGGTTTACGGTTTCCATTAATTGTAACTTTTAAGAATGACAAATGGTGGAAAAGCATCCGTCCAAGATACTTTTCTTCATCTTAAACTGGTCAGTATGGGATGGGGCTTTTCTCGTGTGAATATGATTTTTCGTTCTCCTATGAAGCTGTAGTGGAATTAGACGGAAGTGAGCTGAATTCATTGTGAATGATCCCTTTCACTAGGGATTAAGAATTAGTAATGAGAGAGTTGATTGGGTTCAACAACGGAGCAAGCTGTCAGCCAATGGGTGAAGTTTTGCGTTATAACCGTGACTAGGGTTCGGACTTTACTTCAATCGAAATAGATCTACTTCGATTTTGAGAAAAAATATTAATCTACTTCTTTACTTCTCTTTTTTAGGATCTACTTCTCTTTCAAAAAATTCCTAGCCCACATATTTAAAGACAGCGCGAGAAACAATGCGAGAAAGCCAACCGTACTGAGGAAAACCGTAATAAGTACAAATAAGCTAGAAAAATCTGTAACGTTCATACCAAAAATTACAGCAAAAAATACTATTATGTCTCAAAGATAGAACAAATTTTTGGTATTTTGCAAAAAACATACGAAACACTACGAAAGCCCCAGTTTGAACGCTCGTCTTCAAAGATACTCCTGTTGTAAGCTCAATTGATAAAATCAATTTGCTTGCAACACAGTTTGCTGTTAATTCGACGCTACCAGAGAGTAACATGACTCCTCCTGTGCTTGAGAGAGTAAACGATTTTATGGGACACATCTTCTTTCGCACTCGTGCAGTTGTAAAAGTACCAAGAGATCTTGACATTCACAAATCCGCTGGCCCGGGTGGCTGTTGTTCTGAAGAGGTTTTCTTCAACGCTGTCAAAACCACTGCGTAAGTTTTTACATCTGTCCTTCTCTACAGATCTCTTCGCGAGTAGATGGAAAATAGCACTTGTCTAGTCTGTCCCTAAGAAAGGCAAATCGTCGCCTGCCTCTAACTATCGTTCAATTGCATTTACGTTCCTTCTTACTTTTTTCCAAGGTCATGGAAACGCTGATCAATTTTCAGCTTAAGAAATATCTCGATTAATGAAAGTTTCTTAATAACCGGCAGTAGGGATTTCGTAACAATAGGTCCACTGTCCACTGGTTATCTGATAGTTTATCCCACCGAACAGTGAAACAAATCTTTAAATCGTTTTGGAGAAAGTGGGATTATGGCACTTAATATTTGAAAGGCATTTGATAGGGTCTGTCTTCAAGCTTCGATTTATCTCTTATTTATTTGTCATCGGTAAATCTCTTCTTCTTTGGATTAGAAGTTACCTTTTGGGCCATTCACTACAAGAAGTATTGGACGGTTTCAAATCTGCTATCCACAAAATAAACACTGGTATGTCCCAGGGCTCTGTTTTGTCTCCCACACTATTTTTTACGTCCATAAATGATCTTTTGTCTGAAACTTCATTATTACGTGGCACTTGCATTGAGGAGACTGAACAACTGTCAGTTCTAGGTATGTGCATCACGGACCATCTTTTGTGGAGTGATCACATATTTGACGTCGCAAAAACGCTGCTAAGAGTTTAGGCTTTCTCCGCTGATGCTAGAAGTTTTTTAGCCCTTTTGATCTGGCTGTAATTTATAAAGACTTTATTCTTCCGAAACTCGAGTATAATTCCCATATCTGGGCATCTGTTGCCCACTTGAGCCTCTTGGACAGAATTTTAAAAGTGAACTCTTAAAATGGTTATCATTTTGCCCTTGAGCCTCATTTCGGACGTACTGTCAGGTAAAGAGATTCTTTTCTTAGCTGCACTACACGATTGTGGAATGCTTTTACCGGCTCAATATTTCCCATTCATTGCGATGTGGAAACATTAAAAACCAATCGATATCGCCTTTCAAATCCTGCCCTACTTTCCTAATTGCTCGCACCTTTTCAAATCAAAAAAGTTAAGAAACTTTTATCAAGGGAAAATTAATTTAGGAGCGATTTTAAAATAATTGAAAAGCTTAGACCTAAAGAAAAAACAGGAATATCTCATCTATCTGGATATGGAGCACAATGTATCTTCAAAATATCCATTCATTAATTCATAGATTTATACTCTGACTTACAGTGATTAAAAACTTCTGGTCAATAAAAGGTTATTTTGGGTTTTTCCAATTTTTTAAATGTTTAAGTTAATTGAAATAATCAATCCACCGCCATTTTGTTTTCTTGAATCGTAATCCAAGACCTAAAAATCCTTTCATGTGAGAATATTGATGAATAGGGATTATGATTACCCTTTAAATGTTTCAACACAGCGCAGCGTGGGCGTGAAGATACGGAAGAGAAAGAAGGATAGGAAAGATGTGTGGCACGATGTTCTGAGACTGAAGGTGGTTGTCTCAGATTTTTTTTTATCTCCAGGGATGGCGGCTGAACTAAAGCGGAGAATTGCCGTGTCTTATTTCTATGTCCCTTATAATTCGCATTATTTTATTCGTTTTTCATCCTTGCTGGGCATACTAGTTTAACTCAATCACATGTTGTTAGTGTTATGCCTGAACAACATGTATTGAGTAAACCAGCAACCCATTGATGACAATTTATAGAAGGTTTTTTTTAATGGAATTAAAGACGACATAGACGACGGCCGGGATTGAAGAGTGATGTACCAAACCGAAAAATTTACAAACCGGGTTAACCCGAGTTGGATTTTGATTAAACCGAGTTGCAAACCGGGTTATTTAACTCGGTTTATAAAAAAATATTTGTTGAGTTTTTTCCTTCATTCTTGTGTTTTGATAAATAGAAACAAAACAAATTTTGTAATAAAAAAAGTATATTCAAAATTTATTTATCAAAACCCAAAAACAGTAAGAGCATTTCTCGTATTTCCTGAGTATTTATATGCAGATCAACATTTTTTACATGCCACTTTTCCTGCTTCTTGTTTATTAAAAACCTGCAACACTAAAGACCTTTTTCTTGGGCTAGGCATATTCACAAAAAAAAAAAAAAATGCACGACTGGGTCGCACGAACTTGCTCCTATGTAATCGACTGGGAATTTTAAAAACGAATGTTATTAGAGAAAACTGTTCATAAGGATAAAATTAATTTTTAAATTCTTTAAGTAGTAACAGAATGCTTTGCAAATATGAATTTATGCAAGAACAAAAATTATAAGTCCTTGTAGTGGTTTCTTTAGAAGAAGCTTTTATATACAAACTTTTTAAAAGCTTTTTAAGAAAAAATTTTGGTACGCTAATTTAAAGTTTTTATTATTGTTCGAATAAAAATTAAATTTACGAAAAGAAATATTGACCCGTTTCGGAGATATCGAATTTTCAAAAAAAAAGAAAAAAAATAGATTTTTTTTTCAAAAATTCAGAAATTATTTATTTTAAAGTTTTGAAATGCAATGTGTTTTAGACTTTTTAGAAGCTTCTCTTTAAAAATTTTCATTAAGATCCGTTATGTGGATAATGAGAAATTCAAAATTCGAAAAAATGGTTCTATGGTAGGTACAAGCTGTAATATCTTAATTTCCAAATTTTTTTTATTAAATTAAGGATCGTAAAAATTAATTGAAAGAAAAAAAATTTTATCGAAATTCTAGGCGCCGTTTTCGAGAAAAATACGATTTTTGAAAACCATTTTTTTTAATTTTTTAGCATTTGTATGGTAGGTACCTTTATTTTTAGGTAAAATAAAATTTTTTTCTCACATTTTGTAGATTATATTAAGAAACTTTTATTTATCAATTTTAAAAAAAATTTAGCGTGGGGTTTTCGAAATATTGAGTTTTGAAAAAAAAATTTTGAAGTTTTTTTTTTTAAATCCAAAATTTTTTTTTTTTTGAAAATTTGAGTACACAATTCTATTTATAATTTTGGGGAGCTTTAGCAAAAAAAAAATGATCAAAATCGCTTAAACCGTTTTTGAGAAAATTAAAAACAAAAAAAATGGTTCCATGGGGGGTACCCTCAATAACCATTTTTCGGAAATTTTTTTTCAACCAATACCTATATTTAAATAAATGAAATTTTTTTGTATTTTTATTTTTAAAATCTGTGGAACAGTTTTTGAAAAAAAAAATGTTTATAAAATTTCGAAAAAAAATTCGTATGAGGGGTACCGTTATTTTTGGTCTTAAAAAAAAAGAAAAAAAACGTGTGGGGGGAAAAAATTAAAAATGATATCTACCAAGTTTAAAGAAAATCGGCCCAGCCGTTCAGCCTGTAGTCGAACAGACAGACAGACAGACAGACAGACAGAATTGCGAGAACCACATTTTTAGTCTTCCCTATCATCGTAATGTCAACTTTGATCAAAATCTCGAGTTCGATTTTTTTTACGAATGCATAACTTGCCTTATAGTACCTATAAGTCGCAAGTAATAAACAAACTACAGTAAAAAACGAAATCAAAACCAAACTTAATAACATCAGCAAAATACGCTTACCAAAATTTCACACACCGCCACATAAGAAACTAAACAAAAACCGAATACGAATTCAAATGTTCAATAAGGTTGTAACTCTTTAAAAGTTACTCTGTATGACTGACACTCTTAATTCCATAAAAAAAAACTCTTGATTTCGACCCGAGTTACTAAACCGGGCTTTTAAACGAAGATATACAACGACGATGAGTAAACCGAACCGAAACCTAATGCGCAGTGCAACTCGACTTGTCCTTACTCGGGTTATTTTAACGAAATTTAACTTCTAACCCGAGTAGGTAAACCAAATATTCATACAAACTGACTGTATGTGTAGTGTATGGTTGCGCTCAATTCCGTTTGACTTTATATGTGTTATTACATTGTGTTTGGTACAAACCGCAACTAAAGGAGGGTAGTTTTGATTATGTTGTAGTCGGTTTACATTCATTCATTTATTCGCTTGTCGGTTCGGTTCCAACTCGGGTAGAAAAAATGAAAACCGAGTTGGCTCGGTTTGGCGTCAACCCGGTTTGATTCGGTTTATTAAACCGAGTTGACACATCACTAGCATTGAACCTGTTATATTGAGATTGACAGGCGAGCACACAACCATCGCGCCACGGAACTTACAGTGCGATGAAATGTAAAACGAAACTTTTTAAAAATGTAAAATTCAAAACTTTTCCCTATTTAAATGATAAAAGAGCAAAATCCAAATTCTACGATTTGACTTTAAGCGGAGAACTCATACTCGTATAACTGCAGGTTTATACAATTTCTATTCATTATAACTAGAACAGAGATATCCATATTATGGTCCCGCATGAATGTTCTTTTTGGTAGTGATTAAGGTAGAGTTCAGGTTAAGAGGTTTCAATTTACACTTATAAATACATACATATATTATCTTTATAGTTATGATATCTTATTACGCTAACACGGTATTCCATATACTTTGCAAAGATAAAGTTGGATTGAAACCCCGCCTCTCATGCCAAGCTAAAGGAAAGTTTAGTCTGCTTCAGGCTTATTGAAAGCGTCCACATTACACTCAGCAGGATTAAAGAACGGTAAAGTCAGTGCGATTCATTTCTCACCTTTAGCCTCCAGCTTCAAGCTCCAAACAGGGATGGTACACCACGTGCACGTACTCAACACCCCCAACAAGTCCTTCCGTTTTCGCCAATTAATTTGAATCCGTTCCAGAATAAATTAATTAACTTGATCTTTGTTTTCTTCCTTAAGGACACAATTTTAGTTTCATCCGGAAATTACACTTCCCCCTACGATTTCTTGAGGCAGCAGCTGGTGTGAACTAATACAATGACGAATAGAAACGGAAACAACAACAACGGTAAACATTATGTACGAGTATGTTTTTGTTCAATGATGATTCATGGGTATTTCATTGCATACTTTTAATGACTCCTAGGGCAACAGCGGTGATTATAATATTTTTATTTGCAGAAATTCAAATGACAAATTACTGTGTTGCATATTTTCAGTAGTTAATTTAGATTAATAAATTTCGGTAGGTAAAAACGGTACGGTAAATGAAATTTATGTACATACTTTGAAGTTAGGTTGTATTTTTGCTGGATGGTAAGAAACGATGATACGTGTAAGTGTATTCGGTGGGAACTCGAAAAATGTAACGCTTCGTTAAAATTGATCTCAGGACTAGGTTAGATTTAGATTTAGATTTATTCAATTCATTTATCAACTGTACATGGAAGATTACTCTTATATTAAATACAGGTTTATGGTGGTACATTTATAATGAGTTAATAAATTACATAGTAAGAATTACTTTAAAACTAAATAAATCACTCCGCTTAAAATTGAAATAATTTTCTTATTTCATATAATCTTCGTTGATAAAAAAGTCTGACCACGGACATTAACATTCTAGGTGTCAGAATTTATTCAAATTCACCTAGAGAAATAAAATTATGGCACTATGGAGTTGAGGTTGCATAAGCTTTCAATTGAATTTGAAACTAAATAGCTTTAAGAGGATTTTTCAATGATCGTTTATCGTTATTAAGGTAAGAAAGGACAGAAATTAGAAAATCTCTCTGTTCAAATTTTCGTCTAATAGAATGTGGAATATTATTCCACTGGGATATAGAATAAATGAAAAACTGTCTGGAGGAAGTCAAGCAAGTAAAAGTATGTAGTATGAGTACTATTGTTAAATTACGTGTTGATTGCGAAAAAGTTATGTTTTCATATACAATAAGTACCTATTCTGGATTCTTCGTTAGAATAAGTTTGACGAGAAAGGTTAACGTCCGGAATTTCAAAAATACTTCAAGATTACAACCTAGAATACGGCTAGTATGGTATATGCAGAGATGTGGTCATGCCTGCTTAAGTTGAAAATAAATCGCGTTGCAGCATTAAAAGCTACACTGAGTTTCCGCTGAGACTCAACATCCAAATTGGTAAATATTTCACATTGGTACTATTAGCGCCTTAACTAACTTCATTTTGATTTGGGTTGGTAAACAGCCCCTACTCATAGAGAGACTTCGTAAGGAGCGATAAATGTTTGCGACAATATAGTTAATATATAATCGTTCCAGTTCATATTGCTGTTGAATATAATGCCAAGGTTTTTAATTTTGTTGACTATTTCTGTAGGAGAGTTATTATTTTATTAATAATGATGAGTGGAAAATGATCGAATACTGGATTTCGTTTGAAAATAGGGATTACATTAGATTTTGATGGGTTGATGAGAAGTTTATTTTCTAGAGACCATGCAGCGATGGCGGCTAAATCGATGTTTAATTTTCTGACGGCAGCTTCAATTTCGCTTTTTTGAAAACTTATGTATAATTGGACGTCATCGGCATATATATGATGTTTACAATGAGATGAAACTAATGGTAGCTCGTTAATAAACATGGAAAACAGTAAAGGTCTAAGCAATGACCCTTGCGGTACACCTTTACTGACATTCGTAAAATATGACAGTTTACCATTGCATGATACGGCTTGAGAGCCATTGGACATGTAAGAAAAAATTAGTTTGTTTGTTGAGTTAGACATATAACATAGAAAAAGGTATTTAATTTGTTGCAAAGCAAAACTTGATCTACTGGATCGTAACCTGATTCTTATCAATCGACTTTCTTATGACCTCTGTAACTTTAAGCAGGGCTGTAATACAGGAGTGCTGGGGTTGGAATCCGGATTGTAGTGGCGTTAACATTTTACTTCGTTTCATGTATACATATCTTGATTTGGTTGCAAATAATAGATTCAAAGGCTTTTGATAAAAAAGGTAAAATGGTTATAGGCCTGTATTCGTTAGTATTCCCGTTTTTTGAAATTGGTAAAACTCTTGTTTGTTTCCACAAAACAGGATATACCGAAAAAGTCAGAATTGAATTGAAAATATGTGCCTCACATGCGCTTAGACGAGGAAGCAGAATTTTGATAAAAAGTCAGGGTGTATTTCGTCCACACCGATGGATTTTGATTTTATTGATAAAATCGATTCACAGGCTGTTAAAACATCAATACAAGACAATGAAAAAGCATTATTAGCATTATTACTATTTTGAAGTAATGTTGAAGAACAGTCGAGGTTAGTATCTTCATTAATCAGGGGAGATGGCTTCCCTAATCCAAGTTTACGTATTTGATTCCAGAGCTGCTTGGAAGAGCTGTTTGAGTCGAAGTAAGCAGAGTAATACGAGCGTTTAGCTTATTTTAATAGGCCTGTCAGACGATTTCGGGTTTGTTTATATTCTTCAAACATATCCAAACAGCCAAAGCGTTTCCATCGACGAAACAAGCGATCTCTTTGTGATATAACATTTTTTACAAGGCGAGTTTTAAGTGGAAAGTATTTTCTAAAAAGATATTTAATATTTGTGTTGAAAATTTCTACCTGTTGATTAACGTCCGAAGTTAAGTTAGTGATCTTTAAACTCGTTACTTTTGAAAAGGTAATCGTTACTTTTATTACTTTTTTGAAGTAATCGTTGCTTTTGAGTGATTATCTACTTCAATTACTTTTTTCCATTAAAATTCACAAATATTTTTTTTCGTATTACGTATAGTTCCGATAATTTTGGGCTTAAACAATACAAAAAATGATTTTTAGTCTCAAAATGTTAATTTTTTAATATAAAAAATTGGGATGCCAATTTTAAGTATTTCGTATTATAAATTTAGAAAATAATTTCAAAAAATAATCGCTCATACGTTTTGAAAATATTGTTTTTTCAAAAATTAAAAATATTGATTTTTTAAAAAAATAATTTATTTTTAAAAAACCAAAATAAATATTTTTTTTCGAATATTTTTATAAAAATTTTGGTTAAAATCGTTAGAGCCGACAGGTACCGTTAATAACATTTTTTCTTACATTTTTTTGACCAACATTTAGTCCATACTAGCACAAATAATTTTTTTTTTATCAAGATCGTTATAGCCGTTTTCTTGATAAGTAAGATTTTTTATAAAGGGTTTAGTTAGTTTTGGAGCTAAAAAAAAAAAGTTTGAAAAAAGTACCTCCAGTAGCTTAGGCTATAGATCGAGGTACAGACAAATAGACATACAGACAAACAGATGGAATTGCCGGATCCACTTTTTTCATCTTCTATTGTACCTTTATCGCAAGTAAAAAATGTTACGTATGCTGCTAGTTATAAATGGATAAAAAGAACATTATTTTAAGGTAGTGTAGAGATTAAGGGATGTAGTGAGATGAAATTTATGTAAATAAGATTTTGATTTATAAAAGTTCAATAATTTTTTTTTTTAATTATTAAACTCTTGTACCAATTTTTGAACTTAGAACTTCAAAAATCCTTGATTTAAATACTACAACCTAGAATGATGTACCAGAGTGTTTGGCATGCAGTTATTTTGGTACATCAGTGTTGGTTTTGGTGCCAGCAGGGGCCTGTTGCCTGCTCATGTATTGGAGTGTTAAGCTTGGTATTTCGAGTTCGACAAGGAACGACACCAGGGGTTCTGGTCCCTGCTTATGGACTAAAGCGCTTGACTTATTTTTTTAATATCATCAAGGACTACTGAAGTTCCTTCAGGGGCGTAGTAAGCATCATTTCCGTTCTGATCTCTACGTTTTAGAGCATATAATCGTTACTTTTTAAATTATAAAATTTAAATTATAATAAAAAAATATTGTAATGGGTTTTTCAATTTGGACAGGTAGATGCTGAAGTAGAAGAAACAAGCTCTGAATGAGGCAGTCTTTGATATGTTCACCTTAAGGGCACCGCTCGATTTTTGGTTATTCATATTAGCCTGCGACTTCAGGAGACCTAACGGATTATTTTGGTGCCCAATTCACATCACCTCTGCAAGAGTTAACTTTTACCCACAAATCATTCATGCTGAATTTCAATCGTGGCGTCTGCTGTGTTGCTGTCCTGCTAGAACCACATGTCGTCTAGGTTCATATGATCCAATTTGGACCATAAGAAATTGGTTATCATCGGTCTATGAATTTCACTAGGTAGTAAACTCCTCTGAAACAAAGAAATGGGGAAAGCAAAGCCATAAAAGCCCTAATAATTTGCAAGAGACTTGCAGGCAGGTAGTAGTGGGGATGCAAACTGAACATCCTCAGGTGGTTGTATACTATAATGGTGAGGCCCATCACTCCCTATGGTGCGTTGCATGGAACAAGAGAACCCAGCTATCAACAACTAGGAAAAACCTAGAAAAGGTCCAAAGGATCGCATGTATGTATCTGTATTACATGAACAATGACAACCTGCTCTAACGCAGCTATGGAGGTTGTCCTCCATCTATCCATAGGCGCATCAACCCTTTTAACAGTGCCTGAGCCCTATTGCGGAATAGGAGAAAATGATATAAGAAAAACAAAATTAAACATGAATAGGAGGCAAGCAGATTCAGGAATTTTAAAGAACTCCCAAAGCTAAGGCAGGCGAAACTACTATTGGGCAATTACAACCAGCACCGTTTCGAAAACTGCACTAACTTAAGTTTGAATAACCTAAGAATAAAAACAGGTGTCCCATTTAGACACTGCAAACTTAGAAGACACCTAGGTTTATTAGCACCAAAGGAATAACCATCTGGGACAATGCCAGGTTGAAGAGAGCGACTTATCCTGAAGATGAACTATAAGTTGAGCAAGCTCATCCATTCTGAAGTGGGGTCACAATAGATCTCCAGATCGAAGTGCAATACCCCAATACATAATTCATTCATTGTTCTGTAACGCTTGCTATTGACGATGACCGCCTCACCAACGTCGTTTTCAAAAAAACTACACCAAATGGTAACCTTTTAAAGATGACCTGATAGACCTGATGTTGTTTGGTGTCGTCCCAGTCAGCGAATAAATGGCGTTATCTATGGTTTCTGGGCCAGTTGGATCTTGGGCGGGTGTAGGCCCAAGTCCTGAAGCAAAAATTCGCCAAGTTGAAGTCTTTGAAAGGTCGAGTTCTTGCCTATCGCGAGGAATCAACTGCCTCTGTAGTCTTTCACGGACGGCGGAGTTGTTCTCGGCTGGTTTTGCATTCCTTTTGAAGTGCAAATTTTGACTAATTGTTTACCAAACAGATCGTTCGCTTCATTTTTGGCCAGTAAACGTTGAAGAGTCGAATTTGAAGGGCCACCACGTCTACCGTAAAACACACTCATGACATACTCATTTTGATAATAAAATTTTATTATTTGGACGTGCTATTTAAGTGTGCTCAGTATGTAGTTCAGTAATTTAATAATATACAATAGATTTGACAGATGTCACCAAAAAAGATGGTCACAACAGTCCTCCAAAATCCACCCATGCCAATTGCTTTCCTGACAGAAAAACGCTTGATCTACATATTGTTACCTCTTGCCTTGCCAACCTATCTTCCAAAAACCCAAGTACGCACTACCGAATCTTCCACTTCCATAAGATATAATTAATGCATTAAAACATTTTAATTAGTTTAAATTCAAAACGTCTTCTTTGGATAAAATGTTTGAAAATAAAATCTCAACTCTTGTTTGCTAATTATAAAAAAGGATAAATTATTCGTGTTATCTTTTTTGTTCCTCATCCGAATCTAAGGAATCCCATCTACAAATGTGCTCCTCCTGACAAATACGAGTAATACAAAACATTTCCTCCTTTCTCTGTCGGAAAAGACGCAAAACAAAATAACTCAGGACTAAAGGTGTACTTTAACATTTTTATTTGTTTATTAAATCCATTTTTTTTTTTCAGATAAAATTAAATTAAGGAAAACATTTTTGCCGGACTCAACCCACTTGAGGACCAAAAATAACTGCATTTTGCTCACGCTCCTTCCATACCTGTTAACTAAGTTCAACACAAATCCCTTAACACCCCTTTTCCTCTTTCACCAGGCCTTTTTCACAGAAATTGTTACTTACTTACTTCAAACTTTGCCACAAAGTGACTCCCTTGAATAATTCAAAACTCGTCTGTTCAACATTTTTGTCTAACCCCACGCACAATAGGTCGTCTTCGTGGCAAGGCTTTTCTCGAGCTTAGATTTCTGGAAATTTACGTGTTGATGGGATCGCCCTCCATAATAACCCTACTTGAAATTCAAATTCAAAATAAACTTTTTTAATTCCAACTTTACATAAATAAAATTTACAAAAAATGTAAAAAGAAACGATGATTTACAAGCTTCCCTTGCGGTAAGCCATGGTGCTTGTCTGTTTCCTGCTTGTGTCTATATGATCGACATGATAGTGTTTTTCTTTTTTTTTTTTAACTTTTCCTCTGGCAAAGAAAAACTAAGCCAAACCAAGCAATGACGACGGCTGTGGCAAAACTATAAAGTTACACAAAAGTTAAGTTTTGTTAGTTCACACAAAAGTAAGAGAAGGATTGTAATTCTTCTTTTATATATTTTCTGATGTGATATGAGAGGGCAAAAAGTTATCTGCTACAAACAAGTTGCAGGAAGTGCAAGAGGCACCACTTACGAGTTTCAAATTGATGCAAACCAATCTGCGGAGTGTGCTTTTATGGTTTTAGGGTATTTTAACTGGAAATGCTAATGAACTTCAAGGTAGCTTTTAGATTTCAACTATAATTAACTTTGCATTAAAAAAATTGCAATTTCCAAGAGTTCGTTATAAAAATGTTTGAAGTTGATTTAGGCACTGTACAGGCGACTCATATTCTGGGAAACTTTCTAAATGTTCTTTTTTGTGACATAAAACCAAAACAAATGAAGTTAATTGACTTTTTCATGGTTCGCATTCAAATGTATTCATTGGGTTTGAATTGAATTTTTAGCGAACACACATTATTCATGTTGCACTTTTTCGCAGGACGAGTATACCAGGATTACAATGAAAGGGTGAAAAAACTGATTTTAATTGTTCGGAGAACCTGACTCTTTGGGAAATAAATTCGGAGGTAAGATGTAACCTTTAGTTTTAAGAAGTCTTTCGAAACTGATACAAAACGATGGTGGTGAACATTTGATATGTATGTACCTACATAGTACATAATATACTGGAGGGTATAATTTGAATTTCCAGTCCTGTTTTATCGGCGAATTTTCGGCCACATTTAAAGTTTTCTAAAAATAGTTTGAGAAATTAAAATTTTTCAGGGAGATCATTAGCAGCTCATTTGGGAAATGCACATACATATTATTTTTAGCTTATATTAAAGGATTTCCAATATAAAGGGTGGTTAAATTTTAAGGGCCGATCTTGATTTTGAATAAGACACAAATTATGTAGGAAATTATTCTCATTTCTTTTTAATATGTTAAAATTGACAAGTTTCAATTATGTATGGAACAAAATATCGGCCAAATGGCTCTATGGCGTTAATGTGCCAAATTATCTCATCCTTTAGCTCTTGAATTGTTGCTGGCTTATCGACGTACACCTTTTCTGTCAAATAACCCAAAGAAAGAAGTCCAACGGTGTCAAATCATATGATCTTTGCGGCGAAAATGTGCCTTATCACTGAAGATCATTTTCTTCGAAAATTGATCATCCACTGTTGCCATTTCTTGCCACCATTCTGACCATTGACGACGCTTGAAATGGTCAAGAGGCTTTAGTTCTTGAGTCAATTGCACCTTGTAAGCGTGTAAATGCAAGTCTTTATTATGCATAGTGTTCATCAACGACGAGCGTGAGAGGTGCAATTGTTGGGCACGACGACGAGTTGAGGTGGACAGCTCTTCAGCCACACTATCACGAATAGCAGCAATATTTTCTGCAGTACGAGCTGTACGAGCATACACTGGTGTTTTCACATCTCCTACAGACCCGGTTTGCTCAAATTTTTGTACGATTTTTCCGATTGTACGCACATTTGGACGATTAAATTGACCGAAAAAATCACGAAGTGCACGATATGCATTTTGATTTGAACGCAATTTTCATAATAAGCCTGAATAACTTTAACGCGTTGCTCGATTGTGTATCTTTCCATGGTTCAAATTGAGTTAGTCTGAAATTGAGCATTGTCAAATGAAATGCAGCGTGTGAAACGAGACTACCTAGAACGAAAACTTTTTTAGATTTAGGTCAGTTTTCAGTAAAATCACTTCGGTTGGCCATATTTTGATAACCAGATCTCGCATAACCTTCTGGTTTTCACTCGTGAATAGCTCTTGAAAAGTTAACCAGGGATTTAGAAAGCCGCAACCACTTACAAGGCCTGGTTTTGGAAACATCGCCACAAAAAGACATAGCTGAGTAGTTGGGAGTCGAAAATTCCAAAAATCACTTTCATCGACCATTTTCCCCATATTTCGATAACCAGGCCACCTTTTGGCTTACATGTCTGCATAGGTATTGAATAGATCTTTCATTTGATGTATATATCGATGGGTTTGGTGATTTTTAAAAAGTAATGATTTTTGTAGACAAGTGGCTGGTCCATGATTTTCTCAAAAATTTAAAAAAAACTTTGCTTTAGAACTTTGCAAAAATGAAAAGGCCTGCTCTTTATTACTTCAATACGTGCATCTACGATCTCAACAGCTCAACATTTTTCAAGAGCTAGCCTGAGGAGAAGTCTTCACAAAGATCTCCGATTATTCGCTTACAAGGTCCAGCAATTAAAGGCGCATGACTAGCGATTTGAACGAAGGACGTTGAGTTCGATAAATTAATGGGAATGTTTGGTTTACTAATAAATTGAAAAAAAAAATATTTTTTCATTTTATTGCATTTTCAAAAAGAAGCTTGTATCTGGCCCACCCTTTACATTGCATCAACTTCATAGAATGCAAAGGGGTAGCATTCTTTTTGCAGATTTTTCCTTCAAAATATATCGCATACTACCCAGAGTAATAAAACACATTTTTCTTTTCTGATTTTTTCCTAGAAATATGCAATTTATTTCGCGATATTCAAAATATTAATAAAGTCCGTCCTCCAACTTGACAAGAAAAAATCAATATTTTTTTGTTTCAATAATACATAGCCGAAATGATAACATTTCAAGTAGAAGGCAGCCTAGAAGATTTTCTTTGCTGTTAATAAAATTCCAAAAACACTTTGGATTCATTTTTAGATCTCTTTGCACCTTGTGAATTGTAATTTAGATACTTTAAACTAGGATATTCTATTGAAAATATCCCTCGATTCACAATAAATTTTAAAATTGGTTTCTGTTGGATATAGTTTAAAAGTATACCATAACTTGTTTCTTCGATTTCTCAGACTTTTGATTTTGATTTTGATTGATATCATTGATAGATAGAATATGAGCAGATCCTTCTTGATAAAATATAGTCTTAGAAACAGATGCTTAGTAATAAGCTGTAAATCCTTGAAAGCTTCACGAATACTCATAATCATTGCTCTCTTCTCGATTCTTAACTCCTGACTAAATCGATTTCACATCTTTCATACCTGGCATTTGTCTGCTAATATTATCCCTTTTATAGAAATCTCATATCAGTTTTTTTTAGGCAGTGCTTTGGTGTAATCAGTTTTTTCAGATACAATAACTTCAAATTGAGCGGCTATTAATTTCTATGTGTGCTTGTCTGTTTAATTTGTTCTTCTTTACGACGCTTTCTAATTACCTGAATTCTTTCTTTGGTCTGATTCTGGACAGTATTTTCTTTATCTGCCTCCATTTTCCTATCATGAGCCTACATTTCTGTGAAGCAGTATTTTTCCATTTAACCATACCTTTATTTTTATAGAAAGAAATAAAATATTATATTACACAATTAACAAAAAAAATAACCCTGAACAGCAAAAATTGCTTATCAAAGCTTATTTTATCAATGAAATATCATAAATCACGTTATAATGTTAGTAGTCAATAAGTTTCACCCGCGATCTTAATATTGCAATCGCGGACTTACAATAATTAACTCCTAATAACGACTGATTTAATTTTCTTCTTATTTTCTTCTTACTTTTAGAAAGTTTTAAAAAGTTTAAACTTTATTTGTGTCAAGAAAACAAACTTTTATTTATCTTTTATGTCGCGGGTGTAACAAACTTACAATGGCTATTTGCAATCAATAATGCAAAAAAAATTATAAGAAATTCTTACATTTTTTTTGTCAAAACGATTGAATTACATGTTCCTTCATACGTCTAGTAAGTAAACCATAACCCAAAACTGTCGGTAATTGCTATTCAGCGCTTGTTACCAGTTATAATAATATTGCAGTTCGTACCTATTTTTCGTATGACAATGATACAAAGCGCAAACAAAAATGATTTCCTTAAGTTAGGTCTCACTGTTTGTTTTTGATATTAAATATAGTCCTTCTACTTTGCATATTTATCAAAAATAAAAGTAAAACATATTATAGTTTAAAAATTCATTCAAAAATTGTCTATAGCGGGTTCTGACATTTGATGAGTTTTTGTTTTTATTTTCTTTAAAATTCGGGTAGATATACATATAGGTACAAGCACTCTTCCTTTGATTTTTCATATCCGTGTTATACTGAATTTGTTGATATTAAAAATAGTGAAGTTCGTCGAGGAATATGAACTTATTCTGGCTTTAAGTTTAAATAAACAGCTGCTCTTTCTAATTCCATGGGAACCTGCCTTTCGTAGATGCCGGTTGTGTGTACCACGTTGAACTAGAATCTTCCTCTATTGTAGAGGATTGAGTAGTTGGTTGAATTGGAAGTTGCGTAGTGGATTGAGTAGTCGAAAGAGTGGTAGAACTTTCAGGTGAATAATTTTCACATGTTGTAACTAATTTTCCAAAAAGAATGTCCGAAGTCTTTAAGTACTCAAAGTTAGCAATATTGGTGCAGTTTTTCTTTGTTGCTACAATTTCACGGCTCTCATTTTCAACCGTCAATAATTTCAATTTACAATCCTGTCCCATTTCCAGGATCATCGATCGCGCAGGAACTGGCTAAGTAAAACAAAAACAATATTTTTGTGACATAATGAGTTAGGGAGGCATAATTATATATTTAATTACCAATTCGGCGTAACAATCCAATGCTGCTATAATATCCCCGTCTTCAGCAAATTTATTCCTGCAGTCATTATCTATTTTTACACAAATATCGTTGGGGACTTTCGCTATGTTGTAACTAAATTCTCTCAAGTCTTCATTCATTGCTGCATTGGACTTACTTTCAATGTCTCCACATACATCCCAATCTTCTCCCATTTTCTTAACAGTGTTTGCCTGGTTGTCGGAGAATTCAAAAAAGCATGTAGAAGCCTTAACAAGACCATTTCGTGTTGCGATCTTTGCTAAAGAATTATCGTTATGAACGATTTTAGAACCTCCCATTTTGACACTCTCGACCTTCAAAGGAAATGTTATTTTTGGTCCTTTCTATTGACAAAATTCAATCTTAACTTACACATAGTGAAAAACTCGCCAGCAGAAAAGCCACAATTAACATAGGCTTGGCGAACATAATTTAACTTTGCTTAACCTTTTTGTCGAAGTGTGTTATGAGCGTTGTGAGTAAAAGCGTTCGAATGACTAACTGATAAATTTTCTATTTCAAAATTTGATTTTATACCGTGGAAAAAAAACATCAAATTAATGAACCAAAATTCATATTCGGTCGGTAAGTCGTGTTTTGTGTAGCGTTATCTAAAGAATAATATTTATTTTATTGGGCAGCATACGGTAAAATAAATAAAATAATTAAAAACTAATCAACTCATTACCAGCTTATTTATTGGAAAAAGAAAATAATATTTTTAAGAAAAAATTATTCGCAGCATTTTTGGGCTGCAATCTTTATAGGTTTTTCTATTTAACAATTTTATCTTTATTGATTCTCTGTTAACTTTTAGGGAAGCATTTCCGTCATAATGATTAATTTTATCATTTTTATTTTTGATAGATACAATCAGTATCAAATTAAAGTTTATCGATATTTTCAATTGAGGCTCTCATACATAACTTAAGGTATTTGGTCTAATGATCTTCATATTTCTTGAATTTTTATTGAAGGTGAAATATTAAAGTAGATGATTACCGATCTTTTGCAAAAATCTACAGTAGCCAATTCCCGATAGATTCAATCGAAGTTCTTACCAAACTGTTGGCGCTGCTCAGAGAAACTTTTTCAGTTTGATCAAACTTGATATAACGATGGCAGGGAAGACTTAGAAAGAAGGTCTCTCAATTCTGCCTGCCTATCTGTTCGACTGTCCCCTGAATAGCTTCTTCGATATTCTTCTAATTTGGTAGATACAATTTTTGAGTTAGGTATACTTCCGAAAATTTTTTCTTTTTTTTTTAAGTCCTGTCATTCTTAAGTAAAATCTATCTTTCAATAAATAATGAATAGCCTGATAATGCTGTCCCAACTGAAAAGAACCTTCAACTCATCCCCAGATTTAAATGGAAACAACATGAACTTAACTTGTACCAAAGCAAACTAGACAACAACCTCTCTCTTCTAAATGATACTTTTGATTCAATCGAATCACTATCAAACCAACTTGTTGCATGAATACACAACACTACAATCAGCCGTATCTCGAGCGAACAAAAGAAGTTTAAACATGAATGGTTTGACAACGATTGCATGAAAGCACCAAAGAAGTCCTTCTCGCTTTTCAACGCAGTCCGAAATTCCAACTGCCAAAATTTAAAAAAAATGGTACATCGAAGAAAATACACATAAGAACTTATGTCTTCAAAAGAAAACGGAATATGAAAACCAGCAAGCCTATTCACTTGGTCGAACGAAGGACGCAAAAGAGTTTTGGAAAGTCACGAAAAAGATAAACGGTTCAAATTTTACAATAGGTCTAGGAGTAACTGCTGAGGATGTGTCATTGCACTTCAAAAATATGTTATGCGCCGATTCAAATTTTCATATGCTGAACCTTTCCTATCTGACAAAATACTCGATTCCGAAATCACATTTGCTGAAATATTATATAATGTATGCTGTTATTCTTAAAGCGAAAAAGGAAAAAGCCTCTGGAGAAGATGGCGTTCGTATGAATTTTTCAAGAACGGTACAGAAGGACTTACATATCGGCTCAAATCTCTCTTCAATGACAATCTAAATGAACAAGATGTTCCAACATCTTTTAAGAGGCAGTTATATTCCCGATCCATAAAAAAAGGTGACACAGGTAATGTTGAAAATTATCGAGGCATCTCGTTTATTAACGCTATTGCTTAATTATTTTGTGGTGTGCTTGAGAACAGACTTGAAAAGTGGACTTAAGCTAATAACATATGTAATTTAGAAATTTCAAGCGGGTTTCAGAAAAAAATTCTCAACTGTAGACCACATTTTTACCTTAACGTCGATATAGTTAAAGCGTCACAAGCCAGGAACAAAAAGGCATATGCGTTCTTTGTGGATTTTAAATCTGCTTTTGATCTTGTTAACCGAAACGCACTTTTTTATAAGCTTTCCCAGTTAGGTATGTTAACGAAGTTCATCCATGTAATAAAAGAAATGTACACCCAATTAAAAGCAGCTGTATAAGATGGGTCAATACTTTCAAACTGGTTCGAAACAGATACCGGAGTTCTGAGTGCCCTTCTTTTCGCACTTTTCATCAATGATGTTGAAACTTGTCTGTCCGGAGGTGTTCGAATCGCTAATCTAACCATTAATGTTCGATGATTGGTTATTCTCCCTGAAACCCCCGAGAATTTACAACTGACGATAAACCGACTCCATGACTATTGCGTTAAATGGGGACTTAAAATTAACACTAATAAGTCCAAAATAATGGTGTTCTCTAGATCTACCCGAAATCATGGTGCATGGACTTTCAATGGAAATGTTCTGGAAATAGTAAGCATAGTACAAGTACTTAGGAGTTAATATCAACAAAACCATGGACTATAATGAGCATGTAACAATGAAATCTACTTCATCGCAAAGCCTGGTTAACGTGTCATGGAAAAACATTTTTTCGAATCCGCCTATTGTACTGTCAGCAAAATACAAGATATTTGATGCTGTTGTAAAGTCTTCACTATGTTATGCTGTCCAAGTTTGGGGAATTAATGATTTCAAAGTAACAGACAAATTCCAAAGGTGCTTTATAAAGAAACTGTTTAATCTTCCAATAAAAACTGCAACCTATGCCCTACATCTCGAGACAGGCCGAGCTAAAATTTACACATAATACTCTCAAGCTGCATGCGGACTACATTTTAAGGGTGCTGGCTCATCAAGGCAATCGCTTGACCAAACAAATGACACTGAACTGAGAAACGAGGATTGGTGGTTGGCCAAGTGGAAAGACTTAGGAAATTCTTGTGGAGAAACGTTGGAACTGGATCAAAGTAATTTGATGCACTTTAAAGGACGCCTCTGCAAAATAATCCAATCACACGAAGACGCTGTAAGGATTGCATTCATCAAATAAGCTCAGAAATCACAAAGCAGAAATCCTTTATTCTGAATTGAATCTGAACCTAATGGAAGCCAGTTACTTTAACGATGCACACTCTTATAAGGAAATATCTCTGATTTTCAAAACAAGATGTGAAGTCCTTGGACTTAATGGAACACAATATAACAACAGCTATTATCAGTTTTGGTCATTGTGTAATCTGAAAGCTTAAGAAGACTGCTTCCATCTCATCAGTGTATGTCCCATATTTGCACAGCATCGAATTTCATACTTTGGAAAGGAAACGCTTACGGTACAAGAAACAATTACATTGTTAAACTATTGGCGCAAAATTTTAAACAGCCTATTATTAAGGTATTAGTATGATACTACTTAACAATTTGCTAACTTTATAGTAGTTTACTAACTCACTCTTAATTTTGAACATTTTCTAACTATAGCATCGTACTAAAAGAATTTTCTTAATAAATTGTTTCTGAACACACCTAAAACAATGACATTTCGTATAAAAAAGTAAGTACACGAACCTTTTTTGATGCTTGCAAATGTCAAAGAGTCATATGAAGCTAGCACGATACTAAAAAAATAAAATAGGTATTCGATGATTTTAACTTTAGTAAAAGGGTAGAGAAAGTATGATACTAAATTCGATTAAAATTTGCAAATTCGTTGTTTTAATCTAGTATCATACTAAAACAGCTTTAGCATCGTACTAATTCAATTAAAATTTTGCGCCATTGTGTTTGGAAAAACCTCTTTCTTTTTTTGAAAGACATATTAAAATACAGAATGTTACTTATATTATGAATATGAATAGATAACCTTTTTTTTATATTACTCATATTATTGTAAATATTAATTTTTTTTTAATTTAGCAACCGAGCTGACGGCATTAAATTCATTATAAATCTTTGTAAATGATGTATTAAGATACCAATAAATGAATACTTACTTACTTACTTAAAAGCTTTCTTATTTAAGAATTCAGGAAAATGGTTTATATTGACAGTATAACCAATTTTCAATTTAAAAAAAAAAAACGGCACAGTAATTTACTTTCGGGTTCTTAAAAACAGTGATAACTAATAGTTTTCTAACACAATCTAGAAGATATTGGAACAGAAAAAATAAAACGGTAGAACTATACAAAATTTCAAAAAAAATAGTTTCCGAAAATATTATTTTCCTCGAAAACGGCCTCTGGACCAATTAGCTATTTAAAAAAAATTTTGTTTGTCTTGTTTTCATTTTTTACTTGCGACTTATAGGTACTATAAGGCAAGTTATGCATTCGTAAAAAAAATCGAACTCGAGATTTTGATCAAAGTTGACATTACGATGATAGCGAAGACTAAAAAAGTGGGTCTCGCAATTCTGTCTGTCTGTCTGTCTGTCTGTCTGTCTGTTCGACTACAGGCTAAACGACTAGGCCGATTTTCTTTAAACTTGGTACATATCATTTTTAATTTTTTCCCCCCACACGTTTTTTTCTTTTTTTTTTTTAAGACCAAAAATAACGGTACCCCCCATACGAATTTTTTTCGAAATTTTATAAACATTTTTTTTTCTCAGAAACTGTTCAACAGATTTTAAAAATAAAGATACAGAAAAATTTCATTTAATTAAATCTAGGTATTGGTTGAAAAAATTTTTCCGAAAAATGGTTATTGAGGGTACCCCCCATGGAACCATTTTTTTTTGTTTTTGATTTTCTCAAAAACGGTTCAACCGATTTTGATCATTTTTTTTTTGCTAAAGCTCCCCAGAAACATAAATAGAATTGTGTACTCAAATTTTCAAAAAAATTTTTTTTGGATTTTTAAAAAAAACTTCAAAATTTTTTTTTCAAAACTCAATATTTCGAAAACCCCATGCTAGATTTTTTTTAAACTTCATAAATAAAAGTTTCTCAATATGATCTACAAAATGTGAAACAAAATTTTTTATTTTACCTAAAAATAAAGGTACCTACCATACAAATGCTAAAAAATTAAAAAAAATGGTTTTCAAAAATCATATTTTTCTCGAAAACGGCACCTAGAATTTTGATAAAATTTTTCTTCTTTCAATTAATTTTTACGATCTTTAATTTAATAAAAAGAATTTTGAAATTAAGATATTACAGCTTGTACCTACCATAGAACGATTTTTTCGAATTTTGAATTTCTCATTATCCACATAACGGATCTTAATGAAAATTTTTATAGAGAAGCTTCTAAAAAGTCTAAAACACATTGCATTTCAAAACTTTAAAATAAATATTTTTTGAATTTTTGAAAAAAAAATCTATTTTTTTCTTTTTTTTGAAAATTCGATATCTCCGAAACGGGTCAATATTTCTTTTCGTAAATTTAATTTTTTTTCGAACATTAACAAAAACTTTAAATTAGCGTAACAAAATTTTTTCTTAAAAAGCTTTTAAAAAGTTTGTATATAAAAGCTTCTTTTAAAGAAACCACTACAAGGACTTATAATTTTTGTTCTTGCATAAATTCATATTTGCATAGCATTCTGTTCCTACTAAAAGAATTTAAAAATTAATTTTATCCTTATGAACAATTTTCTCTACTAACATTCGTTTTTAAAATTCCCAGTCGATTACATAGGAGCAAGTTCGTGCGACCCAGTCGTGCATTTTATTTAGTTCTGATTACACCCTTTTTCAGAGCTATTCATATATGTATATGTACATATATCTACATATATGTATAGCCCTGAAAAAGGGTGTAATTTATAAGAATGATGCTTGTCTTAAAACATCATTCTTATAAATTAGAAATGGTCACGAAGAAAGGAAAAAATATTTATAGCGGCTTAATGCCAATTATTATTCAAAATAATATTTACAGCACCTACCACAACCTTTTACACTTTTTTATATTTAACGTTCTCATTATCGACATAAAGTATTTAAATTAAATTCTTTTATGAAAGCTTCTCAATAAAATAGAAGCAGTTTGACTAACTGCATTAAATCTAGAAAGATTTGGTCCTCCTATAATAAATCCCGAACGCTTGATCTTATATGCATATGCATACCCAGGCAAGACATAATCCAGTATCGTAGTGATGGGTAGAGGACACGAATTTGAAATGAGTTTGTATGAGCTACTCATTTTTTGAAATGAGGTGGTACTTTGTCCCACCTCAAATGTCCCATGGTACATACCTATTTAAATGGATATTTTGAAATTCGAAATTAAACAATGCGTATTTTTTTTAATAGTATATATTTTTTCCAAAAACATTTTTTAAAATTGCATTAAATAAAAAGGTTACAAAAATTAAATATCAATAAATATAATATATTTAATTAAATATCCTTGATACAAAACACTTTATTTTAAAATAAAACATTTAAAAACAAAATTAAAAAAGTGTTAGTTTTTAACAGAAATAAAGTTTAAAATAAGTAAATATAAAAAGATATAATAAAAAAATTAACCTAAAAAAAAATTTAAAAGAAAAAGTGTTTTTAAATTTTATTTAAGTTATTTAAAGAAAACAAAAGCATTTAATAAAAAGATAAACACAAAAAGATATTTTTTTAACAAAAAAACAAATATGTTATCACATTCAAAATAAATTGAATCTAATAAGTTTAAAAAAATACATCATTACATTTTTGCATTTAAAAACAATATTTGTCCTACTTTCTTCCCACTCAACATTTTTCTTCTGTTAAGACCTGTTCTGATCACTTTTTTTTCGAACAAATTTGATTACAGGACACTGGATTAAATACAACACTTATGACTCTTCACGTACGCAAACTCAGCACAATTGATTGATTGATTTTTTTTTTCAATTCTCATATTTGATCTTGATCTCTAAACCCTAGTCTCTTTTTTCTAACACTAAAAACAAAACAAATACAAATAAAAGGAATGCACTTGCATTTGTATATCAAAAACGAAAATTTCTACTCCTTCAAAAATTAACAAAACCTCCTACTCCAAACTGTAAAAAAACCTCCTTCCTTTTTTAACCCTTTGATTGTATAATTTTCGATAATGCTTCATACCTATCTTCATTGTTTGTTACATTGTAGTCAGTGCAACATTCATTCATTCATAAGTCCCACTCATTACCTCTTCTCATTTTGTCTCCTCAAACAGATGCAAAAGAACTCAATTCCTCAATCCTAAATGACAAATGTCCTAAACTGGTACAAAGTCCCAGCCTGGTACAAAGTCCTAGCCTGGTACAAAGTCCCATCCTGGTACAAAGTTCCAGTCTGATACAAAAACCCAGCCTGCGATAATGTCACGAATTTTGTTTGAATGGGACGTTTGAGTAAAAAATACTCAACAAGACAACAACTCAACTCACAACACATTCATTCATTTCATTTAAAATCCTCATCTTCCACAAACCTAATTCCATTCATTTCCATTGGTTTGATCTTTGGTGGGTAGAGAGTTTGAGGCCTATTCCTCCTTTCATACAATTAACTACAATACAACTTCATTCTGCATCAGTCTCAGGCTTAGCATAAGGCCGATGAGTGAGATGCTCGATACGAATAGTGTTTTTTTCCATGAAAGAGTAAAGAGAAATATTTTTCGTTGCTTTTGTGGTGAGGTGTGAGGTAATACATTTTTTCGTTTTGAGGTGATGGGACATTTCAGATTGGTGTATCGGACATTTTGTATTGCCTCATGTATGATGTACACATCACTACATTATCGTAGCTATCTATAACGGATACAATAGGAGAGCATAGAGCGAAGCTTGCTCATAACACTCTCTTTTCTAGCTAGGAAAAGGAAAGTGTCCTACATCACCTCTGAAAATACCCTGCTTTGGCCAAATTTAGAGGACAGTCATTAGGAAGGGCATTTTTTGACGACATTGAAGAACTTTCGGAAATAAAGATCAAATACTTGATATTTTTTCTCAACTTGACGAAATGGCTGTAGGACAAACTTCGGTGCCAATGGTCGCCATTTCTACCTACCTACTTAGCCCACTAAATCAAAACACGTTGATTAAATTGGCTCGAATGGACAACAACTTCTTATGCAAGACAGTTTTAGAATATAAGCCCTCAGGTTTCAATATTATCGAGGACAAGGAAGACCGAATAGCTGGAAGTAGAAAGAGACCCTAATTCATGGATCGATAGTCGGATAGAACATAGAAACATAATGGTACCATACAAAGAATCACTTTTTTGTTTTCGATTTTCACAGTTTGATCATTTTTTGTATGTTAAAAAATGGTTTTTGAAAGTGGTATTTTTCTCGAAAACGGCACGTAGAATTTTGAATTTTTTTTTCATTCGCTTAATTCACGATTTTTTAAAGTCCAAATACCTTGAAACAAACCAATCTACGGAAAGAGTGTCATTCAGGCAATTTTAGGTACGAGTATCATATAAAAAATGATTTTAAATAATTTTTTCAATAACTTCACCATCTTAGAATAATGAGAAAAATCGGAAATTTTATGCTTTGACCAATGAAAATATTAAGATAATTATTTGTTTTTAAGAGTACGAAGCAAAAAACCTGTAATTCTTAACTATTAATGTTTGTTCTTATGAAGTTATGACATACATTTTCGTCATTTAACCAATTTTTGTAATGAATTAATTTTCATTCGGCTTTTAATTTTTTGTTTTCAAAAACTTATATTTTCGACGATTTTGTAACAGACTTTTAGACATCATTTAATTTCTGCATCAACAAAATTTCCATTTCTATATGGTTTGTAGCAAAATGATGTATTTCTTGGGCTTGTACGAGGGTAGGCCCAAAAGTATCCGACCTAACAAAGAAAACACAAAAAATTTGGGGAAAAATATCTTTATTTCTCTACAGTCTCCTTTTAGCTCGATACACTTTTCCCAGCGATGTTCTATAGCTTCGATACCCTGTTTATAGTGAGAACCGTCGAGCTCCTCAAAACAGCCATCAACCGCAGACTCCACCTCTTCACTGTTGGCAAATCTTTTACCACCGAGCCATTTTTCAAGTTTGGAAACAGAAAATAATCCGTGGGGGCTAAATCTGGCGAATAGGGTGCGTGAAGCAATTCGAATTTTAACTCATTGATTTTGGCCATCGCGTAACGGATGTGTTAACTGGTGCATTGTCTTGATGAAACAAAACTTTCTTTTTCGCAAAATGCGGCCGTTTTTTCTTGATTTCGTCACTCAAACGCTGTAATAAGTTCACATAATACTCGCCGTTGATTGTTTGTCCTTTCTGAAGATAATCAATGAAAATTATCCCACGCGCATCCCAAAAAACTGACGCCATGACCTTGCCTGCAGATAGAACTGTCTTCGCCTTTCAGTTCATTGTTTTGACTGTTCCTTCGTCTCAGGTGAAGTGATGGACCCATGTTTCATCCATGGTTATGAACCGACGCAAAAACTCTGCTTTATTGCTGTGAAACATCGCCAAACACTCGATTGAAACATCCTCACGACGCTGTTTTTGTTCCATTGTGAGTAATCGCGGCACCCATCTTGCGCACATTTTTCTCATGTCCAAATTTTCAGTCAATGTGCGATGTACAGCACTTTTTGAAATGCCTACCATGTCTGCTAGCTCGCGCACTTTCAGTCGACGGTCACCCAATACCATTTTGTGGATTTTCTTCACCATTTCTGGCGTGGTCACCTCATTTAGTTGATCACTGCGATGTTCGTCTTGGCAGCTCGTACGACCTCGTCTAAACTCTGCCACCCAATATTTTACTTTTGTAAATGAAGGAGCAGACTCTCCCAGAGTAGAATCTAGCTCCGCTTTGATATTGGTTGGGCTGAGGCCTTTCAAATGAAAGTATTGTATCACATAACGATGACCAATATTTTCCATGTTTACAAATTCACTGAGAGCGTTCACTATTGATGGCTGCCAAACAGATACTGAACAACGTAGCGTCGTCAAACTTCAAACTTAAGCTTCATAAAGTTGGTACTCTCTACCATAGTCATTCTTTTCAAACAACAACCGCCATCTATACGTCAGGTCGGGTACTTCTGGGACTACCTTCGTGCATTCCCAATCAACAATTCAACTTTTTAGTTGAATTATCAGTTGACTTAATTTAGGAAACATTTTATGTTCTACAAATTAAATTTCGACACCTTTCTTCACATTTGTATTTACCTATTTAATATAAAATGAAATCATTAAAACAATAAAACAAAAAATTCAAATAATCTTTATTGACAACGCGATTAGTTGAGAAAGTAAACCATTTAATACGTCAATTGGATATAAACCACACACAAATCAGGCTAAAATATTAGTTTTCAATCATTTTATAATTTTTAAGAAGTCAGCGAAAATTGTTTAAATAAAGATTTATATCTATTTTATAGGTACAAATGGGAATTTTTAAAATTCTAGTCTCACTCAATGAATGTACATTGTACATATATCCGTGACATTCTTTTGCGGTTTTATGTCTTGGAATATATAAAGCTATCCAAGATCGCCAAGAATCAGTGTGTCTTCCGTGATGGCTGGCAAAGATCAACGAATATAAAGTTAAGACTCACTATCTTTTCATCAACTTCGTTTATGATAGCAATCATCGTCAAGAGCTCTATAGCTTACATGGTGATGGTCGAACTCGAGCACTCTGACAAACTGATCCAGCTTGAAATAAGAAATTACTCCAACGAACTATTTCAAACAAGGTTTTCACTAAGGAGATGTACTATCATGAGATTTCTTAATCTCGTTCCGGACCAGATCGTACGTCGGGATGGCGTTAACTCCCAGGGCACTTCATTCAACAAAACTGTACAACTTTTTGGGAAGCCGAACGACCTACCACAACGCCGAATGTTTTGTAAATGGGCTCTGGAAATGTTGGCCGTAGATCCACTTTTTTATCGAGTATATACGTGAACAAGCAAAACTGCCGCATTTGAACTGAAGAGCAGCCAAAAGCATTGAAAGAGCTACCAATGCATAACTGGTTGGTGCAGATTATGGGCTGGTGGAATCATTGGGCCGTATTTCTTCAAAGATGATGCGAATCGCAACGTTGCTGTGAATGGTGAGCGCTTCCGTACGATGATAACAAACTTTTTTTTGCGCAAAATGAAAGAGCTTGACTTGCATGACATGTGGTTTCAACAAGACGGTGACACATGCCACACAGCACGCGTAACAATGGACCAATTGAGAGGCGAGTTCGGTGAACAGTTTATTTCGCGTTTGGGGCCGGTCAATTGGCCGCCTAGATCGTGCGATTTAACGCCTCTGTATAGACTATTTTTTGTGGGGCTATCTTAAAGCTTATATCTATATCGACAAGCTCGCTTCAATTGACGCACCGGAAGCCAACATTGAAGTGTTTATTCGTGAGAAACCGGCCGAAATGTTAGAGAGAGTATGCCAAAATTCGACTAAGCGGATAGACCATTTGAGGTGCAGCCGAGGCCAACATTTGCATGAAATAATCTTCAAAAATTAAATTATATCGACTGTACTAAGCGAATAATCCGAGATCTTTGTGCAGAATTCTCTTCGGGCTAGCGCGTGAAATGTTAAGCTGTTGAGATCGATGGCAAGTTGAAGTTCGTGAATTGAGTCTCACACTCTCAACTACACCAGCCACATTCTCGTCTGTGCGCACCGTACGACGGGGACCATTAGTGTTGTCCACTAGCGTACCAGTCTCACGAACCTTTTGCACAAACTTGCTTATAGCAGGTGCAGTGGGTGGTTCATTTCGACCAAAGCTTCTTTTCAAAAAACGCACTGTTTGGGATACACAGCACTCACTTTGGAAATATGTTTTCAATATTTCCCAACGTTGTTCAAGCGTAAAGTGACTCATTTTGTTCCGCGGAGGTATGATAATGACTTTTTGTGAAGATTTGAGCGGGAAACACCTGTCAGTGTCAAGATAACCTATGATTTAAAAAGAAACCACTAGATGGCCAACTCTGTCTGCACAAAAGCCATGATTGTGTAACACAGTCAGCCGTGAAAAGTAGTGAGGTCTAAGTTTATGAAGTCTAACATCTAATTTCTTAAGTAGAGTAATATCGAAAAAATCCAAGTTATGAGGAAAAATTTTGTTAATATTCTTACTCACTAAAATTTGCAGGGCCTACTTGCAAGTTATTTTTTTGTCACTCATAATTTAAAAGGCTATGAAAACTTGACAGTAAGCCCTCCAAACTTTGGTGAATACTAATTATAAAAAAAATGTCTTGTATATAGAATATAGAAAAGACAATGAAAAACGTAGAATTCCAACCGCTCTACAACATTTCATCAATCAACAACCATCGGAAGTGTTTCATTATATAATTGGTAAGAATTTTGAGAAAGTATGTGGATGTCACGGGTGAATGGAAAATCACATATTTTGAAGTTTTTATTCTTTAATTTTGATGATCTGTCAGTTCAATGAGGATATCAGTTACGATTTAAGCGGTTTTTGAAGTCCTATATCTCAGGAACCACTAATTCTTAAGAGTTGAAATTTGGTGAGGCGACTGTGTTTGATCAGTTCATTTCTGTGAATTTCTGAATAATTGTTACTGATGTTAGAAGAAGGTCGAAAATCGGCTGAGTTTGTTCCTGTAAAAAGGGTGCATGCCAAGAACTTGACTGAACACTACCATGCCCTTTGATTTTCCGTCCAAAATTGGGGTCCTCTTGTAAAAAGCTCCGAGTTTCAGTTTTTGATCATTTTGATCATTGATCATATGATCATTAGCTTTGAGCTCCTGAATCTCTTAGTTCTTGTGCGTGTGATGCAGTTTACCAACGCAAAATTCGCTAAGTTGAAGTCTGTGAAAGGCCTAGTTGTTATACACGATGAAGAATCGACTACTTGCTTACGAAATTCAATTCGAACTTGAAAAACTGATCAATATTACATTAAAAACTGCTGTAGAACTTAAGTACTCAGACACTCTATGTATACCTTCACAAGCCATAATATTCTTCAGAAACCTGTAATATTGTACAAATACAAGAATACTCGTACTTCATAATAAACACGTGCTTACATTATGTAATCTTTTTATTTTTAAAAATGAACGCGATAATGGTCTTGTAAATTTTGATGAAAATACTCGTAATTAATTAATAATTTCTATTCCGATAAAACAATCATTGATTCATTCAATAATTCAAGTCTATAACCCCTTCATGAGGTAAATGGAAAGATTTTAAAAGTTTACTGGCCCAAACAAAACAGCAAATACTTAAGAAAAAGTGTTTTTACTAAACCAATCAAGATAAAACCTTAAACAATATAGAAACGATTTTTTTGAAGACATACACAATTGAAGATAATGCCAATTTTTATAATGGGTACATTATATCTATATAAATATTGCTTTTTGTTCAAATACATAAATTGCACATTTGATATTATTTTAGGATTTTAGCCTAACTTCTTTTGTGTTTGCTTTCTTACAGAACAACGAACACGAACAATGTGTGATTAAAATAGGCAGGTCTTTGCCTTACAGTTTACCGTTGTCATCAAGGTCTTTGTAATCTCACACAAAAGACTATAAACACTTTAGGTCCGCTAAAGTATTTTTAGATCAAGGTCATGAGTCCGTGCCTTTAAAAAAGTATCCATTTCTTATTTAGAATTTGCTTTATTAGCCGCGTTTTGTGGAGCTTATTATTGTACGTAGACAAAGAGAGTCAGAAAAACAAAATGACCTTCTCTTTTTACTGGCTGAATTAAATGGTGTAGCTAATGTTGATAACAATGTCAAGAATAAAAGGTACGAGTTTTAAAGTAGAATATGAACCAACTTCAACTATTATTACAGTTACAGCTATGTACATTTACATTGTATTGTGTAGAGCCAGTTACCATTAAATGACAAATAAATCGATTATTTCAAAAACTGTATGAGTCAGATTTTTCTTAACAAAATTTTTGTTTGCAAATTTCCTATTTTTAAAGCGTTTTCTAATATGAACGGGTGTTGATAATCTGTGACGGCCATGCAGATTTTTTTGTTAATTATTAAATCAACGACTCCAAATCAACCCAATTGAGCAGCACGCCCTTACGTCAGTGGTCCTTCAAAGTCGACTCTCCAACGTATTATAGTCAAATTCGAGACAACTGGTTCGGTTAGTAACCCGAGAGTGTCGATTTCTCGCCGTGTCGTGATTCTGGTGCTACGTGTTACACAGAGAACTTCACAAACGATCACCAGGCAGACGGCAAAGCCATGCTTAATGATTTTTTGTTACTTAAATTTGTATTTTAAACAAGAAAACAAACAATAAATCTAATCTAAATCTAAATCTAAATTCTAAATCACAAACGATCACGATTTGAACCCATTAAAATTTGTCTTGCAGAGTTTTTTGAAATCGCAGAGGGTAGTAAATAAGCTGCAGTCGACCTATGTCCTCAAAGTCAATATAACCCAGGCCATCGATCAAATTCAACCGAATCTATGCGGTAAGTTTATTAGAAGGTAAACATTTAGAAATGTTTAAAAAAAGTAGCTTAGATACTCTAAGTTTATAAGCTTCGCTTTCAAGAAGAGTTAAACTTGTTACTCTCAAAGCAAACGCCTGCCGATCAGTCACCTGGGCTATCAAGAGGATCTACATACATAATCGTGCGAACTAACATCTCTTGTTGATAATACCCGAGTTTGAAAATCTGGGTTTCTAAGCCCACATGGAAGGAGTGCTGGATGTCTAACGACGAACATGGAAAATACGTTCCTAGGATCGAATCTTCCGGTCTAGTCCATTACTCAGTGGAGCTGTTACTTAAGACAGCTTTTGACATGGGCGCCTGCCTTAAAAGACTGAAAATACCATAATGATGTCGATTTGGGTTCTATATAACTCTTTGGTGGGGCATAAGTCTCAAAAATTGAAAAAAATATGGGTTTCACCCCTTGGATTTAAGTTCCTTCACCGGTAGCCTAAACTAATGACTCCTGTGTTCGTGTTAGAAAGGATTTTCATCCGAAACCTAACTGCTGAGATGAGAAGCACTTTTCATGACAAGAGATTCTTTTGTAGAATTAATCACTTTCTCGCAGTACGAACAAAAACATTATTAGCAACAGCTGAAAATCAAACACAGATATTCTGTCTATTTGACAGTCCAAGGCTGAAATAAATGGTGTAAGTAAATGAGTATTACAAAATAAAGAGCTTTCCAGAAGGCCGGGTAAATAATGAAATAGAATAAAACAGACTGTGTGTGAGGTATTAATTAAAATTAAAACACCGTAAGGCGGTCAGCCATCAGACGAATAGGGGGAATAACATGTAGCATACGAAAACATCTACGTGCCGTAACTATTCGGGACTTGTGGAAGTCTGATCATAGCCTCTCCGTGGCAGCCGCTATAAACAAGCCTTTAAAAAGGTTTGGCTAATATGATCAGGCTGGTTCCTCAGGTTGGCGGCAGGTTAATTCCCTTTCCCGTAAAACTTTATGAATTACGAGACCGACAACAAGCCTCGGAAACGGACTGATCACACGACGACAACCTACGCAACGAAAACTGAAAAACGATTTACGAATTTTCTTATGGAACGTACGATCGCTCTATAGAGTTCGAGCTGCTCAAAATATAAAGCTGACATAACAGCTCTTCAAGAAATCATATGGACAGAGAATGGTGTTCTACAGAAGAAGGAATATGACGTATATTACAGCTGTCATACAAAACACCATCTGCTCGGGGTAGGCTTCCTAGTCAGCGAAAAAATGAAGTCCACTATCATCGGCTTTAACGCTATAAGCGAAAGGCTATGCACCCTTCGCGTGCGAGGCAAATTTACGAACATCAGCCTCATTAACGTTCACGGACCTACGGAGGAGTCCTCAGACGAAGAAAAAGAGACTTACTACGAACAAGTCGAGAGGGCCCTCAATTCCTGTCCAAGGTATGATGTTAAAATCATCCTTGGGGATTTGAACGCAAAAATAGGTCGGGAGCCGGTATTCAGGCATTACGCAGGTACCCATAGTTTGCATTAGAACACTAATGACAATGGACTTCGAGTCTTAGAATTGGCAGCATCGAAAAACATGGTCGTTGTGAGTACCAGGTTCCCGCGTAAAGATATCTACAAAGCCACCTGGGTATCACCTGATGGAGTCACTCGTAACCAAATAGACCACGTGTTGATAGACCGTCGCCACTACTCGAACTTGATGACGGTACGAACGTACCGAGGTACCAATATCGACTCGGATCACTATCTTGTTGGTATGGTTTTCCGAGGGCGGATTGCCTTGCGAAGACGCATTGCATCCGCCGATCAGGTTCGAATCAACACGGCTGCCCTGCGCAATGAAAACACCAGTAACACCTTTGGTAATGCGTTAGGACTCGCCCTAGAATCACTTGATTTAGGGAGAGTAAGTCCTGGAGCCAGTATGCTGGGCGTAAATGAGAAGTGGACACGCCTTAAGAATATTGTCATTAGTACAACCAACTCCATCTTAGACAGCAGTCGTAAAAATCGGAACGACTGTTGCGTACCGAGCAATGCCACAATCTCATAGAACGCGGGCACGCGAAGAGGCATATAAAGAGCTCAGAAGAATAGAAAAACGGCTACACAGACAAAAAAATCAGCCTGGGAGAAGAACGTAATCTGTGAAATAGAAAACAGCCGAGAGCGAGGTCCGCACAAGGCGCGGAAGTTCTACCAATCTGTCCGAAACATGACGCAGTACATACCACGCTGCACATACTGCAAGGACGGAGAGGGAAATCTGATCACCGATCCTGAAAGCATACTGGAGCAATGGGAAATGTACTTTAATGAATTGCTAAATGGTCAGCTCGCTACAGAAATGGAGAATCCACTATTTCAAGAAGAATACCCTATGTTGCCGCCACCAAGCATAGAAGAGGTTGAGAAGGCTATAGGCCAGCTTAAACAGAACAAAGCCCCGGGAGCCGATGGCATACCAGCCGAATTATTTCATCACGGCGGGCCAGCCTTACGTCAAGCAATTCATGATATTATAGTGCACGTATGGGAGCAGGAAGAGATGCCAGAAGACTGGCGAAAAGGCATAATATGCCCCATACATAAGAAGGGAGATGTCACAACGTGAAGCAATTATAGAGGTATCACGTTGTTGAAAGAAATACGCGGGCGGCTTCTCAAATCCAACAGAGCCTACTATAGTCTGTCAAAGCTCTTCAAATCCAGAAATCTCACCATAACTTCAAAATTGCTGCTGTACAGGACCATGGTGCTGCCAGTACTCACATATGGATCGGAGACTTGGGTGCTTAGCAAAAGACACTCCGACCTCTTAGCTGCGTTCGAGAGAAAAGTCTTAAGGAGAATTGTTGGCCCCATATGTGAGGAAGGACTATTCCGGAGACGGTACAATCATGAACTGTACGCAATCTACCTAGAAGCAGATATCGTGACAAAAATTAAGCTCGGTAGACTCCGGTGGGCAGGGCACCTAGCTCGCATGAGCGAAGAGGAACCTGCTCAGAAAGTTCTTTGTGGTACATTCTATGGTAGACGACAGCGTGGTAGACCATGCTTGCGCTGGAGAGATGGCGTAGACCAGGACGCCCGAAGCCTTGGGTTGCGCAACTGGATGGAGACCGGGATAGGTGGAGAGACTTGTTGAAAGAGGCCAGGACCGGAACCCGGTTGTCGAGCCGATGATGATGAAAACACCGTAAAAGTATCCTCCTCGGCTTCTTACGGTGGCACAGATCCGAGTGGTCCAATTTTTAATGACCCTTCTGCATAGATCTGGCTAAATTTGACCGATGATGTGTGATTTGACCTGTGATATGTTCACCTGAAGGGTATAGGTGGTATGGTTTATTCGAATAGACTAAGGACATCAGGAAATCCTACAAGAAAAAGTATAGCGGGGTCAAATCTCCTTTTCAAATCACCTCTGCAAGAGATAACCTTACCCTCAAATCATTCATGCAGAATGTCAGGCGTAGCGTAATCTGTTTGGCACTTAGCACCGTTCTACTGGTATCACATATCATCTAGGTCCCTATGATTCAATTGGCGCCATAAGAAAATCGGTTATCATAGGTCGGTAGCGCTCGCCATTAACGAAGAATGCTTCATCAACGTCGTTTTCGAAAAATCACGGACCAATGACGCGCGCCGCCGCTCACCGGCCCAAAATCCACATTATAAACGGTAACTTTTTGAACATGATTTGTCACCTGGTGTACCTTGTGTGGGTTGGCGTCGTCCCATGTACTGCAAATTTGCTTGTTAACACAATCATTCTTCTAAAAATACGTCTCGTCGCAAAAGATGATTTTTCGGTCTAAATTGGGGTCCGCTTCCAAAACTTCTGAAGCCCAGTCAGCGAAAAAAAGGTCATGAACTTGGGAACTTTGAGCTCCTGGGTTAGTTGCATTTTGTATACGGATTCGCCAAGTTGAAGTCTTAGGTCGATTTCTTCCTCGGGTTCTGCTGTATACTTTACGTTCTCGGTCGATCCAGTGCCGGATTAAGCCAGCGCGGGGCCTGTAGCAAATTCTATCAAGGGGCTCTTAGACTGTTTTAGGTTAGGCACTTATCAAGTTTATGGTATTAAATAAAACAAAACTGTTACAAACAAACTTTTCTTGATTTAATTTGGGAAAATTTATAAATAACGCTGTTTATATCGACTTCTCGGAGTACGAGTAAATCATGTTCAATATTCATTAAAGTGAGGAGATTAAGACGTTGTTGGCTCATCGTGTTCCTCAATTCATTTTTAACACGTTTTAATGTTGAGAAAGATCGTTCACTACTGCAGTTGGTGATCATGAGAGACAAATAAATGCGCAAAGCAATTTCAACGTTCGGGAAACAAGATTGTAAAGAATTATTTATCAACAGCTTGTAAACCTGCATTTCCAGAGCCTCATGATTCCTGCTGTCAATACTACCAGCCACATCAGACTTGAGCATTGAAGCGAATTGCACTAATTCGTTGCCCAGACTGTCCTCCAAATCATCTGCGTAAGCACTTACTATGGTTGCAGATTTTTAATTTCTTCTGGTGGAAGAGATTTTATATGAAGGTTTTTATAATACAAATTCTATATACTACTGAAATAAATCAGCCAAGTAGAAGACTTAGCACTATTAATGGACTTGTTGAATTATTGATTCAAAATAGCTTTTATGGCTTTTAGTCCACAAAAATTGGCGTTTCGTCCGGGTGATCGCACATGGACTCATCAGTTGGCTGTGAGGACCTTGTCAATACGCAATTTTTATTGAATTCAGTTCATCTCACATTGATTTTTTGACAAAAATCCAATGTGAACTATATCCAACCAAGATTAAAATTGTAATCATTAACGTTGAAATATTTTGCTATTTTCAACAAATTCAACAAATCCATTAATAGTGCTAAGTCTTCTACTAGGCTGATTTATTTCAGTAGTATATAGAATTTGTATTATAAAAACTTTCATATAGAATCAATGCTCGGCCACGGGCAAAATATTCCAACGTTAATGATTATAATTTTAATCTTGGTTGGATATAGTTCACATTGGATTTTTGTCAAAAAATCTATGTAAGATGAACTGAATTCAATAAAAATTGCGTATTGACTAGGTCCTCACAGCCAAATGATGAGTCCATGTGCGATCACCCGGACGAAACGCCAGTTTTTGTGGACTAATGGCCAAAAAAGCTATTTTGAATCAGGAAGAGATTTTAGCTCTCGGAATATTCCGAAAATGCCAGCAATTTTATGATAACTGTTCATATACGTTTACTTAAATCAGTGAGTACGTTATCAATGGTGACAATAAATACCTGAATTTCATACCGTTGTCCAATTTGCGTTTGGTGCGGTTCGAAACATGATTTTTGGTAAGACCAGCAGATAGAAAAATAAAATTTTAGATGATCATTTTGATGCAAATATTTTCTTCTTAGTAATTGTGACTAAATCTAATATGTAAATAATACTTTTTTATGGTCAGAAAAGGTTGGTGCGCGGGGCCACCAAATGCGCGGGGCCCGTAGCATTTGCTACTCTTGCTTCGTGGCTAATCCGGCACTGGGTCGATCTTGTATTCCTTTGAGGAATGTTGGCTGATTAATTACCATGCCGGTCGTCTCAAATTTTAGCCACCCAACAATGAAGTGTGGAATATGAAGGGCCGCCACGTCTACCGTAAAATGGGCTTAATGGGTTCAGGGTTCGCACTTATGAACACTAATTTCGATATTAAAGTTTAATCATTTGGACGTGCTGTTTAATCGTGTAACTTGCCAATGTGATCGGCCGACACTGGCCGCCAAAATCTAGCCATGCCAATTAATAAACCTTTTAATATTGTCGAGATTTTTAAGTAGATATGTAGGTATCTACATACTTAAAAATCTCGAGTATATAAAGCTGGACACATAGGGAAGTAACTTTTACAAATCTATGAATGTTGTTTTTTTTTTTTAATTGAAAGGCATTGGGTTGTACATCAAAATTAAACATTCGATTAATCTTCCAAAGCAATGAAAGTTGATCCACTTGAAAACATACAATATACGCACACGCATACGAGTAGTCTGATAGACAAAAAGATCATCAAAATTCAAAATCAAAGTATCTAATAATCGCTAATTAAAAAAAAAAGTAAACTGTGAAAAACAATATGGCATGCCTTTTAAATTATTGTTGCCACATGAGATCATATCTATTTAATCTCTCTTAACAACTACATAATATGATTACATAGAACTTTTAATCACGTTAAAGCGTAAAATACCCCTGTTTGCAATGTGTAAAGAGATAAGTGTACACGATTGGCAGATCTTACAATATTGTCAGACCAGACAATGCCTGACAATTATCTACCAATGAGCTGACAATTAAGTTGTGTGTACACGGTTGGTAGAAAATCTAACAATCTCTTACAATTTATTGTCAGAATTTGGCTGACAATTTATTTTCAGATAGCTGGCTAAATACCTACCAATTAATTGTAAGAGATTGGTAGATTTTGTATCAATCGTTTACACACACAACTAATTGTCAGTTTTTGTTGGTTATGAGAAATTGTATGACGCTAAAAAACGTACATCTTAAAATTTCTTCATTGTCAGAAACGTCAAACAACGATAAAAATTGGCCGGCCTGCCAATAAAATGTGTATGTACACGATTATCAAATACCTTACAATTTATCGTTTTACAATTAATTTATAGATACATTTTCTGACAATTTATTGCAAGATTACACGATTGTCAGCTAGCGTACACATGTCATTAGGTTCGTTCGTTCAACTTTACCCAGGGTTGACCCAGGTATTCTTGACAACCCTCAGAGTTGTCAATAAAAATTGGGGGGGTTTTCGGTTTTCAAAACCACCCAAAGGTGCAAACAGAAGCAATAACATGCAACATGCGAATCGCCAAACGACAACAAAAGAAATACATACATAATTATGAAATCTCATATGACTTTTGACAGTCTGATCGTTACCTGAACTCTCCCCAGCAAAATACCTAGATCTACTTCATGGCGAGTTCAGGGCGACCCCAGGTCTAAAAAAACACAGAATTTGCTCACCAGGGGGCCTTCATCGCGTAATTTTTAAGACGATCGTCGTCCAAACGACTGTCGAACACGACGTCGTCAAAAGTTTGCTTCGTATAAAGTTTGAATCGCATCGTTCGGTCGTGTCGTCCATCGTCCACAGTTTGAGAACATCAAGAAGCAATAAAATGTCATTTGGGCTGTCTGGTTGTAATCAAACTAAAGTTTTCGTTGGAAGTGAGAGAGGATCCGATGTATTCCTTATGTCCATTTCCTTTACACAAGAGAAATCAATTTCAATGTGAAGATTTCGATGTCTCGACAGATTTTACGTTCCTTCACACCAAAAAAATCTTCTTTTTTTTTTTGACAGAGATCAAAAACTTCGAATCCTTATTTACATGTATACGAAATACGCCCACCAAAAGAAAAAAAATTATCCGGGATCGAAATCCCTAGTGTGTAAATAAAGGAAATCGACATTGGTGTCCTTCGCATTAATTCGATAGTTGATTCGCTTTCATTATCATCGAAAAATAACAAATTGTAATGTCGTAACATTTTTTAACTAATTTAAAAAAAAAAATTCAAAAAATCCTCAAAATGTATGAGACGATTGTAAAATAGCAATCGTTCAATCGCAATCGTTCAGTCGACCATATTTGAAAGTTTAACAAGTTATATGAAGCTAAAGTTGAATCGTCTTAACGACATCGTCCAGACGATTCAAGTTTGTATGTGCTATACGAAGCAATTCAATCGTTCAAACGACGTCATCAAACTATCGTCGTCTTACGCGATGAAGGCCCAGGTTTTTCAAAAAACGATTTAGGACGATTCCGGAGACGGTACAATCATGAACTTTACGCAATCTACCTTGAAGCAGATATCGTGACAAAAATTAAGCTCGGTAGACTCCGGTGGGCAGGGCACACCTAGCTCACATGAGCGAATAGGAACCTGCTCGGAAAGTTCTTTGTGGTACATTCTATGGTAGACGACAGCGTGGTAGACCATGCTTGCGCTGGAGAGATGGCGTAGACCAGGACGCCCGAAGCCTTGGGGTGCGCAACTGGATGGCGTCGGCTAGAGACCGGGATAGGTGGAGAGACTTGTTGAAAGAGGCCAGGACCGGAACCCGGTTGTCGAGTCGATGATGATGATGATTTAGGGCGACCCTGGGTGACTTCAGGGCTCAACGAACAAATCTATTGCCATTGCTAGATTTCTTAGAATTAATTGTCAGACAAATTTTCTGACAATTAATTGGAAGACTACAAGGTTATAAGACATTGTAAACATGTTTTTCCCTGACAGATCTGATAATATTGTAAGATCGACCAATCGTATACACTTAGCCTAAGTAAATTTGTAGAAAATAAAATGTGGGCTTTATGATCTACCTCACTACATAATAGCAATAAATTCAAATATGTATCACGCCACCTGGGATCTCAATTGTTCACTATTTTTGCGAAAATCTCTTACAATTAGCGTTGTCAAAATTACTCTATCTTGTTGAGAATTTGAAATAATTTACTTCTTTTGTTTCGAAAGGCCATAAAAGTAAGACTTTCTTCATTCGATTGTAGTTTTAAAATATTAAAAAAAAAGACTTTTTTCTACGTATGGTTTTCGCAGTCGGGTCGCAAACGCGTTTAACAGAAAAAGAAAAATGTCACACAAAAGATTTTTTCGTGAATTGGGCTTAAAACATTGGCAAATCTCAAGAAAAATTGATATGAGAATACGTCTTAACTGAAAAAATACCTCGAAGATCGAATAACTATACAATACCTCTTAAATCATTATCTACTAACCAAGATGCACATTTTTGCTGAAATATCTCCTGAATCATGGCAGGAAAATACCTCATAACTAAGAATATACCTGGTAACCAAGAAATAATAACTTGTAAGCAGATTAATACAATGCCTCTTAAGCCTCCTTTGCAACGGAAAAATTCAGCACAAAAGTTACATCGATTATATTTGGGTTCACAGTAATTTCAATGAAAACCTTTTGATTTTTATCACCTACATATACTCGTATTTTTGAAAAATATAGTCAAAACTTAATACAAAATTTGTATCTACATTAAATGCAACCAACACAGTTCTACACTTCAATCAATATCAATTTAAGGCTTTCTGATGATGGTTTTCCGACTCACGAACACGCGAAGTATAATTGCCCATGCGCGAAACAGGGAACCTAAGCCAACAAAATGTCCACAATTTTTGAATACGTAATGAAGACGAATCTTGGTTACTTTCATAACAGATTTGATAAAATCAATGACATCTTGTTTTCATGTTAGAAATGCTATTCGACGACAGCTTAGAACGACTAAACAAGCTGAAAGGCATCAACAAAAACTCCAAAAAGATGTATTAACAAAAAATTGTGGTTCGCAGTAAAGGACATGTCAAATAAAAAAAATTAAAAATCTACTACATACGAGTATGTCACAGCAAACTTCGATGAATATGTGAGAAATGCCAAAACTTTGCATCGAAAAAGAATGTTTTAAAATATTTCAAAACTAAGGTAAAGAATTTACCCATGTCTGGCCATTAACTTTTATGGCAGACTAGGGGTAGGAAAAAAAAAGAAAAAAAAAAAAGAATGCTTGCTTTAACGACTATTTTTCCTTTAATCGAAGGGAGGTTTCCGCACGCTGTTGTTATGTGCAGCTAGAGTTCAGTCGATGGGGAAGGAGGGCTCGTTTCTGCTATCTTTTGTCTACAAATAAAAAAAAAACTTGGGAAGAAAAGGGGAGAGTGACAATATATGCCATGTGATTTTTGTGATTTCTATTTTTCTAACAAAAAAACTCTTAAAACATGATACGGCTTAGGTTTTGCCGGAAGCTTACCTTGTGGAACGAACAAATTAACAGTGTTTAGGAAAATCAATTTTTCGATAACACTAAAGGGTTTTTTAATGTGCGCGGGTAGATTTTGGCGCTGGCTTTGGCGGCCATGTTATTTTGGTGAATCTGTCAAATTTCTTGTTTATTATTTCGTTATTGATGCCAAAAGTTACACAATCCAAATGATTAAACTCTAATATCAAAATGAATCTTCGCAAGTGTAAACTTTGCACATTGCGCCTAGTTTATGGGAGACGTGGTGGCTCTTCACAGTCTACTATTTAATGTTTGGTGAAAAAATTTGAAACAACCGTTCAATATTCATAGTTCAAAGGAATCGGCCAATGGTTTGAAAGTGTCTACCAGAACCAGGCAGTCGAATCTTCGTTGTGCACAAAAACTCGCTTCCAACTTGACGAACTTTGTGTCGGCAATTAAGTGCAAGATTGATCTAGGAGCTCAGATATGAGCCGGTTGTTCACTGACTGGGCTATGGAGTTATTGGAAGAGGACCCTTCTTCAAGCGACGCGCATTTCTGGATGAATGGCTGTGTTGGTAAGCAATATTGCGGTATATACGATGACACAAACCCTCACGAGTTATAATGCATCCTAAAAAAGTTTCCGGTTGGTGTGGATTTTACGTCATTGGTCCGTACTTTTTCGAGAACAACGATTGGTGCGGAGGTAACCGTCAATAGCGAGCGCAACAGAACGATGAAAACCACTTTCTCATGGCGCAAATTGAATAATACGAGTATGTACTTGACGACATAAAGTTCCAGCATGGTGGCGCTACTTGCTAACATGTGAATACCACGATCTTAGGGTAAGATTATCTAGAAGTGACATGAATTGATCACAAAGGTCATGCGGCTTAAGCCCGCTAGACTATTTCTTGTGGGGTTTCCAGAAGACGCATGTCTATTGCGAATAAACCATAATCGACATATACCCTTAAGAAGAACATAACACTGGCCATCGCTAAAATTCAAGGTGTTTCGTTTATGTTAATGGCACTTTGCCTGAAAACGGGTAAATGCTTTAGATGTTTGAGCCTGCCCCATTCCATTATTTCACACAAATAAAATAAAAACTTTTAACGTGTAAACTTTACATATTTAGATATGACTTACAAATAGCAGTCAAGTTCAATTGGGCGTGTTCAATGTGTTTTGAGAACAACTGAGTTGATTCGTGTACCAAAGCAATCGCAAGTACTAGGTAGAGGAATGTTCAATCACAATTTGGGTAGTTTCTTGAAAATATTCTTTAAAACTTCAAAGCTTGAAACAACTCTTTAATGTTGGCTTGTGAAAAATAATCAAATGTGTTATTTAAAAAAATACTCGATTACAAAGAAACATCTCCTGAAAATTTGAATTTGGTCGAATTGAATTAAAATGCAAGACTGGGTCGCACGAACTTGCTAAGACTAAGAATTTCAAAAATGAATGTTATTAGAGAAAAACTCTTCATGAGTATAAAATACATTTTTGAAAAGACTAAAACAACTCCTTTAGTATTTGGAGCTAAATACAGGATGCCATGTGATTCAAGCAAATATTAGTTTATGCAAGAACAAAAATTGTAAGTCGTTGTAGTAAGCTTTATTATACAATATTTTTAAAACATTTTTAAGAATAATTTTGTTGCGCCAACTTAAAATTCTTAATATTGTAGAAATAAAAACTAAATTTCCAAAAAAAAAACAACTAAGCCATTTTTGAGATATTTAATTTTCCAAAAAAAATAGATTTTTTTTTTAAATAAAAAAAATATTTTTTTTTTAAATCTTGAAATTCAATGTTTTTTAAAAATTTTTAAGAGCTTCTTTATACAAAAAATGCATTAAATTCTTTTATGCCGGTACGATAATGAGAAATTCAAAATTTGAAAAAAAACGGTTCTATGGTATGTACATATATACAGTCAGCAATATATTAATTTCAAAATTTATTTTTATAAATTAAAGATCATAAGAATTAAACGAAAGAAAACTTAAAAAAAAAATCGACAATGAGGTTTTCGAACTATTGAGTTTTGAAAAAAAAATTGAAAATTTTGTTTTAAAATCCAAAACAATTTTTTTTTGGAAATTTGAATACACAATAATATTCAAACTTTTGGAGAGATTTAGCATAAGAAAATGGTCAAAATCGGATATACTATTCTTGAGAAAATCGAAAACAAAAAAAAATGGTTCCAGGGGGAGTACCCCCAATAACCATTTTTTGGAATTTTTTTTTTTCAACTATTACCTAGCTTTAACTACATTATTTTTTTTTAATTTTCTTAAAAAAAATCTGTGGCACAGTTTTTGAGAAAAAAAAATATTTGTAAAATTTAAAAAAGAAAAAAGAAACGTGTGGGGGGGAAATTTATAAACGATATCTACCAAGTTTGACGAAAATCGGCCAAGCCGCTTAGGCTGTAGTCGAACAGACAGACCTACAGACGGAATTTCGAGACCCGCTTTTTTCGTCTTCGTAATCATCGTAATGTCAACTTTGATTAAAATCTCGAGTTCGATTTTTTTTACGAATGAATAACTTGAATTATAGTACCTATAAGTCGCAAGCAACAGTGAGTTTCGATGAGTGACGATAACGATCTGATAAATGGGCTGAATTGTATGACTATTTCTATTGGTTTATAACTGCTATGAGTCAAGATTTGAACAAATATAATTTAGGTCTCAATAAAATATATATTTGCAATTCTAATTATTCTCTTCTACGTCATCCACAACCGCCGCCGCCGCCGGTTGCCTTTGTCTCTTCTAGAAATGTTATTTCAATTGGGCTATATACCCTTCATAAACCGTATGCTCAAAGCTAAGCAAACAGAATTGATTTCAAATTGTTTACCCACACTACTAAATTAACTACAAATATCGACAATATTATTTTAACAAAAATGTAGCAAATTAAATTTTATGAGCCTATTCTTTTCGGGTGAGCAACATTTCTAAATGCATTGGCGCAAAATTTTAAACAGCCTATTATTAAGGTGTTAGTATGATACTACTAAACAATTTGCTAACTTTATAGTAGTTTACTAACTCATTCTTAATTTTAAACATTTTCTCACTAGTTGATGTTTGCAAATGTCAAAGAGTCATATGAAGCTAGCACGATACTAAAAAAATAAAGTAGGTGTTCGATGATTTTAACTTTAATAAAAGGGTAGAGAAAGTATGATGCTATATCCGATTAAAATTTGCAAATTCGTGGTTTCAACCTAGTATCATACTAAAACAGCTTTAGCATTGTATTAATTCAATTAAAATTTTGCGCCATTGTTATCAACCAACAAAATTATTGTCCGATATAAAAATTAAACCGTAACTGCTAAAAACAGTTTTATTGATGAAATACAAAAGATAACTTTGGCAAAGTTTGCTTGATTTGGATATTCGGTAATGTATTTGTTTCTCACAGATGCAATACAAATTGAATTTCTGGGAAAATATAATTTTTTTTCAATTTCTTATTAATTTAATCATTTATTTTCATGATCGAAATGCCAAAGTGCATAAAGGTAGATATTTTAATTATTTATTCGAACAATTTCCTTCTATCGATTTGATTCTAAAGTGTTCCTAGGTTCGTGTACAAAATTAAGAAGATATTGGATGTATTTCCTTATACGATTCGAGTAGTTTCGAGAGAATCAACTTCAGATAATTTTATTGTTTAGACATTGAACATTGTGTTCAACATGATACTTAGACATTTGCACACTCGGAGACTACTCGTAGCCATGTGTGACTATATTTGAGTTTACCTGCACTGGAACTAGATTAACTGAAATGCACAACTGGGTCAAATAAATTTGCCCTTATGTTTAAGGGACTGAATACAAATAAAATGTAAAATGTAGTAAGAGAATTCTATGTAAATAAAAATTTATGCAAGAACAAAAATTATAAGTCCTTTTAGTGGTTTCTTAAAAAAATAAGCTTTTATATAAACAAATTTTAAAACATTTTTAAGGAAAAAAAAAATTGGTACGCCAACTTAAAGTTTTTATTATCGTACGAATAAAAATTAATATATCCAAATAAAAAGTATTTATTGAGCAATTCTTGAGATACCTACCGAATTTTCCAAAAAAAAAATTTTTTTTTTTCAAAAATTCAAAAAATATTTTTTCCTAAGTTTGGAAATGCAATATTTTTCAAACTTTTAAGAGGCTTCTCTATAAAAAAAAAATTTCATTAAAATCCGTTATGTCGATAGTGAGAAATTCAAAATTTGAAAAAATGTTTTTATGTTAGGTACCTACAGTCAGTAGGTAATATCTTAAATTAATTTTTTTTTATTAAATTACAGATCGTAAAATTATACTCGAAAGCAAAAATGTTTACCCAAATTCTAGGCGCCGGTTTTGAGAAAAATAAGATTTTGGAAAACCATTTCTTAACTTTTGTATGGTGGGTACCGTTAGTTTTAGTTAAAATAAAATTTTTTTCTCACATCTTGTAGATTATATTAAGATACTTTTATTTATCAAGATTAAAAAAAATCTAGCATGGGGTTTCCGAAATATTAAGTTTTGAAAAAAAAAACTTTTGAAACTTTTTTTAGAAACCAAAATCAAAATTTACTTGAGAATCATGGGTACTATGAATAAGGCAGGTTATGCATCCGTAAGAAAAATCGAACTCGAGATTTTGATGAAAGTTGTCCTTACGATGATAGCAAAGTGGGTCTCACAATTCTGATATCGTTTTTAAATTCCCCCCCCCCCCCCCATGTTTTTTATTCTGTTTGTCTTTCTAAGACCAAAAATAACGGTAATTGCCATGCGATTTTTTTCGAAATTTCGTAATTTTATAATTCCAATTCATAAAAAAGGGTCTAAGAATGAAATCACGAATTACCGACCCATCGCCAAACTTTCTGTTATTCCCAAACTGTTTGAGTCCATTGTATGTAATATGTTATCCTTTAACTGTAAGTCTATCATTTGTGACAATCAACACGGTTTCGTCCAAAATAAATCAACTATTACAAACCTACTTCATTTTACTTCTTTTTGTCTTGACTCCTTTGAAAATCGGAAACAAGTAGATTGTTTGTTCACAGATTTTAGTAAAGCCTTCGATAAACTATGTCATAAAACCTTAGTCCATAAACTTAAAGCCTTAGGATTTAATGACAAATTCTTAATGTGGATCTCGTCATATTTAACGAATAGAAATTATAGTGTTACTTTTAGAAATGAGCTCTCTGATCAATTTAACGTTAACTCTGGTGTTCCACAAGGTAGCCATTTAGGACCCCTATTATTTATCTTATATATAAATGATATAGTTTCTGTGATAAAATACTCTTCTGTTCTAATATACGCTGATGACATTGAAATTTTCAAAACTATATGTTCAATTAATGACTGCTCACAGCTTCAAGAAGATCTACATAGTTTTAGGGAATGGTGCAATACAAACCGACTTTTCTTGAATATTGACAAATGTAAAACAATGTGTTTTACACGCAAAAAAACAATTATAAATTATAATTACATATTAGATTCTTCTTCTCTTTGTAAGCTATCTGTTTTCTCTGATTTAGGAGTTATTCTTGACAGTAAATTAATGTTCATTGACCATTATAACTTTATAGTTAAAAAAGCTAATAAAATTCTCGGTTTTATGAAACGATTCTCTCGCGATTTTCGTGATCCCTACGTCCTCAAGCTCCTTTACATATCTTTTGTCCGACCAATACTTGAATACGGCTGCGTAATATGGGCACCTTACTATTCTGTTCATATAAACAGACTTGAAGGTATCCAAAAAAGGTTTTTGCGATTTTGTCTTCGTTTTTTTCCGTGGTCCCAGAGATCCACACTACCTCCATATTCTCAAAGACTCTTGCTTATAAGCCTCCCATCACTTTCACAACATAGACAGTATCTCCAGCTTTGTTTTATTGTAAAATTAATCAATGGTTCAATAATATCTCCATCAGCTCTGTATCGTCTAAACTTTAGCTATAGTCAAACTAGCATAAGAAGGCAGTTGCCTTTATGTCCGATTTTCAGCAGAACAAACTATGGTGCGAATAGCCCTCTAAATCAATTAATTTCAGTTTTCAATAAATATTATTTTTTAATTACTTCTATAAACGACAATGTCAAAAGTAAAAAATTTAAAGAAAACTTTTTTAACACTCTAAATTAAATAAGCCTTTAACGAAAATGGGCGTTCAAATCAAAATGTATTTCATGCACTTCGTGATTTTTTGGTCAGCATAATCGACCAAATGTGTCCACAATCGGTAGAATTGTGCGCAAACTTCAGCAAACCGGGTCTGTAGGAAATACGAAAACACTTATGCGTGCTTGCTCGGTTCATTCTGCGGAAAACACTGCTGTTGTTCGCGATAGTGTGACAGAAGAGCCGTCAACCTCGACTCGTCGTCTTGCTCAACAATTGAATATCTTACGAACATCACAGATGCGAATTTTGACCAAAGATTGAATTTACACGCTTACAAGGATCAATTGACTCAAGACCTGAAGCCTACTGACCATTTTAAGCATCGCGTCGGTCGTCAATACGCCCAATGGTTGGTTGAACACACATAAGTGAATGGTAACTTTACACACTTTCACCTCAGTGGATTCGTTAACAAGCAGAATTGCCGCATTTGGGCAAATGAGAATCCACGAGTGATTGTTTGAAAAGCCGATGCATGCACAAAGAGTGACTGTTTGGTGCGGTTTATGGGCTTGCGGCGTCATCGGGCCGTACTTCTTCGAAAATGAGGTCGGCAAAGCAGTTACCGTAAATGGTGTTCACTATCGCGAGATGCTAACAGACTTCCTGTGGCCAGAAATTGAGGATATGGACATGGACTATATATGTGCTTCCAACAGACATGATGGTCCCACTTGCCACACAGCCATAGAAACAATGGTTCTTTTGCGAGAGAAATTCAGTGACCATGTTATCTCACGTGTCGTGGCAATGTTAATTGGCCGCCACGATCATGTGATTTGACACCGTTGGACTTCTTTCTTTGGGGATATTTAAAAGAAAAAATGTACATCAATAAGTCAAAACCAATTCAAGAGCTAAAGGATGAGATAATTGGGCACATTAACGACATTGAATGTCAAGTCAAGAGTCATTGAAAATATAGAGGTACTCCACCGAAGCGGTGGAGGGCATTTTGCCGATATTTTGTTTCACACATAATTGTCATAGACCCTTCTATCATAATAAAAAATATTAAGATAATTCTCTGAAAAATGTTCGTTTTATTCACAATTAACATCGTGCGTTTTCGTTGGACCACCCTTTATATCACAAGTAAAAATCAATTTCATGCTTCTGAACAATTTTCTCAAAATACGAGTACATCCCTGTTTGTTTGCATGTATTTAGAATATTTTTGAAATTCTAAATCTCTTAAGCATAAAAATTGCTGCACAAAACTCATCCCCTTCTTAAGTTCTTGCGCTTATTTCAATATCTTCTTTTTGTTTTTGTGGCAATTTCCTTAGTTTCCAGAAACCCTTCTCGAATGTTCTAGTCAACATGAGAGTCGATTGGTTTTTTTATCACTCCGATATGTAATTTCACAGAATTTTAGACCATAGTTTCCGTGGAACTCAGTTATGATAGTCACAGAATTTACCAAATTGTTGGTGCTGTCCCAAAACTTGACGAATTCAAAGGGTTACAGTACCAGTCTATTACAATTTACAATCGAAGTACCATACAGATTAAAACCATTAGAAGTTGGGAATGTTATTCTGGACATTGAGTGGTATGCATAAAAGACAGTAAATGCTTTTACTGAAGATTTTCTAAGTAAATACTAATTTTGGTATGCATAAAAATAGAGTAAATACTAAAAAATAAGTATTTACTTTAAATCAAAGTATAAACTTTTTTTGGATGAATTTTTGTAGTACATACTTTTTTCGAATGCATAAAAACTAGTACATACTTTTTTTCTGCAGTAAATACTGCAAATTTTTCAATTTGCTATGGACCAACTTGAAAATTCCATAGCATCTACTTTTGCTTGCTTTTGGTATTTTTTTAAGGTGCGATACTAAAAGACTTTAGTCACAGATTAAGTTTAAGCGTGAAAGGTCGTAAAAAATTGAAATTTGTAAAAGAAAAATTTATATTCTAAAAACAATGGCAGATTATTGTACGTGTTAACTCCACAAAAGTGTATAAAAATCGAAGATCGGGAACTGATTCAAATTTCAAACAACTGTATCGCTTTGATCGAGAAAGTGTAGAGTGGTCAAGTGAATATTTCATTGGTCAGTCTAATGATTAATGTGATTCATTATAATTATAATAACTATTATTTGTATTATTTTATTAATTTCAAAGGTTTTCACACTGAAACCAGGGGATCGTTGGTGATCCTGGATTTCAAAGTGGTCTCTCGAACAATCAACTGTGTTGCAAAACTCATAAAAGATAAGGCATCAAATTTAATACAATTTTCATCGAACTATGAGGAACAACTAAGAGCGAAACACGAATGGAGTAGCACATATCGTTACCCAACATGCATTAGGGCCTTAGACTGTACTAATGTAGAAATTTTGAAACCCCATTCCCATCCGGAAGAATACATAATTCGAAAAGGTTATGCTTTATTCAAGCAACGTGAAATGCGGTGGAATATTTTACAAGAAGAGAGTCTTAATAGAAATATGTTTTGGGCAGTTAAAAAGAAGATTTCCGATTCTTTGCGTACGGCTAAATTTGATAAATGTTCCAAATTTAATTGTAGCCTGCCTTGTCTTGCATAACATTGCAAAATATTTAAAGGACGACAAAGATTTTCAACCATTTGAAGAAACAGAAAATAATACACGTATTCGTGAAAGCAAACATTAATCGAACAACTCTCTTGAAACTCGAAGATAAGTCCAAATGAAAAAAATCGAATTTGCTGAAGAGATATTAAACTAAAAATAAATTATTAAAAATAACTTTTTTTCAACGCTTACATAAATTCGATATATATTTTTTTTTTTTTTTTACAAATTTATGGGGTGGCCGTGGCGCGATGGATGTGTGCTCGCCTGTGAACCTCATGATCACAGGTTCGATCGCTGCCGTCGTCTATCGTCTATGTCGTTTTAATTCCATTAAAAACCTTCTAAAATTGTCATCAATGGGTTGCTGGTTTACTCATTACATGTTGTTCAGGCATAACACTAACAACATGTAACTGAGTTAAACTAGTATGCCCAACAAGGATGAACACGAATAAAATAATGTGAATTATAAGCGACATACAAATAAGACACGGCATTCTCCGCTTTAGTTCAGCCGCCATCCCTGGCAATAAAATATCTGAGACAACAACCTTCAGTCTCAAAACAGCGTGCCACATATCTTTCCTATCCTTCTTTCTCTTCCTTAACTTAACTTCACGCCCGCGCTGTGTTCAAACATTTAAAAAGGGTAATCATAATCCCTTGAGCGCGTGTAGATTATAAGAAAAAAAAAAAATCAAAGGTTGATCCAATATCTGTTATGATGTTGGTGGAGCTATGGGAAGAATAAGTTCTTATTGGTACTTCATCGTTGCTATGTTTTCTGTTTTCGATTTCATCTTGCTGCATACATATCAGTTTTAATTGGTCCAGCAGAACTAAGCGCTGGAGCTTACCATTGGTTAGGTTTTTCGTTTCATCAGTTTCGTTCAACTTTCTTTTTTTTTAGGTGATGGAACTCCTAACGTTTCTTCTTCAGACGTACATATCTTATTCCTCCCGTCCTTGGTTGGTATTATCATCTGCTCCAACAGATAAGCCACCTTTATAAAACGAATATTAATTAGGCTAGTCGCACACTGGCAACTGTGATCGAAATCAAATAGTTTAATCACCAGTTTAAAGAGAACCGCGCACTGCCAAATCTTTACTCACGCTCAGACTCTTTTCTCTCTTGCGCTTATAGAAAACAGCTCAACTGTTGCGAAGGCAATCGTTTAGTTTGTGTCAAAACACAAACTTTTTAGTTGCTCGTATCGAGTTGCTCTAAGTGCGCGGTGTCCCATATAAGCCCATATGTTTCATTTTAGCAACCAAACAGTTGCGAAACTAAAAATTGAATGTGCGCGCCTGGCCTTAAAAGTCATGTATAATTTTGATTTTAAAACTTACCAGGAATACAATAATTTATTGCTGGATTTTCATCGGCATTAAGTTGAGAATGTCAAGGAAAACCTTCTTCCAATCTTTCAGTTTAATGGGCTTATTTCCCGTTTTCTTCAAATCTTTTTTGATGTTAAACAACAGTCTTGAAGTTATTAATTTTTGTTTGCCCTTTATTTGCCATAACTTGACTTTCCACATGAAGAAACGAATTAAGCGAATGACTTAAAACCTCAAGGTCATGGATGTTTACAATAAAAACGAAGTATTTACTATGTTTTTGGATGAATTTTAAGTATTTACTTGAATGAATTCAGTAATTTCTTATAGTATTTGCAATCAAGTAATACCTTTTTTTTATGCATACGAAACAAAGTAAATACTGAAAATCGGAACTTCTACTTAAATTTTAGTATTTACTTAAACTTTTTACTTTAAGTAAGTACTGCAATTTTATGCATACCACCCATTGTTCCAGTTACCTTTCCTATTTTTAGTTTCTGATTTTGTTTTTCGAAAACTAAGCGAAAAAACAACAATTTTTTAGAAAGCGAAAGTGGAATGAAATACTCAAACTGGCTATCTTCTACTATTCGGTGGACCTTAAAACAGGTTTGGGGTAGTTTATTTATTTATTTATTTATTAATTAATTCGTTAAAATCTAACGTTAACAATATTAAAAATAGTTCATACAATCTAATATCATAGTTTATATTTATTATTCAATATTGTTGAAAAATATAAGTTAGAGAAGATCTTTTAGCTGTTCATTCTTTGAGACAGTTTAATTTCTTATAGTTTCAAATTATCATTTTAGAATGAGCTTTAAGTCGTCTTAAAAAGAAAATAGAAATAGAAAAGAAATAGTGGAGTCACCCTAACTCTTTCTTCAATTTCAGCTCATTCGCGTCGCGAGTATAAAATCATGAGACCACCCGTTTAAATGAAAAGGTAATTCAAATATTGTAGGAACCGCCTTTCCGACTCGACATTTAAAAAATAATTCGAATAATTCTTTTTTTGTTGTTTTTTTTTCAAAGTTATTTTCGGTTGAGTATTAAAAAATACTGTTAGTGATGATTACAAAGCTGCCCTCAATCCCTCCAATAATTTACACTCGTATAACAAAAGTAAAATGAGAATGAGGAAAGAATGAAATCAAATGGTATTTAATATTTATAGTTGCGGGAAATTTTACCGCAACATTAGTACCCCTTGGCGTGCGTAATTTTGTGTGATTTTAAACACCTAGTAATAAATAATAAATGAGGGGGTTTACCTTTAAGAAAAAAACTTGAAAAACAACCATACAAATTGGCATGAGTTTTTCGTGGAAGTTTTGGATTCTTAAAAAACTCAAATATATAAATATATAATATAAATAATTCATTTGAAGCAAATTGGCATCTGTGTGATTGGGGTGCCAAGATGGTAAAAATCGAGTTGCTCTCTTGGTCAAGTATTTTATTCCCTTAAGTGAAAAACCTTCCTGTTTTCATTTCAACAGAAAAACGAGCAAATTTTGATTAAAAAAAACTATTTTTTGCCATTTCTTACACCCAATTCCAGTTGGCTCGGTTCATAATCCGCTTAAAATAGTCATGATATTTTTTTTTTTGCAACAATTTAATAAAACGAAAAGAAAAACATAACAAAGTTCTAATACAGAGAAAATAACTGGCGTCAACTACTCGTTAATCCATTGCTTTGAGTTAGATTTTGGTCTCTGAGCTCTCGGACTTAAAATCTGCTATATTTATTGCCAGAGTTTGGGAGTATAGCGCGACCCTCTGGTTCTCCCTGTTCTCCGCTTCCTTCTTCTGGTGCTTCGGTTGTGGCATCCTCAACCTCTGCTGGCTTGGTAGGTTCAGGTTTCTCACCACCATCGCTCTTACCACTCACACAATTACTGAAGTTGGTATTGGCCTTTTCTGAGCTCTTACTATATTCGCCCATAGCTAACGTCTTGCACACATCCTCATCACCTACAGCCCTTTCAATGTTTTTCTGCAGTTCAATTTTTTGAAGTGAAGCATCATTTGCAACCACTGTCAATGTTTTAGCACTTTGGGAACTCTAAGAACAAATCACCCTTTTTAGAATATTCAAAACGAATTTCCTCAATTCAAAACTCACCTCTCCTTCATAACAATTCAAACTGTCAATAGGCAAGTCATGGGCGGCGCAATTGGTGAGTGAATCACAAGTACCCTGCAAACTTTCACTAAATCCTGCAATGGACTTCTTAGCTGCTTCATTAAGGGCTTGAATGGTGTCTTCCTTTGTCTTGTTGCAAGTTTCTAACTTGCCATTGTAAGTGTCCAATATCTTAGTAAGCTCCGCAAGCAAAGTTTGAGAACATTGCAGTGAATTGGCATCCCTGTTTATTTCATTCCGCTTCAAATCTTCCACCATCATTTGGTCCTTGAATAAGCGCATTTCATCTTCGTATGATATTGAAGCATCCTTTGAAGAAAAAAAAAATACCTCAAATATAGATATTTAAATATTGTATCTTTGAGATACTCACGTTGAGTGCCAAGACTCCAGCGAAGATTAAAATACTGCAAATTAGTTTCATGGCAAATTAGTTGTGGGGTCGTTGTTGTCGTTAACAGGGAATGTTTAAGACTGAACGATTACCTGTTGGCGTATTCGGCTTTTTATACCAATTCGGCCAATCTTTTGTCGTCTAAATTTAGACAGAATCTAAGTATAGTTAAAAGGTATCTCGATATACTATATGCATATCTACATTACTATCTCTGTTGTTTTGGTCGAATTAGAAGGGAGAGCTAAGTGCAAAGAAAGACGCAGTCATGTTCTTATCACACACATAATAGACCGGCGATATGCGAAAATGGAGGTATCTTGTTAATTTTTGTTTTTTCAATCATCCACTTAATCAAGAATCGATAAAAGAGAGATTGGAAAGGCTTCTTGAGTTTCAATTATAAAAAGCACACAATGAAGAAATACTTTGTGGTTTTCTTAGAATTTTCTGTAGCATGCGGACACTAAGGTTGCAATCTTTTATTGATTTATTATTTTTTTGTTTTGATATAACGCAACTGATAAGACCTGCAAAATGAATGAAAAGTTTTTTTTGGTTTTTTTTTTAGCTAAAAAGTTGTTATTTGGGCCTGAAGTCGCTAAGGGGTTGGGCGAAGACAAAAAGAGTTTTTTTTAATCAAGATTTATAGTTTGGTACAATTTGTTTATGGCTTTTGAATATTACAATTTGTTTGTTTGTTGTTAAGAAGAAAAATAATTAACTAATGGAAAAAGGATTGATTGATATGGTTTTTAGAATTAACCTTAAGGCCTTTGTTTCATTTAGGCTCATGGCTTTGAAGCTTCTAGGGTGTAGCTTTGGGACGTGAGAGACTGAATTATTCATACGAGTACTGCTTGAAGGAATCAACAGATCGACGCAAGGACACTCATCCTAACTTCTGCGCGAACCGGGGCGAAACAGTCAGAAATGTTATCCTTCGATTTCATGTGTATTCTGTTTTTTTTTTTTGTTTTTCATCTGATTCTTGACGATAATGAGAGCTCTGCACTAGGGCTCCACAGTATTCTATCAAACGAGTTTATTTGTGCTATTTCAACGTTTGAATGCTCGTCGAACTGGTCATGAGTCAAGTCTGTTGTGTTCAAGCAGTTAATGAAATGAAAGTTTAGGTTGTATTTTTTAAGTCTTCTGTTGGACACATAAGAATCTTAAACTTTCAACAAATTCACGGTATAACTTTCAGCTCGTATATTTATCTGGAAATCCCAGGTGGTATTTTGTTTGGAGATGTAAATGTTTAAATGTTACTTTTTGTTAAAGATTTGGCGATTTTTACCCACAATCCTTTAACTCTTCAGCTTCAGATTCAAATAAGCTAAAAGATTACTGTGATTTGTAGGACCTTAAAATAAATATCACAAAATCGAAAATTATGGTGTTCAAATCTCGTAACAGATCTATTGGCTGAGGATGTAACTGGGATCTTGGGTATATAATATGACCAGGGCAAGGACTTATGCGCTAAAAACACACAAAATATGTGCATAAAATATGTCTTTAAAAAATTAAAATATATTCTGAAAAAGTTGTACGACAATGAAAAAATATTGACAATTAAAATGAAAAATCGGTCTTTTATTTAACAAAAATAAATATGAAATTAACTTAAAAAATTATACTAAAATCTGATTTAAATAAGGACTGATTGTCCAGATTTTTTGAATATGTCTTCTTCACATAGACCATACATTTTTTTTTAATTTTTCAAAAAAAAATCTTTGTCTATTTGGTCGTGAAAGAAACTTTTAAATATTAAAATTGATCTTTTAACGTCAACTCAACAGAAGTATATCAGAAGCATTAATGGGGGATGAAAGAATTTCACATAATCCAGGTTCTCTTCTTCGTTTTTATTTAAAACATTTTGAATTTTCTTCAAAATAATGAACTTTTGATCGAATTAATTCTTGCAAATGTATCTTCCCTCACATCAATTTGAGTGTGATCTGTCCCTGTGGCTTAGTTATAATTCATTTAGAAATCAATAGTTGGAACTTATAAAAATTGAATATTTTTTTTAACAGTAACTGGTTAGGTTTTCCTTTGTTTCTTTTTTTTTTAATAAAAAGAGCTTCAGAATCATCCAACTCTTTAACTTTTTCTTCCAATTAAAAGAGGAGTTTTTCTCTTTTTTACTTGCGATATAGGTACTATAGGGCAAGTTCTGCATTTGGAAAAAAATCGAACTCGAGATTTTGATCAAAGTTGACATTACGATGATAGCGAAGACGAATAAAGTGGGTCCGACAATTCCGTCTGTCTGTCTGTCTGTCTGTCTGTCTGTATGTCTGTACCTCGATCTAGAGCCTAAGCCACTGGACCTATTTTCTTCAAACTTGGTAGTTATGGGTCTTCGGTGATTCCCTAGAGGGGAAATTGAAATTTTTTTTTTAGTTCTAAAACTAACGGTACCCCCCATACGCCCGTAATGTAAAATCTTATTTATCTCGAAAACGGCTCTAACGATTTTGATAAAAAAACTTAAGTGTGATATTATGGACATGGACTACATTTTGGTCAAAAAAAATGTTGGGGCAAAATGTTATTAGGGGTACCTGCCATAGACCGGTTTTTTTGATTTTCGACTTTCTCATTAACGGCTCTAAGGATTTTAACCCAACATTTTTGGCAGGAGTCCCCTTAAGTTTAAAATAATATTGTATATAAAAATATTCGAAAAAAATATTTATTGGGGTTTTAAAAAAAAAAAAAAAAAATTAAATCAATATCTTCAAAACCTATGAACGATTATTTTTTGAAATTATTTCCTAAAACCAATATTATTAAATACTTAAAATTCGCATCCCACATTGTTTTCTTGAAAAAATTTAGAGAAATTTCTTATATAAAAAATTTATTTAATAATAAAACGTTTTTTAAAAGTTTATTTGCATAAATTCATACTTTTCCGGAAACCAGACGGCAATTTTATGCATTTGAACATTATTATCTCATTAAATCCATTATTTATATTTATAAAATATATCTTAAATTCCAAAGTACATAAGAGCAAGTTCGTGCGATCCAGTCGTGCATTTTATTTTGTACTCTGAGTAGAGCTTAGGCCTTAGGCACGTCGAGTACGCTCCGAGCAAAGTTTGACTATACTCTGTTCAACAAAAATTGTCACTACAGGGAAGATAGGACGTTTGCCTCTCACTCTAATTTCATTGGCTTGCATAAGTGTGTGGCCTTTTAAAGCTCTCACAGGGTTTCCCTAGTTTATATTATAAGTCGCCAATACTCAACAATCAACATACTCAACTTTATAAAATTTATTCTCAAAAGCTTCAAATCACAAAAGCTCCTTGCATCAGGCGGCACTGCTTTGGAAAAAGCTCTCCCATAAAGCCTGTACTGACAATTTTTGATGAAGAGAGTACTTATAGATTTATTTATAAAACACACTGGAGCACCGAACTTTCAAAGATGTCCTCCTCTTTCAATATAGATATTACTTCTTTGATGATCTAGAGGATCTCTCTAACTACCCTCTGAAACTAATCCTGAAATTTATTGAGACCACCAAATGGCTAGAACTCCCTGTTGACTCATAGGTTCTTTTATATATTACAGAACTTGTAATACTTCGGGCAGCACAATGGATCAAATATGATCTAAGTGGGACGAGAGCAAGATCAATCGTCGGCCCATATAACCTAACCTAACCTAACCTTCAATATAGTTTAGACGTTTTTCTTGTTTAGTTCAACTCAGCAGAGGCTGAGTTGTCAAAAACTAAATTGTATTTCTTTTTGGTTCACAGTGTTCAGAGCTTCGAATATGTGCTTATTTTTTTTTGTTCTAAGCATGTAATGAGCATGTTCAGAGTGCGTTCTATGAGCTCGGAATTAAATAACAGTAGACAGAGTTAAATACTTAACACAAGCATTTGACAGATGAAAATTTAACAAAAAAAAATTGATGACAAGTAAGAATTTAGGTGTGATTCAAAAATATCCCAGAAAGCTCAGAGCACGCTTGATTTAGAGGATGTTGAGAACATGCTCGATATTCTCGGATTCTTTTCAGAGTTCTATTCCGAACTAAACAACAAAAATGTCTTTTGTTTGTTTTTTTCGTTCGCCGTATGTTTCTGTCATATTAATGAATAATAAAAGTAAAAGTGAAGTTAGCCGAGCTCAGCTTTTTACTCCATCTGCTCGGTCATTTTATTCTGAAATCATAGAGGAAGCACCAAGCTAGCTCTCATTGAAAAAAAAAAACACAACCTGAGCGCTCTGATGTGCCTGATCTAGAAAAGAAGCACATATGTTTTTTGACAGCTCAGATAGAATTATAATGTCGTTTTTATTTGGCAATCCGGAAGCCTCCCGGACTCTTCTGAAAGTGTTCAATTGGGAAAAAATGACAGTTCTGATTCTGAAAAGAAGAGAAATTTGCTTCTGGATTTGAAATCAGAAGCAAAACCAGAAGCACTCACACATTCATATACTTAAACGTCAACCTCAACAGCTGTGATTTTTGGTATCCAAATTGTGCGAACCAGGGTTGGCCGAATTAACTACACTACATTTTCTACATGATTAACTACGTTTATATGAGGTGTTGAAGCGAGCTTGAAGCTCGCTTCGAACCTTTATATACCTGTATTGAGTTGAAATGAGCTTCGTTCGACTCGATCCCAATCGCTCAGCGGTGTCGAGTAGAAATGTGGGTCGAAAATCCGACCCTAATCCAACTCGATCTTTCGATACTGCATATAAACGTAGTATTTAACTACGCGTAGTTTATTGAAGAAACTACATGCCTAATTTACTACAATTTGTTACGTCTGCTACATATGTATATAGTTAATTCATAAAAAATCAATATAATAAAGGAAAAAAAAAACAATTTTGCACTTTTATGATCTAATGAAGGTTTGTAAAAAAAGTTTCATTTGCCATAAGGATGAAGAATTGTAGGAATAACTGAACATTTAATTTAAAAATTCAAGTTTCAAATGCACAACTGACAGTTAATTGACAGCAATGCTACAATTTGTTACATTAACTACAATTAACTACATTTAACTACATTAATTACATAAACTACGTAGCAGACGTAACAAAATGTAGTTATTTCTAAAAAGTGACAATTCGGCCAACCCTGCTTTCAACAAACATTTTTCTTGATTTTGATTATTGTACGCATTTGATGTTTCACATATACAATCAAACAAAACTTCAGAATCATCAGAAGCAAACAAAAGTGTTCAATTGGGATTCCGGATCGGAGAGAGATTCCGGATTGCCAAATAAAAACGACATAAGATAGAATTATAATATACCCCGGTTACAAGAGAAGATTGAGGAATCGAATCGAATCCGAATTGAGATTTCGATCCAGGTATATGGTGGCACTGGATCGAGAGATCGAATTGAAATGGGATCGAAATGACAATATGGTTTTGTACATACACTCGATTCCTCGATTCTGGTATACATGCATATTTTCGATTCGATTCAGCTCGTTTAGTGGGATCGGATCGAGAAATCCTATTTCAATCCGATCCAGGTATACATGGAGCTAAATCCTGATTCAATTCCGATTCAATTCTCCATATAAACATAGTAATAGTAAAGAGCACGGGAAAGAAAAGCATGACAACTGAAATTGTGTTTAGTGCTGCCAAGTTGGCACTTCTATAGAAGTTGGAATTTAAATATGTATTTATTCAAAAACAATTATGTCCAATAAACCGAAAAATGCATTTATATGCATTTATAGTAATTTGTGTATATGCCAAAATATGCTCTAACGGTTGAATGCCATTTTTAAGTAAATTTACTGATTCGAAAAACTAGATTATTTGTTTTCTTCTATGTTTATCCAAGGAAAATATGTTTTAACATAGAAATCCTTGCGCTGATTATGACACATAACTTGAATTTTACTAAAACTGGTGCGGCTAAGTACTTTAGAGTCACAGTTTTATTTCCAATAAATTTGCGGATCCAATGTCAAAATTTAAATTTAAAATTGTCCACTTGTGAATAATTTGTTCTGTTATGAGAATGGAGTTTACGTTTAAGAACAATTGGGAGAAATGGAAAACATACCAAGGTATTTTTTAAAGTGTATTTTTCGGTGACATTTCAATAGCCCTAATTACGCTATACACCTTGAGTCAGACATGCCTTAAATATTTCTGAAATCTAAGGGCCATTTGCTGATACGAAACTTAAATATTTATGTTCAACTTAAGCGCTTATGTTCTACTTTTTCCTCTACGTAAACTGTCACATAAGAGTTTATGTGGAACATAAGTATTTATGTTCCGTATCAGCAAATGGGCCTAAGAGGCTTATCCAGGTTACATTGTTATGAAGCCGTAAAATCAAAACTTGCAATATCTAATGGATTCTTATGGTATGTTTTAGATCAATTAAAATTATGATCTAGGATCTCAAAGCTTTGAATTGGTTATGGACAATTTTGAAGGATTTAAAAATACATTATACGAATATATCTCTAATATATGTAGATGATACAATTAATGAATCATGTCTTCTGCGAGCGAGATGCTTCAAGGGTTGTATAACACATTGACACAGCCCTCACACCTCACAGTCAACTAATGAGTCCATGTGAGATTGCCGGGACGAAACGCCAATTCTTGAGGACTAAAGGCCAATTAAAGCTATTTTGAATCAATAATATGTGTGGCTCAATCATATGTGAAACCATTTATTTTAGAGAAGAGCTTAAAGGAACTGAAATAAGCTTGATTTTCAAGGTTGGAACCAGAATGCTGAATTTGAATTATAGGCAGCATATAACAGATCTAAAGTCTATTATTTTTTCACAAGACAAAGTGGCTTGTCTCTTTTGCAAATACAAATTGGATTGGTCGATAATTTCTGGTAGAAGATGGAGCCAGATTTTGCCACGCACCAAAGTTTAAATTCATCTGAATAGGAATCATGCTGATACCGAATAAAAATTATCATATATTTGACTTTTCGAGGAAAACTTTTGTTTCGATTGAGATTGCTGAGCAACATCGCAGCCCCATTTGACCAATATTTCAAGATGTTTTTCGCCACCTAGAAGTTTATTTATTTCCCGAAATAGGCAATCCCGTTCTATGGTATGATCGACCAAGGGTTGAAGTTAATTGACTTTTAGCATATGTTTCGGTGACTTCAATTTCTGTGGGAAAGCATTTCTTCTTCGCGTTTACTACTTTTTTATAAGAAGTGAATAGATATTTACACTTTCAGTTTGTTTTTTTTTTGCGCATGACTTGATACTGATGTTTGGACATATAAATATCAATCATTTAAGTCAATGCTTCATCGGGAGACAGAGGTAGATGGGAAGCTTGATCAGAACTTCAATTTTTGTAAAGTATTTTGACTTTAGCACCTTTACTGAATGAAGCTTCCGAAAGATCCTAAATGATGCTTGCTGAGTCCCTTTTAGACATTTTGCGAAGCACAACTTCACTAGCTTTTAGTATTTTCTTAGGGTTCGATGAATCGATAAAGTTTTGAACTTTGGTTTTTTTCGATTTATTACAAGTTTCCTTAAAACTTTTATTATTATTATATCCTTTATTTAATGAGATCCTTTTTTGCTTTTCTACACGATTACATTTATATTCAAACTGTCAGTCTGCTAGACGGCCTTAATCCAAAACATTTAGACTTAAGAAAGGTATACAGCCAACGTGTAATCTCTTATACTTTTATAAGAAATAAAGTCAACTTACTACTACTAAAAAGTCAACTTGTCCTCTGTCAACTTATATATTTTTTCTAACCACTCTGAGTTCGTATTCGTAGCCAAAAATCTATTAACATGTTTTGGTAAAGGTATTAAGTTTCTTTTGAGCATCTTGAGACAACTCTAAAAGTTCAAATTAGCCTACAACAAATGATCTTACCAGATCAATTCTTTTTATTTTCTCAGCTTACCGCTAAATTGAGTAGACCATCATAAAAGTAAAAATATTTGTATGAGTGTGGCAAAAATGCGCTAAAAGTTCTTCTTTTACCTGGAAGCCAACACTCCACAGAATTACTTTTCACAAATTTCCAGCCGGAACTCAGAGGAACTATATAGTTTAGCTCCACTTGAAAATTCAATAGAAAAATTTCAAGTACAATTTTTCAAGTTGAACTTAAGAAAATATTTATAAATGAAATCGTTTTTCCATTACCCATAAGTAATTCTATTCAAGAATAAAAAATTATTGCAATAGATACCACTTAATAGACGTTCCACTTTAAGTAGCGAAAATAAGTCACACAAAAAACCTTTTCTATCGCTAAGTGGCTCTCATCAACTACTAACTTTTAAGCTTAATATTAACTAATTATTGAGAGAGATAAAAAAAATATGAATTACAGTTACCAATTACATTGAAAAGCTATATTATTCATTATGAGCTTTTTTTTTTTTTTTTCTTTTTTTAACGCGGTTTCCTGTAATTAAATCAATGGCCGTTATTTTAATTTATTTCTTGAAGATAGTAACACCAAATTGTCATCATCGATTTCATCATCACTTCTTCCGTGTTGTCAGTGTGTAATAATGATTATTGCACTGCTTCCTCGTAATCGAGTAGCTCTCAAATTTTGCAGTTTGCATACAAGACGCAACACTTGAGACTTACTTCAAGGCAATCGCACATATTCCTACAAATTGTAATAGATTTACAAGAAATCGTTTGAGCAATTTTTTCTAACCCACGAAGAGTTTTCTTCCACATTTCACTCTGTTGCATTTTAATCTCTTCTAAGCCACATTTAGTGCAATTTTATTCAGATTCAAGATTTGAGACAAAAATTATTGTTCGTTAAGAAAAAAAGACAAACGTTCAAAGGAACACGTTCAGGATGTGAGAATATCTAATGAGCTTTTATTATATCAGGAACAGACTATATTACATAGAAAAACACCCGATAGTGGCCACCAGTAACTGTAACCAATAACAGCATTGCCTATGACATCTCCAGGAAATATGGCCCAATGACGCCCCAAGGCCCAAATTGCGCACCATGCAGTTACTCTACGATAGTGTCAGTGCCCAAACGTCGGTTATTCTATTAATTAATAAGTCTAGCCAAGTTGAAGTGTGCTTCGTCGCTCATAATGATTTTTAGCCAAAAAATTGTGGTCATGTACCATATAGGTAGCTTTAAAGCTCAAGCACTCCAGTTTTATCGGCGAGAATGGTCAATTTGTAAAAGAGTTTATTTTCCATTCCATGGAGTCAAAATGCAAATTCAGCAAATCTTATTCTCTCAGCCAACAAAAAATTCTAAATGTGTATGCTGATTCAGAAATGTTGAATGGATATTATTTCAAGGAAACATTCTCCTGGAAAATATTTGTTTTGCTGACCACGTAATTCTTTGTCTCTCAGCAAGCCCAGGTGTGGCATCAAGGACAGAAAACTAGTGGAATCTCTGTCAATAATTCATCGGAAACTGCTGTACTGATATGCTAAGTTTCCGACCAGGCAATGCTGCAAACAAGAACCAGATATACTGAGAGAGCAGCTGGGGCAAAAAGATGGGAGGAACACTGACTTCTCAGGAAAAAGAAAAGAGAGTACGAGAAGCGTGCGGTCAAGTCAATTGAGAGTTAAGGAAGCAGAACTGAACAAAAACCGGACAGAAGGAAAGTTGGCAAACGGTAGTAGATGTGCAATCAGTACCTAGAATCTAGTTTCATCGAGTGCCTTGACAAGTTGGATACCAAAGTGCTGCACATAGAATTTAAAAGTTGGCAAACTCTTAGAGCTGCGACTCAAGGTCCGTCTGCAGCTGCCTTGCGTCGTTTTCGTTATATTAAAGTTTTGGCTCTTTTCTATTGTGTCCAGGGAGTTACTGATTTGCAAAACAAGGCTCCTGGAGCGGATGTCCTGCCAGAAAAACTATTCAAAGCATCGCAAAAGGATGGTATTTATTCTGAAAGCTGGTAAGACTAATAGACATTTATATACGTAGCACACTCAGCCCGGAAGTCATATCTCCAGCCCAGCATGCTTAAACTTAAGGTAAAACTGTTGAGACAGCACTACACAGTTTCGTCTACACAATTGAAAAAACGGTCAAAGACAAGCAATACACCCTCGCTGCCTTTCAAGACATTGAAGGAGCTTTTAACAATGTCTGAAATGAGGCCTGGAAGGAGGGCTCGCAAATCTTCATATGCATAAAGCCATCATCAGCTGGATAATGTGCATGTTAAGAAACAGACAGATCAACTAGGAGCTAGGAAGAGTGCAGGTCAAAGTATCTTTCTTCGCTTCCCTGCACACTTGTGATGAACGCAGTTCTAATGAGACTTAAATATAGTGGAGTCCAAGTAATTGCATATGCTGATGACCTAGCATTACTAGCGACAGGTAAATTACCCTCTAAAATTAGCGAACACTTAGAGAATGCTTTATATATCTATAGTGAATGCATGGACTAAAAACTGCGGTCTAGCGGTTAGCCCGCAAAAAAACGAACTGGTCCTTTTTACGGACAAAAGGAAACTACCGACTTTTAAAATTCCCTTAACCCTAGAAAGGTAATCATATTTTTTAGTACGTTAAAGGTAATCATTCGTCGAATCGACGAAGTAAAATTTAAATGCAATTTTTTCGAAAAGTTATTAACAAATTCTTGTAGATGCTAATAATTTATTTTTATCAAACCTTTCTTTTAATAAAAACACACTTTTCATTTTATTTTTTTAGATTTGTGACTTTTTATTCTCCTTAAAGATCTATGAACACCGTTTTTTGACAACATTTAATTTTTTTTTAAATAAAAAATTAAAAAAAATTAACAAAATTCATTAAAAAGGAAAAACATAAAGATAAATTCATTTAAAACAATAAAAAAATAACAATAAAAAAACAATAAATTATCTTGCACGTTTGGTGCAAATTTTAATTTTGTGCTCGCCGCATATGTTTTCTATACATTTTTCTCATATTGATTTTGTAATACGCCGTTTTTGATATGGACAAAAATCACAGTTCTTCTACTTTTTGGTTTTAATTGCAGTCTCGTTTTCTTTTGATGCAGTTCCTTCATTTTGAGAAATATTTTGGTGAATATTAGTCCTGATTTTAAAATTCTAATCCAACACTGAAAGTTACACAAAAGGTAATCTACGTCGTTTCGACGAACATTTGCGCCATTTTTCCCTGAAATGTATACTTACCTTTGAACATATGCCAATGAACGTCTGCACACAATGAGAACTCATGGATAACTAGAGCTATACGAAGAACAAAAGCGATCGCGAAAAAGAGTGAAGAGAAATTTTAAAAAGAAAAAATGATGTTCGTCTAATCGACGAAGATTACCTTTCTAGGGTTAATTGAAGGGACCCAACTCAAAATCTCCGATCCTGGATAAGAAATTGAACTGAAGTCTCAACATTAAAGAAAGAAAAAATAAAGCCATGTTCGCTTTTAACTCCTGCAATAGAACATTTGGTAAAACCTGGGGACCAAACCCAAAAATTATCAAGTTGATGTATACGGCCATATACAGACCTGTACTGACATACGGCAGAAAAACTTACCAACCTTAAAATCATGACCAAGGTTCAAAGAATAGTATTTATTGATCACTGGGGCAATGATGTCCACCCTCACAGCGGGTCTGGAAGCTATACTCAACCTAAAACCACTAGATCTATATAGACAAGAATCGGCAGCCAATAGCGCACTTCAACTTAGCCAAACTGTTAGCTGTAGACATAGTGCGATAGCTCATGCGCAGATTCTACAGAAGTACTCGGGAAAAAGAGTATGTACTGACTACATAACGATAACACCCCGCTTAGGCTTTTAAAAGCCGTTCAAGACCGGCTTTCCTAGCAGAGAGGACTGGCAAATCAACGAGCCATCTATCTGCGAATCAATGATATCTATAGTACCGACGCACGGTTCCAAGATGGAAACTGGTGTTGGTGTAGGATTCTTTTCAGAAACCTGGACTATCCAGCTCATTCAGACTTCCTGATTACACCAGTATCTTTCAAGCTGAGGTCGTCGCAGTGACGAAAGCTGCTAGACAAGTCTCAATGATGGAAATACCACAAACTGATATCACCTTTTTCATTGATAGCCAACCGGCAATAAAAGCGATTTCTGCCATTATTATAAAAGCGATTTCTGCCATTGAAATCAAATCGGAGCTTTTAACTTGTTGTCGTGAAGAGCTTAGGGTTCTTGGTACACAGCACAACATTAGGAACACAGTGGTGTTCCAGGAAATAAGAGCGCTGATGAACTGGCAAGAATAGGATCAACACTTGACCCTAATCAAGCAGACACAACAGTTCAAGTCCCACCCTGTAATCTTAAACAGGTAATCAAGAGTAAAGTTCTAGCCTTAAAAAACAATATATGGAACTCTCTCGATTCCTGTCTTACAACCTGAAAATTATGGCCTAGTTTCTGCAAACAAAAGACCGACGTTATCATCCAACTGAGTAAAAAGTCTCTTTCTCTTCCCGTGAGCATCATCACCGGTCTTAACCAACTCTGTGATGCTAAAACCTTTCCTCACCGACTCATTTCAGTATTCGCTTAGACCAGGAAAGTCAACTGTTGAATTCAGGAATTTAAGATACATGCACACCATCTCTTTATCGACTTTAAAGTCGAATACATGGGGACGAATTAAACAGCGGCGTACCGTGTCAACAACATCGATTATGAAAAAGGGTTAATAGAAGGCGATGCTTTATCATGCAAGCTTCTGAAGAAATTGTACACAGGTCACAAGCCGATAACAGTGTAATTCATCCGAAAAAGAACCTACTCAATGAACACGATTTTCTACTCAAATGGCTGTCCATGTCCAACGGCTCCAGATCCTTGTCTAATGTAAAAATAAAAAGAAGTAATAAAGCTTAATTGACAGTTCGTTGGACTATTACGCTGGATATCATTTCGGTTCGAATAAGATTCCAGCTGATTCCCCCTAAAGTGTTAACTGCAAAGGGAGTGAGAAATCCCTTAAAAGTCCCTTTCCATCTTGAAGTACCGCTTATCTGAGCCTGTAGAAATCGGTTGAAAATTGTAGGAGCCACGCAATCATGAATGTTTGGGACCGAGCATCACCATGTCTCGTTTTTTCAAGAGATGTCAGTCCAATATTTCATTTCTTCAATGTAAAAATACAATCAATAATTATTTTTAATTTGCAAAAAATTGTTTATTATTATTAAAAATTTTCGTTTGACACTTCGACGCACATGTAGTAACATAAAATCACAATAAACAAAAACTTTATCACATGATCAAAACAGTCGTAATAAGTGTGGTTCGATTGGTTACTCTGTTTCTGTGTGTTCTAAAATTATACGACCCAAATTACTGATCTTTCTTGTTCACGCATTTCTTGAATGCTTCTTCCACTTCTTGTGATTTCGAGCTATAATCGCTGTAACACTTCTGATCACACACGTCCTTAATACCTTGGGCATTGGCAATGCCTTTGGCCAATTCAATGCTAATGCTTGAAGCCGCAACTGATATGCCTGTTAACATTCTAGAGTTTGCCGAACTCTGGAAGAAAAGTCACATTTTCAAATCTGTGTTTCAGTCAGTATAACAAATTTCCCATCTTACCTCTTGGTCTATGCAACCCAAAGCGTCCGAAGGTGATGGCAAAGTCGAGCAATCGCTCTTACAGCTGCTGGTAATATTTGCATTAAATTCGTCGACTTTTTCCTTAGCATCCTTATTCAATGCCGCTATTGTGACTTGAGTTGCATCTTCACAAGTCTTCAAATCGCTATTATAAGTGTCCAAACACTCAGTTAAACCCTTTAGATATTCTTGAGAGCAAGCGACTGATGAAGTTGAGTCCCTGTTTGCTGTAATTCGTTTCAAGTCTTCCAATATCAATTTGTCGTTAGCTAGGCGCAATTGATCATCGAACGAGGGGAAGGCATCCTAAGCGATTATAAAAATAAGATAAATTCAAGAATAAAACTAGGCTTTGAGGGTTACTTACATTGAGAGCAAAAACTCCAGCGAATATTAAGATACTGCAGAGGAATTTCATGATGTTGTGGAGTTGGTGTTGGTGTCGATAACAGAGAATGTTTGAAACTGAACGATTGACTGAAAGCGTATGAGGCTTTTTATACTGATTTAGAATCAATCTTTTCCTGGTTAAAATCAAAAAGAGCCCCTCGTTGATAAGTAAGTAGCTTTGATTTACTGCTTTTTATTCTTTGAAGCCTTTGTGTTGAGAAAGACATAATATATCTTATCTTACAACCACACAAACCGTGCGAATATCTAATTAATTTTGTTTTCTTATCATCAATCGAAATAATCTAGTTTTGATTAAAAACGAGATTTAAATAGAATCTCGAGTTCCACAAATATTATGAATGAGTTTTCAGAAATAATGACTTTCTTAGAACTGGCTTTCGAAATTGATTGAATTGCAATTTTAATTGCGTTTTTCTTTGTTCAAGGAAAGTGACCATTGGAAATGAATTGATTGATGAAATTCCTGGCCAATTGATTTGGTGGTAAATTGCTTAGACCTGTCATTAATTGAAGTTCAGTCTTGTTTTCCAGTTAGAATAAAATTTATAAATAATCTTAATCAAGTCCTTGAGTGATTTTTATTTACTTGGTGAACCGGCGAACTTCGTTTCGCCTAAAATTGGTTAAATTATTATTAACGTCCTTTTTGATAGTCGAGACTTTCGATGGGAAGACTGAATTTCGTTTGGAATTAAATTGAATTAAATGCATTTGGATTACACACAATTCAGGTAACTTCCCGTGCGAAAAACAACACAGGCGTCTTTATGAAATTCGAACACGCCCCAAAGGTAAGGAAATTCGAAATAGGGGCCACGATTGGCCTTGCGATTTGCTGATTGCATGAGTTGAACGGGGAACTGGGTGCGCTGGAATTCGAACAGCAAGAAGGTTGATTCTTGGAATTAAAACTTCCTCGCCTTTTTTATGTATATAAATATAACCCGCGCTAAGGGATTTATTGAGAGACCCATATAATGTTGGTGGTTGGGGCTTCAAGCTGTATCTTTTGCTACACATCAAGTGCTTACATTACCTCCTCGTTGGTAACCGCCGGATACTGGTCTTGGCTTTATGTCATGACTTGCTAAACTTGTAAGTGCGAGTGTTGACCAAGGAAACAATTGCAACACTAAACCCATGGCCCTACAAATTGGAGGTTGGTGCGTTGGGCTAACGACCCGGCTACAGTAAAAAATACCAATTGTTATGAGAGAGACGCGAGAAGCCTCAAATAACGACCCCCCTCAAATGGCAACCAGACCCGGAACTAAAATCTCGCGGTACAAGGCAGACATTACCACGATACAGGAGATACGATGGGGTTAAGAAAGCAATCCGCAAGCTTAAGAATAACAAATCCGCAGGCTCGGATGGCCTAACTGCGGTCCTGGAAAAGACCAACGAATTTCAAGTCGAGACCCACCATCTTTTCATCGTCTTTAAGGCCGCATATAACAGCATAAGTCGCCAAGAGCTTCTATTGGCGATGTCGGAACTCGGGATTCCGAAAAAATTGATCCAGCTATGCCGCATGATAGACATGGGTAACGCAGTAAAAATTGGTGCGTTGATACACTGACTCAAGCGCACTTCACTGTATCAGCGAAATGCGTTAATGCAGTTTGCGCCATAACGCAGTTCGCGCCATAACGCAATTTTTGTTTTAACTCATTTGAAGCAAAACAGCGCAGCGCAACGCAGGGGTATTTTGTTAACTCATCATCATACAAACTTCGTAGCGCACAAGCGCACACAAGTTGTTCATCGTCGACCAAACAGTCTGAGTGAGAATGGGGGTGTCTTTTCAAAAAAAAATTTTTTTTTGTTTGAGGTGTGGAGACGTTTGTACTTATATCTTTGGTTCTGTTAGTCCAATCTTCAAGATTAATGTCTTAAATGAAAGATGGAATGTTTTCCTAAATACTGATCTAAAAATTTTTAAGGAGGGACAAAGTTTTTCTTACTAAAAGCGTGCAAGGAGCTCCTTTCGATTCGATTTTAAGAACTCTAAATTCAAATGTTGATGAAAAATTTTACAATTTAAAAAAACTAAAGATGCAAATTAATTGCAATAATGGTATTCTACAAATGTGTCATAGATCATTTTGGAAAATATGAAACAGGAGAGGAGGTAGGGTGTCTTTTCTCAAATTTTCAATAAAAATTAGATTTTGATTAAAAATTTAATTAAAATCTTAAAAATATGCCGATTTACATACTTTCTAGTTCTTCTTACTTAAGTATTAGTTCTTAGATCTTAATTATTGCAGTATATATTTAAATGAGAAATGTCAAACTTTATTTCTGTGTAAAAAAAAATTCAAAATAATAAAAAATTTCATACTAAAGAGTTAATGACGCAAAAATCAATTCGATTCAAATCACTCAAAATTCAAAAGTTGATGAAAAATTTCAGAATTTTTAAATAAAATTACCACCTTCTTATTGCCCCAATCCTCTTCTAAAATAATGCTGAACAATGTTTTACAATTAATTTGACAGGAAACACGCTAAAATTGGTTGAAAGGATTTGAAACGAAAAATATCGATTTTCATACAAAAAAGAAATAGAGATGGTTTCATAAACTATTTTTTTACTTCGAAAATATCATACAGATCTTTAAGATTAAAGTCTTAAAATACTGTAGAAGTGTAGACATTAGACATTCATACAATTTATGAAAAAAAAATATCAAGTTTTACCCGACTATACTGAAAAAATGTAAAAATAATCTGGAGTAGTGATTTTTTTGTTCTCCCACTTAATTGTGGAAAAAATTTAAATAAATACAAAAACCTGAACATAGAAAATTAAAACTATTTTGTATTATTATTCAGTATATTTTCTAAATATATGAAGGAAATTGAAAAGCTCTAAGTCCAACATGAGGGCAGATATAAACTATTTTCTAATAATTTTTTTTAAGGCTAAAAATACAATAGCATGTATTTTCGACAACCACCATCGTAACACTTCAAAACAAAAACATGTGTTTTGTTTCGTTTTCTTTGGTGTATTTAGTCTCATAAGAAACAATGTTCTCTTGTTTCACGAAACAAAAAAACATGTTTTGCTTTATCCGGTGTGTTTTCAGCCTAAGACTTGTATTTTTTTACACAATGCTTGCTTCAGATATCACTCATTACTTTTGGCATTTTAACGGATTTTTACAAAAAATCTTTCATTCGATTAAGAACAAGTAAGCGCTTATATTGATATATACAACATGCATGTACATAGCCTAAAAGCTTCGTTATGGTATCTAATGTGGAAAAAATTCAAAAAAAATTTCTTCGATTTTTTTATTTTCCAGATAAATGCAAGAAAATTTTCAAAATGTTCGATTTTGCTGCACTCTTTTGACTATAACTAGAGAAATACTTCTTCCATCTTTAAGATTGAGGTGTCCATGGATAGGTTAAAATATCTCTAATATGAATATTCAAAAAAAAATTGTAGGTTGTCATACAACTTAAATGGTTAAGAGGCTTGGTTAGATCAAAAATGAAATCCTAGGCAGAATTGACAATTCTGCCCACATTTTCTAATCGATAAAAATTTTATTATTTTCTTGAACAATCAGCGGTTATTTTGGTATATAAAATATTTTTCTACGTTACCCACAAGCTGCAATAAGTCTTCTGCAATACAAACATTTTTTTCCTTAAAAAGCAAAAATACCATATACCACATCGTGGAATTTCATTGAATTCCGTCAAAAATGTGAAAAATATGGTAGCGCTACAAGGAAGTCAGCGCTTTTTGTATCTGCTTGAATGGTTCTTGTCTGTGCAGCGCAGCGCTGCGCTTGTCAAAAGCGCTATTCGATCATTGAGTTGATGAGTTGATGAACTGCGCTATTGCGTCACTGCGTCACTGAGTTACAAACTGATGTATCAGCGCACGTAACGCAGCTGCTGCTTCAACGCATTGCGTTAACGCAGCGCTGCGTTACACATGTCTACCGCATGATGTTAAAAATGGCAACGTGCAAATGGGTAACAGCTCATCCGAGCTATTCCAGACATTTACATTTACATGCTTCCGACAAGGAGATGCGCTATCATGTGATTTCTTCAACCTAGTCCTGGAGAAGATAGTGCGCAAGAGTGGTGTTGACCTGGAAGGCTTTATCTTCAACAGGTCTTCGCAACTGCTTGGCTATGCGGACGACATCGATATCATCGGCCGCTCTAAGCTAGAAGCGTTCACAGCTATTGATGAACAGGCGAAACGCGTTGGTCTTTAAATTAATGAGGACAAAACAAAGTATATGCTATCAACAAACAAAGCCTCATCTGTCCATCGCCTAGGACAAAACGTCACTGTTGGTAGCAGTAACTTCGAGGTAGTCAAGGAGTTCACCTACCTCAGAACGAACATCAATCTCACGATGAAATCCGACAAAGAATTACCCTAGCAAACCGCTGCTACTTCGGTTTGGCCAAACAAATGGGTTCAAAACTCCTTTCTCGAAAGACAAAGTGCACGCCATACAAAACGCTAATTTTACCAGTTCTACTCTACTGCTCCGAGTGCTGTACGATAAGTAGAAAGGAGGAATTGATACTGGGCACTTTCGAGATAAAAATTCTTCGGAGGATATTAATTTGGTTCTATATGCGAAGAGGGCGAAAGGAGGAGAAGATTCAATCGTGAATTAAACGAGATGTGGATGTAGTCCAAAAAGCCAAAACACGTCGACTACACTGGCTCGGTCACATCGAGCGAATGGACAACAACGCTCCAGCCAAGAAAATGTTCGAATCCCAGCCCCCAGGTTCGAGACGACGAGGAAGACTGAACCTCCGCTACAGGGACCAGGCGGTTACAGACGCACGAGCGCTTGGTCCCGATGACTGGAGGGAGCTCGCGAAGGATCGCAACCGATGGAAGACCGCAATAAGTCAGGCAGAGACCCTCCATGGATCGGGACCCGGTAAGTAAGTAAGTAAGTATATAATGTTAAACACAGCAGAAATAATGGGGAAATAAGTGGGGAGGGGGTAGAAGAAGGAAAACATTAGTCTTGAATGTTTGCAAATTGATGTCGAAATCTTCAAAAGAAACTTGGTAATATTCGATACGAAGTACTCGTAGTGTGGCACTCTTACCGCACCAAAACCACCGGGATCAGAAACAATCTATAAAAGATCGACAAATGATTTTTCTTTCATATTTAAAAATCACTTTTGGTGGAAGTTTAAGCTTTTAATACATTCCAATAGCTTTTAGACCATCAGCTCATGAGGCTTGGTTCTTCTAAGTCTCCGAACATTGTCTCTTACATTTAAGACGGTTTCCATCTCAGAGTGGCTATGAATTCGCAGCCGCTGATCGTGTGGTGCAGCGTGTTTCTTTTAACCACTTACATAATGTGACCATTTCAATTTGAAGGTTACGATGTTGATCGCTATTTCATATGTACCAACTGCTTGGAAGGAAACTTCTCGCCGAACCCACCTAATGACCCAACTTTCTTACAGAAAGTTGAGGCAACAGTTCAGTAAACACTGGAGCCAAATCCGGACAAAATAAATTTTAATAACATCAATCCAGCAAATGGTCCCACGATGGTCCACATTTATGCAATCTAGAGAAGGTTGTAGAAATCATCTGGTCTGCTGGCCCAGATGGTGTCTCCTACTGCCACATGCAGTAATGGTTTTCCTTACAATCATTTTAAACAACTGCATCAACAGCTGTTACTTCCGCTCAGAAGTGGAAAACACCGAATATTGTGCCAATTCTGAAGAAAGGTGCTTGCAACCTAGCTTATAACTGAAGGCCGATATCAATTCTCAACAACATCCGCAAATTACTGGAAGAAGACTGCAGAAATTCTGCAGTGAAAATTCCATCATCCCTGATATGCAATTCGGCTTTCGAGAAAAACACTCAACCTTTAATCCACTGCTAAAATTCCAACACGATACCACCACAGCCCTCAACAACAACAATCGTGTCACCCTTAGTATACTTTCTGATTGTCGAAAGGGGGCATCCGGATAAACACTTCCAAATCAGAACTTGTCTGCTTTAGGAGACCTTCAACTGATAGAGGCATTCACACCGCAACAATTTGCAGAAATCTGATCCTGAGACTCCTTGACGAATCCACCATAGCTGCAAAGCCAAACATCACATACAAACTAAAAACCACGTTATAATTCGAAGTCGCACCTTCAGTTCAGCTGCCATCCCTGGAGATAAAATATCTGAGACAACAACCTTCAGTCTCAGAACATCGTGCCACACATCTTTCCTATCCTTCTTTCTCTTCAGTAACTTCACGCCCGCGCTGTGTTGAAACATTTAAAGGGTAATCATAATCCCTTGAGCGCGGGTAGATTATAAAAAAAAAAAAAAAAAAAATGACCGCTAATGGTGACAGAATATAAATTTTGAAGCTTTGTTCTCCGGCCAAAGTTTCAATTTTTAGTTTTCTCTATTTATAAATTCTATTAAAGAACTTACTTAAATTTTTAGACTGATTTTCCCCAATTTTTCATGAGGTTTTCGACTCTGTTTCCAACAGCATTTTCTTCGTTTTTCTTAGCTTCATTTTGCTTTACTGGGGTCTATTAGCATAACAAGCAACCATTTTGTCTGTAGCTTTGGTTGTGCCAACAATATACTCCCGCTCTGCATCATTTCTGCATTAATCTGCTGCGAATTTAATCACATGAACCTTCTCTCTTATTTGTGCAGCAGAATCTGATGAGTCCCTAGACGCCTTCCATATAGCACGAGTGTTATCGTCACCCTATACACCAAAATCGTAAATAGTTTTCATATAAAAACTCGACACTATCACACAAATCACAAATACATACGAGTCCACTGACGCAGTCGAAAAGGTCCAAATTCTCATCTTCGTCTTGACACACTTTTAAACTTGAACAAACTCCGTTAAGTGATTCCATTGTACATATAAGATTATCTACTTTAATATGGTTTTCAACCATGACATGTGTTTCAAGGTTGAAATTGGTTTCAAATGAAAGATAAAATTGCACTGAAAGCTAACGAAGAGGGCTTTTATAAAAATTTGTCGTGTGTATAATATTTAATTGGATTCAAATACAAATCAAGGTCCTTTTTCTAGTCATATCTTTAGAATTATTACAAGCAAGAAACTTTCCTCTACAGCTCTAAGTTATTGAAATCCTAAGCTATAGCCATGTTGTGGGATTTGTAGTTTAGCTTGAATTTAATACATTGGCAGCCGTCCGGAATCGGCAGAAAATTGGTGGCCCATTCCATTCTTGGTAACACGACCACAGAAATGGTTGAGAGTTGTAAGTCACTAGATCCTGGTTTTCTTCGAGCTGTTGCACCACCAAAATTAAATATTAAAATTTAAAATTAAAACCTAGCTAATGGTTAAAAAAAAAGTTCAGAAAAATGGTTGCTTATGGTAACATAGCCTCAGCCCAATGTTCACGTTAAGATAAATAATAATTTCCTTATTGTGATTGTCATACTTGGGCTAGGTATTTATAGGTAAGGTAGGTACAGCACGCTATGAAATCGTGAAAAAAATCGAGCTCGAGATTTTGGTTAAACTTGACAGAGCGATGATGTCTGTTCGACTACAGCCTAAGCGGCTAGGTTGTTTTTTTTTTAAACTTGGTAGATAGCGTATTGTCCGGTTCCGGAATTAATGGAGCAATTTGGGGGATGATATACTAGAATTAATAAATTTTAAAGCCACCTTAGTGACCGGTTTCCGGTTTGGTTAACTTGCCAGCTTCTCTGAAGGTCAGTCATTCAGCTTGAAAAATAGTAGCAAAGTCGACTAGCCGAAAAGACCTATTAATATTAAGAGTGATATAATACTTATGGATGTGAAATTTCACACTGTCCGAATACATCAAACACATGAATAAATCACTTGAATTCTGAATTGGGGATACTGCACTGCGACCTGGAGATCTATTGTGCCACATCAATTATGGACGAGCTTGCTCATTTTATAGTTCTTCCTCTAAATTTATTGATCTTAAGAATCTTAGTATTTGGTGCACCTTCAGAGAGGATAGATGGCTCTTTCACTTGGTATTATCTTAGATGGTTTTTCCTCTGCTGCTTGAGTAGACAACATCTTCCTAATACGAGTATGTGGTCCGGTGTTTCCTCATGCATGTTTCGGAATCTACATATGGCACTGCTTACCATACCAAGTAAATTTAAGTGTCTTCTAAGTTTGTTATTATTCTCGGGTTATTCCAACTTAAGTTAATGCAGTTTTCGAAACGTTGCTGGTTGTAGTAGTTTCGACCGCCTCAGCTCTGAGAGTTCTTTCAAATTCTTGGACCAGCTTGTTGCCTCTTCTTGTTTAATTTTTTTTTGGTGGCATTTCTCTAATATTCCGCAATAGGATTCAGGCCTTGTTAAAGTGGTTGATGCGCCTATTTTTGCTAAGGAATCTGGCTCGTCTTTTCCATGAACATCCACGTGACCAGCTACCCAGTAAAGTGTGACTCTGTTTTATTTGCTAAGTTCATTTAGCCTCCCAAGTAACATTTTTTATCTCATAAGATGCTCCAAGAGTTCAACTAGATTAGTCAAGAGGAGCTAAAAGTAATCTTAAAGAATACTACGAGATTCTTTTAAAACTGTTAAAAGCCTTAAATGGCCTAGTTATGAGAGGCTCTTCCTACTCATAGTAGCAACAGAAGTTTCTTTATGGGATGACAGATGCACGTTTATATTAAAATGGCACTTCTAAGGCTCTAACAGAGATCGGCAAAATCCTATTATGAGAAAGCGTCTCTTCCAATAAGAGGTGATAAAAAGAGAACAGAATATTTGTTAACTTAATAAAGAATGAAACAAAATACTTTTTAAGTTTGTGTGTATACATGATTTGCTATGCCAACAAACTGTTAGGCTTGATATAGTATTTATTTTGTAAGTCTATCAACTATTATATTATAATGGCGATGCATGATATTTATTATTTTGCACATATGGGAACCGAAATGTAAATGCGGTTGAAATTGTATCTACTAATTTTAACATTTTACGTCGAAAAAACACAAAGCCCCTTCAAAATAATGCATATTTTAATTATTTTATTTATAACTTTTATCGGAAATAGGGTTACCATATATTTCTTTCGTAAGCAAATAAAATCAAAATTAACTTTGAAATTTGTTTTGTTTTTATTATTATCTTAGGTCATGGGTCATTTGCTTGTGAGAGTAAATAGGAAACAGGAAAGGTCAAATTTAATATAAAATATTCCAAATTACACACTGAGAGTCTTATGCTGCATTTACAAGAGTAATAGAATCTCATATTCTCTGTAATTTTCGTGTAATGCAACATAAAGAATACATTTTTTTTGTTAATTTTGAATGAAAAGATAGTAGTAGGAATAAAATCCCAAGATGTTAATGTATTTAGTTTAATTTGAAAAAAAGTTACACAATATATTTTATACTTTCTATGTAATCACAACAATGCTAAATGTAAACTTGAAAATGCCACCTAATAAATTTTAAGTCAGTGCTACAGCCAAGTTATTTTATCGAGATCATAATTTTTTAAGTTATGGTAACCCTCAAATGTACAGGCAACTACTTTGCTTGTGTATAGGAATATGGCTGCTGCTGACGCGACACTAACTCTTCTAGTAACATCTTTATTCTTTCTATAGGATCTTAGACGCTTCTTTATGAATTATGTGTACTTACGTGCGAGTGAGAGGAGAATGCTGACATCAGAAAACTGAAGTTTGTGAATAGTTGTGCTTGTTGCATTAAGGATCTTATTAGGATCTTACTGCAAAGCTTATATTCTTTGAACTCCAAATTGTTTCTTGATATAGGAGGATTTAAACTCAAATTCTTTTAGAATTTTCAAAGTGGTATACAAATAACTTTACTCTTAAATATGACTTGTTATGGGATTAGTTGGACGTTTTTAGAGCTCAGTTTTCAGAAAGGGATTCTTATAAGACTATACGTTTTTTATAATCTAACTACAAGAAGAGAAAATAGTTTTGCTATAAGATTTAAGTTCTTTTAAGCTGGAAAAGTGTTTAACTCTTAAAATAAAAGTGTTATGACATCCAGTTGAGTTTCATAGCAAGATATTAATACTTTAGTATAGCAATGGGATGTAAAAGAGTTGTATGAGAGTTTTTTTCAGATTTAAAGAGCTAAGCTCTGGAGAGTATGTTAGTTGGGCTGTTTATGCACTCCCACACAAATTTACAGCTGATTGTATATGAGCTAAGTGTCTTGAGGGGCGCTTGACTACCTGACATGATAGCATTATTCTTCTTACAGAAGTTCTTTTAGAGATTTCGATCCACGCATTTTCCAATGCCATGTACCTCCGCTTCGAAGACGCTAATGAACTGCCCCATCGGTATGGAAAGTTTGTTCTCAATTCATCAGTGTATCACTTGCTGGTATTTGTTTCAAGGGGTAGGTTGTTCCTTCTCATACCCCATATTTTTTGTTACTTAGCTCTATAAGAAAGTTTTTCTCGAAATTATATTTTTTGATCATATCATCTCTTTTGGGATGTCAAGAAAGTTTGTTACTGTGGACGTATTGATTAAGATTGATTTTGCCTGTCGCAGTTCCTTTCTTTGAGAATCTCATGATACCTCCCATTGCCACACTTCTAATGACCTCGTGTATTTGAAATGTCATTCATACAAATTTTGAATACGTGGGATCCTATATGATTCCCTTGGGAAACACCTAAGATAACTGCCACAATATTTAAGGTTTAAAAAACCAATTGTTTGAAGTTTGAAAAGCTTCTCGCTCAAATCTGAGATGTAGCTTTTGAGGGAGCACAGCGCTAGCTTAGGTTTTAAATTTGTCCACTTAAAATGCAAACGAACAAGCAACGGCTGAATGAATAATATTTTATAAAAAACCGCTAGAACTTTCTCTTAGAAAAATTATTTATCATTTACCAAGTTTTAATTCTGTTTTCTTTGAATAGTAATTTCATATTAATTGCTTAACCTTCGTTATTGCTGCCCAATGAGATAGTAAACAGTGGCTATTGTGAAATAATTTAAAAAAATTAGTCATTTCTACTTTAGTAGCAATAACTATTATTTTCGAAAAAATTTTGGTGAATCCCCATTCAAAATGTCGCTCGATTCCAAATTAAGCTCACCATTTTTTAATAAATCAACCAATATCTCAAGAAACTTTCCAAAACACAAATCAAGATCATTTTATCTCTGACATTTTTATGACAATCCAACGAAAAATAATACTGACCTATATATCACACCTATCTGCTATTATGATGATCTTTAAAAAAAACACTACAACCACAATAAGACTCCCCTGCTTATCGCATAATACACAACTTCGTTATCAGTTCGTGCACTTCGAATCTTATTGGGTTAAAAGTGTTTCCCCGTTAAAAAAGAACTCTACTTAGGTAAATCAACGATTTTCTTTTTTTAAAGTTCCTTTCCTGGAGTTCCTCAGATGTGAATAAAAAGTGCACTTTTAACACGATAACTCTGCGATACGAGATAACAAAACCCAATTCACTTAAAGTGGTTCATAAGTTTCCAGGTGCACAAATGCTTTTATATAGATGTATTTTTGCATCCCTACAGCTTTGCTTTATACTGCTGCTGCTCCTGATTCTGCTTGTTCAATGCAGTGAAGCAGTCCCTTCGCTTTCCTGATGCAACTTACGAATGCATACATTTTTCTTATGTTATCCAAACATAATACTTAAAGTAAGCATCTATTCTTCTTTACGCACTTGCCTGACCTGGTTTATCTCTAGTTCCCAGATTCGAATAGGAACGTAAGGAAGGTTTAAAAAAGAATCCGGAACGAAGAGTCATAAAAAGAGTTCCACTCTTTGCTGAACAAAAATATTGTTAAGACGTACTGCTTAGTCGTCTAAAGGTACTCGAGTTTGTTTATTCGAATTCGGCTTTGATTTTGAAAAAAAAAACTAAGGGCACCCATCCAACTTTGCCAATTGCGTAAAAGTGTTATGGTGAGGTCATAATGCTTATAAATCCCATTTTTATAATAGGAGACCATTACCACAACAAATGACTCAAATTTGAGCCTTCTGTCAGTCGTGCACGTCCAGCTTTAGTTTACACAACACGCAGTTAATACCATTAAGAACTGCTATAATAATTACAGTAAAACCCAATTATAATCCTAAGAGCAAAGATCGATTACACTCGTTTCAGTGGCCTTTAACATTTTAATCAGTCCAAAATTTAATACTTATTGCTAAGCGGACCGCTTGACGGTACATCCCGTTTATAATCAAACATTTCTGTTATCATATTTCTTTCTACTCCTATATTTTAATTTAAATCGCTTATGGTAATATGCTTTTGTTTATAAAATTCTTTTTTTTTATAATTAACGCGCACACGAACTCAATAACGGATTATGACTACCCTTTAAATGTTGGTTTACTCGTAACACAGTGCGAACATTCAGGAAACAGTGGGAGGATTGAGTAGGAGAAACCGATTTGCATTCGTCTTAAATGTCTGGACATTGAAATGGGGAGGAAAAACAGAGTCGGTTAAGGAATTCCACATTCGAGTCGTACGGTAAAAGAAAGAATCTCTGTACTTAAATGTACATCCATAGTTTGGCTTAAGGGTATATTGATGAGCATTCCCTGTGGCACGAGTATTGAAGAGTTACGAGTTACTTGAAGAAGTAACGACAAAACAGTGATAGACAAGAGACATTTCGACGATGTTCCAACGAAACAATTGTTTCGGAAATTACTCTGTCACCTATCAGCCTTAAAACTCTATTCTGGATTCTATCTAGTATGTGCAAAGATGTTTTTGATCCACCAGCCCAGATATGAGAATTGTATTCTAGTTTAGAAAGTATATAACCTTATAGACTAAGAGCCCACAGCAATTTTTGGGTGTGATTGATAACAAAAAACAATTAGCATAATTAAATAGGCCTTTTATAGTTATTTACAAATGTGAAAGTCTTGCATACTCTAGTGGGAGCAATAGTGCACAATAGTGCATCAAGTATGCAGTTGTTTCCAAGTCCAAATAATTGTGATAACAACTTTGCCAAAATGTAGAGTTAAGCCCCCTGATTGAAAATATCAAGGTCTAAGACGTTTTACAGACAGCCTTCTGCCTGCCAGAGGCGGTAAGAATAGGCTACTTCTTGCACTAAGAAGGCCACCTTCAAAACGTCTTGGATCTCGATTTTTGCAGTCAGGGCACTTAGCTCTTCATTTTGAAGTTATGCCAAATTTTGTATCCCAATTTTTTAGACTTTGGAAAGAACTGCATACTTAATGCACTATAATGCACTATTGCGCCCACTAGAGTATGCAAGACGTTCACACTTATAAATAACTATAAAAGGCCTATCTAATTATGCTAATTATTTTTTGTTATCAATCACACCCAAAAATTGCTGTGGGCTCTCGGTCTATTATAAATTGTGGCCAGATCAGAGGGGGAGAAAAAGTTTTTATATCTTCTTAGGAAACCTAAGCATTTAGCCGCATTTTTGGCAATATCCAATATGTGGTCATTCCACTAAAGGCGGTCAGAATCGTCTTCTGGTTTAACGTGAGCACCTACCGATTATGGCTCAATCCCACCGGACGCCTACCTCCATCAGAGTCAGATTGGGTCCTGACCATTAACCCCGACATAGCCGAAGTCATCTCGGTCGCAAAGTTGTGACATGTTGAAGGCATGAACACACCTCTTGCTTAGGAGGCGAGGTCTATCTAACACTTCTTGAATCCAGGCACGCCTGAAAACCATATGTCTCCGCATTCGGAATAAACCAAGCCACCACGATACTCCCACTAAGGGGCCTACCTCATAGATAGTCTGAGAAAGAGAGCACGCACGTGACAGCTGCACCTCTCTATCCGAAGATAGAATAGGAGAGCCCGAAGACGTACGCTACTGCCCCCAGACTCCTGGGCACTATCTCCCGTGGAACCACAATATAGCTTCCGGTCGAGCTTCGCCACCATAAGGTCACTTACAGATGAAGTTCCTGCAAAACTTCAAGGCCTGTCAGCCCAAGATATACACACACCCGGCTATGATCGAGGTAGAAACCATCAACCAAGAATGTGCAACCCTCTGGTGAGTTCTTACACACTCCTTAGCGGATTCCTACATTAAGGCCACTGTCCATGATTTTCCCATCTAGTTGGTTCAGTTACTTACGTAACCTATCCACAGGCACCACGAGGAGATAGAAAGGAAAATGGAGTACAGAATTGTCGAATAGTAGTAATACCGGCCCACCGAAGTGGACGAGCTCGTCGGAGTCAAGACCATGAACTATGCATTTACCACCTCACCACCATCCAACAACCATGGCCTTATGCTAGCCGCCACTCATTATGATCGTGGAATTACGCATGCTGTACGCGGACTGGCATGCCACCACGCCATGCATAATCATGGACTTACGTCCGCTGCCATGGTCCGATGTATGGTTTGGTAGCAACACAAGTCCATTGGTCAAGTCTCTAAGAGCCCCGGACATGCCTTAAACTACTACCGACTCTACACCCCCACCTGCACAAAAGGCGGTCAGTAGTATACATACCAAGAATTGATTGCTTTTCAGTTACTACTACGCCATCCATGAACAATGGCATAGATGGAATATTCCGCTTTAATGACAAAAAACAGCAAAAACAGGGTTTTAGAAGCATTAAATTTAAACCGATTCTTAATACCCCATTTAACGATGCTATTTAGATCGGAATTTAATGAGCTCAACATATTTTGCCGTTGCAATTCCACATTCAAAGAACAGGAAATGAATATGAAAAGCTGAGGTGCTGTCATCAGCAAAACAGTTAAGTGGATTAGTAGTTTCGGAAAAAACATCATTTATAAAAATAAGAAAAAGAGTCGGAAACAAAACAGAGCCTTGGGGGACACCAGCATTTATTTTAGGAACTTTGGACTTGAAACCATCCAAAACAACTTGAATTGAACGGTCAGAATGGTAATTACTAATCCAACGAATAAGTGATACATCAATACCAAACGCACCCATTTTTTGATAAAAGAGCAGGATACCAGACTCTATCGAATGCTTTAGAAATATCAAGCGCAATGATCTTACTTTCCCCAAAAAGATGTAAGGATTGGTTCTACTTTTCAGTGAGATATGCCACCATGTTGGCGGTCATTAAAAAGATTATGTTCTTCAAGATATATCTTAAGCTGCCGATCGATTGATCAGTGTTTCCATGACCTTAGACTAAAAGGACGTCAGTGCGATTGGCCGATAATTAGAAGGTGAAGAAGATACGTCTTCTTTGGGGACTGGTTGGACGAACGCTGTTTTCCAACTCTTCGCGAAGTATCCTGTAGAATAATAAGGAAAGAAAAGAACACCTCTTCAGAACAATGGGTGATATGCCATCGGGGCCAGCACATTTGTGAATGTCGAGATCTTTTAATATTCTAGTGACTGCTGGGGTGCAAAAATAAATGTTCCCCATTGAAAAGTTTACATTTTCAAGAACCGGTGGATTCATTTCGCTATCGGGCAGAGAAGAATTTTTGCAAATGGTTCTACAAACAAATTAGCCATATCTATGGAACTAACAACAGGGTTATCATTGTAGATGAGCGTGGGAACCGACGAAGAGATGGAATTTTTAATTTTCTTAACGAATGTGCCTTTAGGGCACTGAATTATTTTTTTTTTCTTACGAGTATTTTTTGTTCGTGAAAGAATTTGGTTCATTGCTTGCTAAAACTTAATGTGGTTTTCCTCAGAAGGGTTGGCTTTGTACGAGTATGTTTGGAAGCACAACTCTCTCATCCTAGTCACTTCTTTACAGCTACCTTCAAACCAAGAGTTTTTTTTTTGCTTTAAACTCTTTGATCTGTGAGGAACAAACATTTTCAAACCATTTATGATTGTGTTTGTTATCATAATATCATCACATGATTCCACGTTCCTATCGAAAAAGCTTATCGACCAGTTAAAGTTGCGGAAAAAGTTGTTGAGACCATCCAAATCGGCTTTCTCGTATTGCCATACGACTCTTTTGGTTTTTTTTTTTCTTTAACTGGGGCGTTGGAGCATGGAAAAACAGCTGACACTAACAGAGTGGTCTGACGTACCTAAAGGCGTTAACACATTTACTGTATATTTATCAGGATGGAAAGTGAGGAATTAGTCAAGCGTATTAGGAGATTGGCCAGCAACATCTGGAATTCGCGTTGGCTCATCTACAAGTTGAGTGAGATGGTTAAACTCAGACAATATTTCTACATAAACACCTTCTGGTGTTGACTGGCCCAAATATCGAAGCCAATTAGGATTATGCACATTAAAATCGCCCGTAATAACGATTTCGGTGCTTGGATTGTAAGAGATAATCGCTTGTATGGAATCCGATAGTTGATGCGCTGGTTCAGTGTTGAGTTACTGTCTAAATTTGGGCTTTGATACAAGAACCAATAATGAATACTAATTTGTTTATTGACGTTTAACTTTAACCACATAGCGTTAAAGTCCGTGCGGGAACAATGGCTGAATTGAGGAAGAGTTTGATGAGCAACGTCATTCCGAATAAAAATGGCAATACCGTAGTGAAGAATAAATAGTGGCACTAAGCTATATCCAGGAAGGTTAAACTCAGAGGGATCTCAGAGGGAGATTGTACACATCGACTCTAAAATAACTCACCATGATAATAAGCAAAACCCAAAATTCCGACGTGTAACTAAACAAAAATTTGAATATCAATTCAGAATGATGACCTTGCGAAGACAATCTTGCCAATACCTTGCCAATTGTTCGGTCATCTTACTTCATTATAATACAACATATATGTATGCTTTATAGCCTTTGACAGAAGGTCAAGTCAAACTTATGTTGCGAATTTTAAATAAATTCAATTTTACATGCAAGTTATACCTTGGTGCGAAAATAGGCAAAACGAAAAAAGGTAGGTTCAACAATTCTATTTATCTGTGTGTCAGTGTTAGTTCTACTACAGCCTAAATGTTTCAGAACATTTCCTTCAAACTTGGTAAATAGCATTTGTCAATTTTTCTTCGACACGTTATTTTTCTTTTTAAGACCAAAAATAACGGTACCTGTCGTACAATTTTTTTTTTTTGAAATCTAAGAAAATATTTCTTTTGCTCAAATTCTGTTCCACAGATTTAAAGGAAAAAATTAAAGTTTATTATTATTATGCTTAAGGTTCTAAAAAGTTTGAAAAGTAAAGTACATGATTTTAAAAATTTAAATTACTCGTTTGTTCAAATAATAGCACCCACCATATAAACACTCAAAAATGGATCCTTATAATAGTATCTGTATCCCAAACGTCTCCTAGATTTTGTTGAATTTTTTGTATCTTTAATTAAAAAAAAAAAAAAATTAATTGAGCCATTTCAGACAGTACACCTGCAATAGAACCATGATTTGAATGAATTAGGTGCCGTTATTTTATTTTTAGATACAAGAATCTATGTCTTGATTCTGTCCTTCGTTGGATAAGAAATAACTTTTCTGACCTTTTAATTCGAGTTGATTTTATACGGTTGTAAGTCTGATAGTCAAAAAAAAAATGCTGGTGTGTCCCAAAGCTTCCTTTTGTCACCGACACTCTTTCTTATTCTCATATTCGATCTCTAATCTGAAATCATTGTTTCGCTGAAAACAACACCCTCAGCTTTTTAGATTCGTTTGCAGAAACACAAACCTATTCTTCGGTTTCGAAACTTAAATGGAAGCGTATGCTAAGCTCATTAGGTTCTGGTATCGACAGCATTATGCAATGGGGTATTAAAAATCGTTTGGAATTTAATGCATCGACAACACAAAGCTGTCTTCTGTAGGCCAAGCGAAATACACAACCTATGTCCTTATACATGAACGGCACTTTTTTTAACAACAAGACGGAAAAGGTTCATATTGTTGGTATGCATGTTACCGACCATCTCTTATGGAATGATTATAATATTCGACATAGACGAAAACGCAGCGAAATGCTAAAGTTCCTTTTTAAAGATGCAAAGAATTTGTTTTCCTCTCTGATCTGGCTACCATCTTTAAGGCATACATTCGCCCAAAACCTTAGTATAGCTCTCATATCTATCTGGTTTTCGAAATACTGAGTTTTCAAAAAAAAAAAAACAACATTCGAATTGTTTTTTTCTTAATTAATATAAACTTTTATTCAAACTTTTCAGGAGCCTTAGTATACAAAACTTTATCAAAATCAAATTCAGAAAATTGAAAACAAAAAATAGTTCTGCTGCTTGTACCATTTCAATCGTGAAACCTATGAAATACAGTTTTTGAGACAAAAAAATTATTTCGCTTGTAGCGTTATTTTTAGTATTAAAAAAAAAAACAGAAATATGTTTGTCAACAGAAAAATTAAAAAATGCTATCTTCCCTATCATCGTAATGTCAAGGCTGATCAAAACCTTGTGTTCGATTTTTTTACCAATGCATAATATAAGTTAAAGATTATTATTTATGCATATTTTATTAAATTTTTTTTTATTTATTTCTTTACCAAACCGGCAGCGATTCTGCCTATTATTATCTTAATTTCTACGTCTTAAATACTATCTTAACCTAAACCTAAGCATATAGCATCGTTCCCAGGAATGCGGTGGTGTCGGTGTAATATTGCAAACATCAAGTCAGCATTATGTTGATTTCATTGTATTGGCTGTGGGAAGGGAATTTTGATGTTGCAGCCGCTTGAGTGATTCCAAGAATTTTTTGTTGCGGCACCTGTAGTTAACTTATAGCCATATAAAGTCCCTAAATACATATAAAAGTATAGGTACATATGAGTATATCCTTCTGGTTCTTCCTCTACCTTTTACTACACATTGTCAAAAACTCCCACTTTTCTTCTATTACCAGAATGTGAAAGGTCTTTACTCTTAAACCCATGCATTTTAACATAAAACTCATTACCTCAATTTGGAAATCTGCGCTCAACCCGAAAGGAATCTAATCCCTATTCCCTAGTATTGTGGTAACCAGGGTTCGGACTTAGATTTTAAATTTTCGAAGTAAATACGGAAAAAAACTGAAGTAGATCCAAAATTTCAGAAGTAGTTTTAGGAATTAAAAAAAAAATTTGGAACAAAATTCTCAACGAACTTGTATTTTTAAATGAATTTTATCAATTCAAACGGTGGCTCATAAATATTTTTACATTTTTCTGTAAGTGATCTCGAAAACATTAAATTTTCCAGGGTGCTTACGTTTAAACGATTCCTGAACTTGTTTCTTATGCAATACATTTTTTTTTCAAAGAGAAGTAGATCCTAAAAAAGAGAAGTAGAGAAGTAGATTATTTTTTTTTCTCAAAATAGAAGTAGATCTACTTCGATCGAAAGTCCGAACCCTGGTGGTAATACTTCCAGAAGAAAGAATAAAGAAAAACAATGGAATAAATGAATGTTCAGAAAGAAGATATAATGAAAGAAAGATATAATAATTGTATTTAATAAAAAGAGACTGCCGCGTAGGTAGAAGAATACACTGAGAGAATAAACAATAAAAAGATATGATCAGTTGTTGTGGATCTGTTAGAGAGGAAAGACCTTTTATTTGTTCAACAAAATATTGTTTTAGTTTTTTATTAAGCAAAGTTTAAACTGCTTACATCTTCCTTTAAAGTTTATCGCGATGAAGATCATAACCGATCTACTGATGATTCCCCTTGTCGAGGTGTACGACTAGCTATCGATAACACAATAGACCCAGCCCCAATTACAATATCCTCTTCAATTAATAGATGTGTTTTATTCACTGCTGCGTAGCTAGCGCAGCAAAATTTACCTCGACAAACAACAACAATTTGATTGCTGGCGAAAAAGAAGCAAGTAAAAAAAATGACAGTTGTACTGGTGATAGAACTTTAAATTATTGAAATGAAAATGGCGCTATGCATTAAATTTTAGAATTAAACATTATGTACAGATGTACATGTTTTGACATCAGATTTTGATATTTTCTATAATAATGGCCAAGATTGAAATATAAATTGAAATTGACATATGAAGTCAGTTTGATCAAAGGGTACGATAGTGCCCCAGCCAAGTTCTGGCACTACACCCTTTTTACAGGAACAAACTCAGGCGGTTTTAGACCCCTCCCTATCTTCAGTACCAACGAAATCAGAAACTTAAAATTCCGAATATTTGCTGAGGTAGTCAGGCACAGGCGCCTTACCAAATTTCAGTTTTCTAGCATAAGCGGTTCCTGAGATATAAAGCCTCAAAAATCACAAAAACCGTAACTGACTGACTGACAGATCATCAAATTTATGGAGCACTTTCCGACATAGTAGAATATTGTAATTTTGCACAATGGTAGGTCTTGTCATGCAAGTAGAGCAAAAAATCGAAAATGTGAGGTTTTCCATTCAGGGGGCGTGGTATCCGCCCACTTTCACCGAATTGGTGTTGGTTGAATGGAGCACTTCCGACTGCTGTAAAACGATGAAATTCGGTAAAACGGTAGGGCTTAAATTGCATACAAAGAAAAAAATATTAAATTTGAGGTTTCCCATTCAGGGGCGTGGTATCCGCCCACTTCCTCAGAACTGATGTAAATTATATGGCACAATTCCGATTGCAGCAGAACAATGAAATTTGGTAGAACGGTAGGGCTTAAATTGCATATAAAGGACCAAAAATAAAAATTGGGGTTTTCCATTCAGGGGGCGTGGTATCCGCCCACTTTCGGAGAAAATGTTTAATTTATAGCGAGCACTTTCGATTGCTGTAATTAAGGTTGGTATGTTAGTGTTAGGTATCTTGCCAGTACAAGAAGAAACAATTGAAGCGCAAATCAAAACAACCAATAAAAAAAAAGAGAATATACCAAAAGAAATAGGAAGCTATAAACTGAGTTGATTTTAGTAGGTAGAGTCCACCCTTCTATCTTTCCGTATTTTTCGAGATTTTGCATGGCAAAATATAAAAATCTTTGCAAAAAGGAGTGAGATCAGACCAAAAACCTAAATGCTAAAAAAAGAGCCAAGTTCTTCTATACAAAAACCTTTGTGTAACAAGTCAGCCGTGAAAAGTACTGAGATCTAAAAGTACGCCAAGTTCTTACTCCATGAAGGTTTAATACCGAATATTTAAAGTAGAATAATATTGAAACAGCTACCTGGCAAGTTTTTTGTATGCCCAATTCGAAAGGTTTTATCATCGTGATCATCATAAATTATGCACTAAGAATAGTGCATATAATAGTGTGGATAAAGTTTTGGAACGTCTGGAATAGAATGGCGCCGATTATTTGCAAAAAATGTTTCCTGCATGAGGTTGACAGGTTTTGATTATTTGAGGATGCGTTCGGTGATATTCATGCACTTACTGGTTTGTTTTCACTAAAACCAAAATTATGTGGTTTGGAATATTAATCAACGATAAGGCGGTAATGGTCACAATGTAGTCTCTTAATGCGTTGGCGTGGAATATTTGTCAAAGTGCTAACGTATCTGGCTTCGAATCTGAAATCAAATTGAGATGCATGTTCCCTATTTGTCAAAAAAGAATATGAAATTCAGCGAAGGGTGAGTACGATGCCAATAGATTAAAAAGCATATGAAAAGTTAAGGAATGACATTACATTTTTCTTCCTGGAAAAAAACATTGGAGGAAGGGCTTTGTGGTGATATTTGCAATGAAATCTATTAAATCTACAATTTAGATGTATTAATTTCTAATAACTGAAAAGATAAAGAAATATTTCCATAGAAATAACCGAAATGTCATTCATATTCCAATCGAAAGCGCTAATGCCAGATTTAGACGACTTACAAGTTTTTTTACGATTTTTTTTATATAAATTATAAATATGAAGTAACTTGCATTTTTACCAAGTTTGGTAAAGCTGGTTTTTGCGTAAGGGATTTGACAGCAAATTGTGAAAAATTGTGAGAAATTTAAGGATACCAAGAACAGGCAATATTGTATGACCACCATATTGCAAATCATGACATAATGTAAGGAAGAATGACCATGCTGATTTTTTCTAACATCGAGCCTTTATTTGATTTTGTGTAGATATATACATGCCATTAAGGTTTTATTTTATTAATAATTTTTTCATTTGTTTGACTGAAAATTTTTTAGCTTAAGTGATATGTTTTTAAGAATTTTATTTTTCACCTACTACATATATGTATGTATATGTATATGAATACATATAAGTAATCATCAATTTCAACTCTATTTCAACTCGACATACAATAACGTATACTTTTCCAACGCATCCTTCCTTTAGCTGATTCAAATGTAGATTGCTTATTTGTAGCTAGCTATCAGTGGCGTGGCGTCCATTTAACACGATTCCTATCGTCTTCCCTTTTAAAAAATCCACAAATAACACAATCTACCAAATAAACATCGAATAAGTTTAAGTTATCCATTCTGCCTTTCGTTTGTATCTTATACTTTATCCAAACACATTCCACAATCCACAACAAACATTAATCAAGAGAGTCACAAAAATACTCTGACGTAAACTTTTCAATCACCGTCTTATTTATTTGTGTTATATCCCTTTCTTCCCCAAGCATTGGTTTTCGGATCCTCTTTGTCCAACATATTCAAATAATAAGACGCTACATTCCGTCTTATAAAATTTATAAAATTTTCGATGTATACCTGTAGGAGTTGGAATTATTTGTATTTTATTCTCCCTTTAGCAATTAGCATTGCATTTCAGTAGGAAGATAATACATTGCAGGAGTTCAGGTGTTCGCCTCTTTTTAACCTTGTGTAAGAAATAAGACGGTGTTCTTCGACTTATTTGTTTTTTTTTTCTTTAATATGTCATATAAATATAAATATGGCATGTGGGTATTGTTGATTCTTGATTTTGAATTTGATGTTGATTTGCATGCTAATGTTAAATGCACGATTGATGTTTTTGCAAATTTACTGTGATAATGTTGAATTATGAAATAAATCATGGTAAAATATATGGCAATTTGTCAGCAGTGTAAATTTAGCATATCGCTACTCTGGACAAATAAAATGCATTTGCTTTTTTTTTAATAGGAATTTAAATTTAGATTCAATTGGCATTCAATAAAAGACTGTGTTGCACAGGTTCAATAACTTTAAATAAATCTAGTGTTTTGAAAAGCCAATTTGAACTTTATTAAAAATAGTGAAAAGTTAGATGTTAAGGTGAAGTTTTAATTCCTTTTATTAGCCACTATAGTGATAACAAAAATTTAGCTTCTTAATTTTAGTGCAGTTCTAGATTTTGTCTTGGAAATGTCTTTGATACATGTAGATTGCTGTTTAACAGATTACCTATCGGAGAAACCAAATAATTTTAGTAAGGATAGTTGATAGTTTATTTTTTATCCTTTTTTCGTTTACACACCAGGGATCTCGATCCCAGATCGAAATTTATTGTTTGGTGTGCGTGTTTCCTGTATACATGTAAATCCCTCTTTAAAGATGGATTTAAAGATTTTGATCCCTGTCAAAGAAAAATAAATTTTTGTTGGGTGTTTAGGGATCAAAATCTTCACACAGAAATTGATTTCTTATGTGTAAAGGAAATCAACATATAAGTACCTATGACACTTTAATGGAATCCTATTTAGAGTAGTGTTATAGGGCAACGATATTCAAAATAACTTGACATAGTATCGCGGCTGTTATTTAATCTGAAATTAAAACAGAAATCATAGAAGCTCGGTTCGTGTCCATTATGATCGACGATCTCTTGTCAGAGAATGGAATACAAGAAAGATATCTTGTATTTTTTGACGTTAGGGCGAGTCTTAATGCAGATGAGTTGTCCCATCATATATTTTATATTCTTGACACATATGATTGCAAGGAAAAGTTAATAGAACATTCCTAGGAAGGTGCGGTAGTTACGAGTATGTCCGACGAAGGGGGTGGTGTCTGAAATGGAGGTCCTTTGTTATTATGTTTCAAGCTCATTGTTAATTGAAATATAAATGTCTTGAATTATAAAAAATATAGCTATACATTTTTCGCCAAGTCAATGTGGAATGCATTTGTAGATATCATATCCCTACTAGAAATGTTGTTTTTAAGGTTCTAAGATTTTTTTTTCATTTTTACAGGTGACAAAATTTTATAACGGGTTCCCATTTAAAATTATCCACGCCACGCCACTGCTAGCTATATATTATTTATCTTTCGTTTTCGTTTTCATTTGCTTTTACTTTGTTCATTTAATGAGCCTGAAATATCTACTAGATAAATATGATTTGGTAAAAGAAATTGAGGAATTATTTATTACCCTTATAAGTTTTGGTTCTTTATTGATTTAATTTTGTTTTTTATTTCCTAAGAAATTACATATTTATTTTACTTCCTTTCCAAATCAGCTGATTTTCACTTGGTTATAAATGCCAAGCATACGAACTTTAAAATGTAAAGTAAAAGTGTGTATGAAGTCAATAAAGCATTTTATTCGGACTTGCATTGCTGTGATAGGTAAAGATTACCAAAAGAACGCGTCTATAATAAATGCAATATTTAGTATTAATCCCTTATGTCGATAATGAGAAAGTAAAAATTAAAAAAAAAAAAAAAAAACTCTTTTATTGAATGTAGATCGTAAAAAATGTACGAAAAAGTAGTAACCGTTTCCAAGAAAAATTGGATTTTATAATATTAACTTAACGGACTTACAGTGACGTCGGGATTTCAATTCAATTTTTTGAATAAAATACCATCGCGGTAAGTCCGTTAAGTTAATATTATAAAATTAAAATGAATAGTTACAATCGCGATTATAAAAGTTTAAAATCTAAAATTGGATTTTCGAAAACAATTTTAAATATTTTACACATTATTTTACACTGACTTGAACTTGAATTATATGAAATGGATGTATTACATATCAAACGCCTAGCCATAAGCCCATTATTAACGTAAAGAAATTATGAAGTTTCGAGCTGAAATTAAAAAAAAGTAGTCTTGAAAGACTATCACACCAATATAGTGAACTTTTTTTCGTTTTTTTTTTTCGTAATAAAAACACTTCATTGAACCTAAACCCTTCCCCTTCTTATGAACGTCCTTAATTTAAACAAAGTTCGATTGTATATCGGTAGATTTCCAGTCAAAGAAAGTTTGAATATAAACTCAAGAGTCTTATCATACATTTTATATATATAGTTTACTCGGGTTTATTTTTGTATGAGGAACTTGCGGAGTCAATTTTGTTATCTTTCTTTGGATTTTGTTTGCTATCTAATAAATAAATCATCAATAGAAAAGAATGACGTATTTCAAACAAAAGACGAACTTTCAATTCCAAATTAAACAAAAAAATAGCATGTTTTAATAGCATGTCCAACAAAAGAATTCCGATCCGGTGTTATTTATCGAAAGTACCCATACCTACGAAATTGATTAATAAGGAAAAGTCATTTAACAGAAGATTATTCAATAATTGACTTATTTATATCTTATTTGTGCTCTTATGGTTTGCCAGATTAGATTATAAGCTAAGCACTATTTTTAAATGTATCTATTGAAAATTTTGTTAAATCTAATACAAGCTTTAAGATCTCCTTAGTTAAGGATTTGAATGACTAAGTAGTATTGGAAAAAGTGTGAAATCGAATTAATAAAAAATACTCGTAAATAAATAATTGCGATGTTATCGAAAAGTGTTTTTTGGATGCGTGCAATACACTTGAAAAAATTGACTGAACAGTATTCACTTTTGAATGTTCCTAGGCCAGTGAAAAATTGGATGAGCCAAAAGAGTTGATTCCACGCGCCATTGATATAGTATTGATAATCTCTTAGCTTACTCTCCACTTTGTGGCGAATTTCGCGCAAGGCGTAAAGTAAGGTTTACACCCTTACAAAGCAAACGGACTTATGAACTGAAGCCCCTTGGATATTTAAAGTGTGAAAACTTCCACAATTACTCGTAATTCCGCAGGCAATTGGCGAAACCCCTGAATTTCATTATAACGTCTTTATCTAAGAAACCCTATTCTAAGTTAACATAGTTTTTGTAAAAATTTTTAGAAATATTTTATGAAAAATAAGAACTGTTGATTTTGGCCTAAACAAAATTAAAAAAAAAATTACACCATTCCGAGGAAGGAAAACGATTTTCAATATGGCTTTCACTCATTCAACTTCAACTAAGTAGTGTTAAGAATACGAATAAATGAATAATTTTCACTTGAGCAAAGTTAACTTTTATTAAAATTCACATGTGCAAGATTTTAGTCGAATTTAACATCATACTTCTCCACCATTTTATTGAAGTTCATCAAATATGTATTTTTAGTACCGTGGTAACTTTTAAGGTTTTTTTTTAATTAGCGTTTGTAGATTTTGGCGACCAGTGGCAGCCATGCTGTTTTCGTGACATCTGTCAAATATGTTGTTTAGAGCAAACGTTGCGCGGGTTGCGCACATTTTACGATAGACTTAATGGCCCTTCATAGTCCACTTTTCAACGTTTAGTAGCCAAATTTGAGACGACCGGTTCGGTAATCAATCAGCAAACATTAGTATGTCAAAGAAAGGCAAGATCGGTGGAGAACATTGCCGCGTTCCGTGAAAGTGTACATCAGAACCCGAAGCAGACTTCACTTGGGCCTACACCCGTACAAGTTGCAACTGAGCCAGCAGCTCAAGGTTCATGGGCGTAGATAACGCCACGCCGCCGGCCGTGTGTTCGCTGACTGGGATTCAGAGCGTTTGGAACAGGATCCCAATTCTGCCGAAAAATCGTCTTTAGCGAAAAGACGCATTATTACATAAATGGCTGTGTTAACAAGAAAAATTGCCATATATGGGACGATACGAACTCACACAATGTTCACCAGGTGACAAAGCAACCTAAAAAAAGTAACTGTTATTGGTATGTACTTTTTCCAAAACGACGTGGGTGAGGTGATCTGGTCACCGTCAACGGCGAACGCTACAGAACGATGTTAACCAATTTCTTACCGCCCAAATTCAACCATATGCATTTAGAGGACAGATGGTAGCAGCAAGATGGCGCTACGTGCCACACAGCAAATCCCACGATTGATGTTTGATTTGGTTTTGATTGATGAGGTGACGTGGATAATGGATAATGGATATGCCACCAAGGTCATGTGATTTTCAAATTAACAAAGATTTAGCAAACTTAAATTTAGGTTGTTTTAAAATTTTCACCCCTGTGTTCAACGAGAAAGTTGTACAAAAAATTATTTATACTCACTTTGTAAATTACAAAGTCCCTTTTAAGAAAATTACAATATTTTCTACCGCACGACCAACAGAAAACAGATAGAAATGAAATCAAAAAAAAATTTAAATTGCTCTAAGAGCAATTTAGGCCGGTATTCACCGATCGCTCATAACTTAAGAAGCTCATAAACGTATTCACCAAGCAATATTAGTGAAGATCTACGAGCGCTCTTAAAAGTTAGGAGTGGTCCCGACCACTCCTAACTTACGAGCGCTCTCTTCGAAAATTTGTTCGCTTGTGCATGTGCCACGCACGCATTTGACTCGAATCCATGTGAGCAATGCCAAGTAGAAGAGTATCCATTTGCTGTCAAGACCAACATTACACAACATTTCACAGTTTGGGTATGCCTGAACAAGAGAGAGTGGCTCTCATTTTCGAACTTCGAAAAACACTTGCGAGTGGTTGGTGAATACCGCACAGAAATTTCAAGTTAAGAGCCTCGTAAAGTTAAGAGCCGTTTAGGAGCGCTCGGTGAATACGAACCTTAGTTTGGAATTAATTTAGGGGTGTGTTCAAAAAGTATTGATTTTGAATGTCAATTTAAATAATTTGAATAAGTTGGATTTGAATTGAAGTGAACAAAATAATTTTGTATTCATACTTACATTTAAACAAGTCGCATAATGACGCTCTGAAGATGAAAAAGAAAATTTTCCAAATTGTGTCAGCACAATATTTAGGTGGCGAATGTCAAGATTAAACGTCCGTTGTCAGTTGCACTTGCCACTTTAGTGGCAGATCTTAGAACATATACTATCAACTATCTCTGTATTAACACATTTTCTTATTTTTGACAATTTAAACATGAAAGAGATCGTAACCATCATTTGGTGAAATGTGACAGACAGTTTATGACGTAACTATGTTTTTTTCTGCGCGCAAATTAATTAGAAATTTGTCGAGTATTTTTCAGATCAAAAATTGATATCGTTTCCATTCAATTCTTAGATAAAATTACAGACTCTTACTTGGCGGGTCGTGAAAAAGCTTTACAATTGGCATAATTATAAACTTATGTATTTAAGTCTAAAACGCCACATCTAATGGCGGTTTGAATTGAAGCTTGAATGACAGTTCATCTTCGTAAAAGGATAGAAAATGAATCTATGTCGATTTTGTTTCGCAGAAGGTGCCAGAAGCTTTTACACGTTGACATAAGCTACACCCGATTATTTTACCACTGTCAACTGTCAGAATTTTTCATTGGACGCCAGATTCAGACACAATTTGCAGAGCAAAATAAAAGAAAATTGAAACTATAATTTCGAACTATTTCAAAAGTTAAATTTTTAAAACTTCTCCATCATTGAAATGTTAGAATAATCTTGGCTCAAACGTTATTGATGGAAGATTGACAAGTACATAATCTAAAGTTCACGGTAATAGACTGACTGACCAAATTTTATTAGATAAAAGATAGACAGCAATTAAATTTTTATTTCCCCCAGTTACTACCTAGACTGAAGACCCGACAATAACGTTTTTACTTTTGCAACAAAATAAATGATAACAATTTTTTTTGCATGATTTTGTGTTTTATTGTTTGTTATCTTCATATCAACGAATAACTATGCGCTAGAAAGTTTCTATTTATACATAGAAGAATTATTAATGAATGAAATCGGAAAGCTATATAAAGATAAGCTTAAGTCGAAAACTATTACAGCTGAACAAAAAATGTGTGTTCTTATCAAACCAAGTTGGAGGTTGAGTTTGTTTAAAATAAATAACTAATTAGTTTATAATTTTTATCAATTTTTTTGAATATCATACCAAAGTCTGATAGAACAAACGGACTTGCTATCATCGGCAATTGATTTATATCGGTACTTGCTGTACACTTAGATGAATTCGTCAATCAAAAATATCAACCAATTGATCAAGGAACTATCACTTTTTCATTAATTTGTGACAAAGTTAATTATAGCGATCTGAGTATTTTTAAACAAACCAATAAGGTCTTTCGGAGGATTGATCAAAGCGATAGAAAAGAGAGACGGACTTCTCGAAGAAGGCAGAGATCAGGAGGACTCCATCTTTGGCAATGACATCTTTACCATCGAAGATGCCCAGGAGAAAGTGGAAGCTATGGTTTTATTTATTAATTTAAATCTTTAATATATTTTACACTTATTTTTCGTGAACAGAAAACTACAATAATATTTTGTTTTAATAGTTTCGGGATTTGTTCTCAAAGTTATCGCTTGCTCGTTATTGATTTGGAATCTTGAACAATGTACAAGTAATGGACACGGATTTTAGAAGCAGATCAACTTTCACGATTCACTCTCAACAATTTACAGCTTTCGTTAGCTATCAATGGATATTACCGGTTAACAACGGTTTACACCGGTTACCAGTAGATTTTGCTGGTTATCAACGTATTTCGCTGGCTTTCAATGGTTTGCATCGGCTATCAACAGTTTCGCTAACTATAAACGACTTCGGTTAGCCATCAACGGTTTTCACCGGGTATCAATTGCTTTCGCTGGCTATCGGTTATCAACAATTTTCACCGGTTCCAACAGACTTCACTGGTTATTATAGCCTTCGCCGGCTATCAATAACTTTCGCTGACTATCAATGGCTGTCGCCGGCAATCAACGGTTTTACCGACTATCAACAGCTTACGGTCAAAACCTTCTGGTGAAACTAAGTTTATCTCAGCAAAAATCTCTACATACCTTCTTTCGGTTGTTATCTGGCCAGAGTGTCAAAGGCAAGAAGAATTTTGAACATTGATGGCGCATCGAATTCGTTAGAAGTCAGATTGTTATCTAATCTAGGGCTCCTCCAAAGGAAGCTTGCGTGTATGATGTGTTCACAAAGAGATATTTTAAGCCACATGAAATTTAAGTTCTTATTAGAACAGTGGTCATACTGAGACTGAAAATGGTAAACAACACCATTACGAGTGTACAAGACCAGACCATGGTGTAGAATAAATTCTGAGCTGTTAGTATTTACACTTACTTGAATTTTACTCAGGGCAGTTTTAACATAATACTTATTTCACTAAAAATATTAGGACAAAAAAATTCTTTTTTTTCGTCAATAAGCAAACGAGCCCTCCCGCCGAGACTCTCGGTAAATTTTCGTCAAAGAAAATGTCTTGCCTCAAATTCATCAGAGCTGGTATGGTTTGATATATTAGGTTTTCGAAAGCGAGACTATTCTGCATAGCTCTTCTTTAAAACTTACAACAGCATGCACTATATACATACTTGCACAGAACAAATTTTATAATAGGAAACTATAAATTTAGCAATCTATATTTGATAAAAAGCAAAAGATATCTAGAAAATAAAATAGTGCCTTATCAAATTTAAAAAGAAAAAGAAAAAACTATAAGAGTTTGCACAGTAAATTCTAGAGGCGGCAATGATAAGAACTAAAGCGCATTACCAAGGTTTTATTATCCCTGCAAATAGATTATTGATTAGAAATTATTATTTTTCCCTTGCAATTGTAAAAAACCGATTGTACGGGTACGACGAAAATATCTGACTTACATTTAAAATGAATTTCAAAATCCCTTTGATAACATTGATTGCGGCAGTAGTTGTAATATTCAAAGTAAGTTTGGTCCGAAAAAATTATTGTTTTTTAAGTGAATCACAAAAATAAACAAATTCACGTTCAACAGGTGAATGCATACCGCCCATCAATTTTAAATATTCAACAAAAAGCAGAAGATTCCCTCCAGGAGGAAAATTTCAAAGCAAAATTAGCCCCAAAGCTAGCATCGAGTGCAGGTTCATGTTATTCTATTTATTCGGACCTATTGCAGAGTCTTCTGGAAACCTACGCAAAGGATCTTAATCAATGTAAGGACATCGAAAACAAAGAACTGGTGGCTCTGTTGAATGAAGGACAACAATCTCGAGTGGCTATAACCGAATCTCTTAGTGGAATTTGTGAAAATATTCAAGGATGTAAGGCTGAATCTAAGAATTTAGACTTCTTCGACTGTGTCGATAGACTAGTATGTATTGGTGTGATGTGCTAAAAAAGATTTATATAAAAAAATTTATGTGTGACTTTATTGGACATAGGGAGACAAGAGCACTCGCGGTGCTTGGAAGGCATCTAGGGACTCCTCAGACAGTGCTGCACCTATTATGGAGATGATTCATGACATCAAATACCAAGCCAGAAGATGTTCTAGCGAGGCCGAACGAGCTTATATTGTTAAAACAGCCAACGCCACTGATGAAATGATGGCGTGTTATACCGAATCAGAAGAGAAGGACCAAGTAGAGGAATTAGAAAGAAAGATACAAAATCACAATGAATTTTAGCCAAGAACCTTTATGTACGTCAACACGGTTCCAATGAACATAAAAATTGTTAAACTATAATAGCTCATATTAAATTGTTTAGTATCTTAGCCAAAGATAATCTTTTTAATAAATAATAAATTAAGGAACCTTAGTGACTTGTATCTGAAGCGATTTCTTTTATTTTATTTCTAAAGAGCTCTTGGCAAAGCTTTTTCGATAGAAAAGCTGCTGCATTTTCTGACGATGTTGTGACCTCAACTAGTTTGAGCTGGAGTTCAATACTCTCGTAGATTGAATCATATGCTACAGCTTAGGGAAGGTTGTCAACCAAATCGTACAGAAAGTCTTTTAGCAACTGCAGGTTAGTAAGTTAGGTTCATCCATAAATTACGTAATTCAGAAGTGGGCAAACAATACAGTCAAGGTGATTTTGAAATTTTGTGTTTATTTTTACTTCATTATGTATATTGCTAGCAAAAATTTGCTACTCCATCCCTAGTGAACTGTGTATGTGCCTTATCCGCCCAGATCATTCTTCTAAGGCAGTCATCATCTTCCATATCATCACTTGGCAGTAGGGGTTTACAAAACTCAGCTCCCAATTTTCGGAATAAATCACTCTTTGCATTTTAGTTTTGGACACTTGAAGCATTCGAAAGCTATCCTAATTTTAATAGAGAGGCTTTACGTTAGACCAACCATATCGAAAATTCTTTCTTAATCCACTGGAAGACCCTTCTCTCCCTTTAGGCTCCAGCACTATCTGTTCTCGAAAACTTGGGTGCCAGCTCATATTGACATATCTTTCATCGTGATTAACGATCTCGCCGCCGGGACGAAACGCCAATTTTTTTGAACCAAAAGTCTAAAATGCAAGTCCAGTTAAATAGTGCTAAGTCTTCTACTGATTAATTTATTTCAGTAGTATCTATATAAAGTTTAAATTATAAAAACACCTTTATAAAGAAACAATGTCAGGCCTCAGGCAAAATCTCCCAGCATTAATGAATAATAATTTTAGTCTTGGTTGGATATAGTTCACACTTAAATTTTGTCAAATTTATGTAAAGGGTTTTTCAACAGGGACGCTACAAAAGTAGAGCGACAGGGACAGCAAACGACGCCATGTTTCTTGCCGCTCTTTTGACATTTCTCTTCAGTAAGGTTTGCCATTTCATGATGAAAAGATATACGAGCCAACAACAATTATTAAAATTTACTACCGAAATTCGGAGTCAGTGGCCTCAACGTTAAGAGCGCTACGTCCAATTTATGGTCGTCATAATCGTCCTAGCAGATCAACAATTGAGCGTCTAGTGGAAAAATTTGAATCCACAGGCACAGAACAAAATGTTCCCGTGCCAATGAGACAAAGAAGTGCCCGTAGTGTCGAGTATATTGCTGAGGCTTCAGTTGCAGAAAGCCCAAATGTGTCTTTCACACGTGGTTCTCAATGGGCATCTCCGTGACGTCGTTGTGGCGAATTTTGCGAACCGTCGAAAATTGGGTTCAGCGTCTGGAAAAGAAATCGAGTTCCATACATACATAATGGCATCGAACGTACTTTTACAGGAATAAAGAATTTCATTGATATCCAAAACCGTTTTTGTTTTATTTAAAAAAAAACTTTTGTAGCGCTCTTATTGAAAAACCCGATATTTAATAATAGACATTAAAAGAAATAAATTAAAAAATAATCGTTCACCCGTTTTCAAGATATTGAACTTTCAAAAAAAAAATATTTTATGTTTTCAAAATCCTAAAACAATATTTTTTTGTTTAACTTTTTTTTTTAAAAATAATATTATTATAATATATTTGATCGAAATTAAGGAGAAACGATTTTCAACTTGATATCATTTTTAAATCTCCCCCACACGATTTTTCTTGAACCAAAAATAACGGAATTTTAATTTAATAATTTTTTTTTAAGTTTTATTAAATATTTTTTTTTCTCAAAAAAAGATTTAAAAAAATCTTTTAGTTAAAGCTAGGTAATGCTCAAAAAAAATTTCTGACAGATGTTTATTAGTGGTTAAAGCAATTTTTATTGTTTTTAATTTACCCCAAAACGTACAACTAATTTTGATCATTTTGTATGCTAAAGTTCCCTTAAAGTTTTGGATTTTTCTCGAGAACGGCAACTAGAATTTTAATAACATTTTTTTCGATTAATTCTTACAATATATAATTCAATAAAAAAATTTAAACTAAGATATTACTGACTGTACCTACCATTTTTCGAATTTTAAATTTTTATCTATCGGCAAAACGGATTTTAATGAAATTTTTTAAAGAAAAGCTTATAAAATGCTTAAAAAACATTTTAACTCAAAACACATTTTTTGAATTTAAAAGGAAAAAAAAAGAAAAAAAATCAGTTTTACCTCTCAGAACTCCCTTGTTTGAAGAAAATCGTTTAAGCTGTTTAGGCTTTAGGGCGAGGTACAGGCATACAGACAGAAACACTTCATTTATTTATTTATTTAACTTAATTCAAGCGAAAAATAAAGTGTAAAAGTATTATGAATAACAAAATAAGAATATAATACTCGTAAATATATAGAAAGAAAAAACAAATAAAAGGAAAAAGAAAAACATTTAAATAAACAATGAAATAACAATTTAAACGTTAATATAAAGATAAATTCTTAAAAATTATGTGACAGGTTGAAGGATTAAGGTAAGGTGGCATATAGTTCTTTACGAAGGAATGATATGCTCTTGTTCAAGTCAAGGACATTATGTGCACTATTCTCTAGGCATAGCATTCTAGATAATTGGTGCGATGAGCAGGAAGTCGAAAGAAGGGGACAGATCTAAGGTTACGTGGGTTGGTATTAATGGAAATCAATTCGAGAAGATTTGGAGAATCGATGGTACCGGTAATAAGTTGGTGGATGAAAAGTATATTTGCTATCGCGCGACGCCTGACAAGCGTAAACGGTTTTCGTAGGGAGGACAAGATAAGAGGGTCTGACCAAGGGAATCTGCGTAAGACAAACCGCAGGAACCTTCGCTGCACTGATTCAATTCTGAGGGATTGGGAAATTCGATAAGGAGACCAAACCTGACTGCCATACTCAAGAATAGCTCGTACGAAAGTGATGTACAGAGTCTTGGTAACATAGGGATTGGAAAATTCTTTAGACCAGCGCTTGATAAAACCGAGGAATGAATTTGCTTTTGCAATAATTTGATCAATATGAGACCGAAAATTGAGCTCTTTATCATTGTGAAGCATTGTGAAAGTGATAACTTCTTGGGGGAGAGGGCAGACGTTTTGCGAGAAAAAGTCATTGATTGACATTTATTTACATTAAGCTCAGGGAAATTTTTTTCACACCAGGTTGGAAAAGAATTTAAGTCTTCCTGAAAAACGAGGAATCAAATGGAGAAGAGATTACCTTCATAATTTTTATATCATCTGCATAAATAATTAACTGAGAGTTTATTATAATATTACTTACATCATTAATGGCAATTAAAAACAAAAGAGGTCCAAGGTGACTGCCCTGAGGAACACCTGAGGTGGCAAAGATGGGATTAGACACGGCACATCTGAAAACAACGTTATATATTCGGTTCTCTAAGTAAGATTTAACCCATTTGATAAATGATGGTGGGAAACCTAACGCTTTTAATTTTATGTAGATTATTTAGTGGCTGATCTTATCGAATGCTTTACTGAAGTCGGTTGTAATAACGTGGACTTCGTGGCCTTTTTCTAAAGTGCAGAGTGTCGTCGAGACAAACTGAGTTAGGTTCGTCGTTGCAGACCTTCCTTTTAGGAAACCACGCTGTAGTGGAGAGACGATTGGCTTGCAATGAAAGTAAAGAACGTCATAAACGATACTTTCAAAGAGTTTAGGGATAGAGGAGAGTTTAGCTATCGGCCGATAGTTAGAAATTTCGTTTTTACTGCTTTTTTATGGATTGGAAAAATAAAGGAGCTTTTCCAAATTGTGGGGAAGACTGCTTGAGCAAGCGAAAGACGAAAGAGAGCGGTAATGGGTAGGTAAAGAATTTTAACACATTTTTTGAAAAAAAAAACGTGTGGGGGAAAAGTTAAAAATGTTATCTACCAAGTTTAAAGAAAATCAGCCAAGCCGTTTAGGACATAAAGACAAGAAAAAATTCCGAGTTGGATTCGATCTTAAGTTATTAGTTTTTGTTTTTCATTTGGAGGTAAAATTTTTACCTTAAACCACATGAGTAATATTTTTTTTTTATATTTTTTTCTGAAAGGTTCACCATAACCGGTTTACGCGACACCCTGTATGTACATAATGAATAAACGGCGCAAAATTTTAGTTGAATTAGTACGATGCTTAGACTGTTTTAGTATAAAACTATTTTAACCTTTAACGATTAACTATTTTGCAAATTTTGATCGAATATACTCGTAGCATTATACTTTCTTTACCTTTTTATTAAAGTTGAAATTATCGAATACCTATTTTATTTTTTTAGTATCGTGCTAGATTCATATGACTCTTTGACATTTACTTAGCTTTTTTAGGTATGTTCAGAAGCAAAATAGCCTTAGCACGATACTTGTTAAAAACTGTTTAAAATTAATAAAGAGTTAGTAATCTTAGCAAATTGTTAAATAGTAGTAGTACTAATACCTTAATACTAAGGTGTTTAAAATTTTGCGCTAATGTATTAAATTCAAGCTAAAATACAAAGCTTGCAATTGCGTTCAAAAATCCCATAACGTGGCTATAATTTTGGATTTAAATATCTTAGAGCTATATAGTAAAGTTTCTTGCTTGTAATAATTCCAAAGATGTGACTAGAAAAAGGACCTTGATTTGTATTTGAACCCAATTAAATTTTATACACACGACATATTCTTATAAAAGCCCTCTTTGTTAGCTTTCCAGTACAATTTTATCTTTCATTGAAACCTATGTCATGGTCGAAAACCATATTAAAGTAGATAGGATTATCTGTTCCGATGTTCCGATCTATCCGTAGATCTCTACAATTTTAATATGAATTTCACCACGAACTGCCTGAGTTAAGTGATGGTCGAAAAAATTACAAGAAATAACCCTATTTATGGCCCCATTCGTTCTGCTATATGTGTTTTGTTCCTCTCAGTTCTTATAGATTAATTGAGATTCAAATATCTACTACGCGAGGAAAGTCATTGGACGGCCCCGATTGGACTTTACAAAGTAGTCAAAGTTTTATTTAATTGCACTTTACCTACCTTTCCTTATCATTGATATAACTCACACCTAATTGATTTACGATTAAACTTTGAGTTACATAACATTGTCACCTGCACTCTATAAAAGGTATTTAAGAAACGCATTACAACTGAAGTACTCTATTGTGTCAAGTCGAACCGACCTAAAGCTATTTGAAAAATGACTTTTAAAATATTATTCCTGCTGTTGGTAGCTGGAATTGCAGTTTTCAATGTAAGTTAATTTCGGTGTTTTTTTTTAAATATTTTGTTGTACATACTTTGTGTAAAATATAGGTGAATGCAGCCATCAGCCCAACTACGATGTTTATAAGACAGAGAGCTGAAGAAGCTCTTCAGGAGCAAATCCTTAAAGCAAAATCAGACTTAAGTTCGTGTCATGATCACTATTCGGAGGTTTTGAAAAAACTCCTAGAAACCTACGATACAGATCTTAAGCAATGTGAAACCACCGAAAACGAACAGCTATTGGAACTTTCGAATGCAGAACAAGCATCTCGAGACGCTGCAACGGAATCACTTAACGGAGTTTGTTCAAGTTTAAAAGAATGTGAAGAGGAAGCTGAGAATTTGAACTTTTTCGACTGCGTCAGTGGACTCGTATGTATTTGTGATTTGTGTGATAGTGTCGAGTTTTTATATGAAAACTATTTACGATTTTGGTGTATAGGGTGACGATAACACTCGTGCTATATGGAAGGCGTCTAGGGACTCATCAGATTCTGCTGCACAAATAAGAGAGAAGGTTCATGTGATTAAATTCGAAGCAGAAAAATGCAGTAATAATGCAGAGCGGGGGTATATTGTAGGCACAACCAAAGCTACAGATGAAATGGTTGCTTGTTATGCTAACGGGGGTCTAGTAACATCAACTGCACCACCAGATGTAAAGTCTGGAGAGCAAAATGAAGCTAAAGAAACCGAAGAAACCGCTGTTAGAAGCAGACTCGAAAACCTCATGAAAAATTGGGCAAAATCAGTCTAAAAATTAAAGTTAATTCTTTAATAGAATTCATAAATAGAGAAAACCAAAAATTGAAACTTTGGCCGGAGAACAAGGCTTCAAAATTTGTATTCAATCACCATTAGCGGTCATTTTATAATTTTTTTTAACAAAATATGTGTAAATGCATATTCTATAAATATTAAATAAATTTACATGAAAAATTAAAATTTTTGTGAAATTTTTTTCTGGGTATCAATTTGCTTGCAAAATTTGATCATTTTATTTATGAGCGGAACGAGCACTTAGCCCTATCTAGTCATGCACGAATTTATTGGTATTGATAATTCCCTAACATGAATAAATCCAGCTAAATCCAATACACTCCACAAATCCAATAAATCAGATAAGATATTTTAGTAGTTCTCCATAAAATAAACAGGAAATGAAATTTGAAATGACATAGGTAGGTTTAAGACGCAATAGTTGCTTTGAAAGCCTTATCGACAAATGTTGCAAAAGACTTAAAACACTTTGAAGATAAGTTCCGTATTTCGAGATAATGCAAGGAGGGTCTATTTTACGCATACCCCAGTTTCGCTGACAGAAACAGACGGTGTTGACCGGTTTTCAAATCGATAGCGGATACCGAAAATGAAGGTGCGACTTCAAATTATAACGCGGTTTTTAGTTTGTATGTGATGTGTGCAGTTATTAGAAGTTGGCTTTTCATGTAAGCCCATTAGGGTAAATCGCCAGCGCCCCAGGAATGCCTGAAGAAACAACAACTTAAAAAAACAGTGGCGATCACAGAATTTAGCAAATTCACTTACATTGCCTGTTCTTTGGGAGGAAACATTGTGATCCATTCTTAATCTACAGAAATGAAAATTAAAGTAAAACTAAATTCATGAATTAAATTTGATAAAAAAAGTTGGAGTTACTTCACTTTTCTAGATAGTTACATTTCGTTTTTTACTCATACACGCTTTCGTCATCAGAGGAACGCTCATCAGCATTATTACTTGAAGAAGTCGAAATCTCTAAGGGAATGTTTTTGTAATACTAACAATGAATTTGTGAAATGTATGGCGGAAGATCAAGCATGTTTCTTCTTTGTAGCAGGCACAGGACTGCTTTATCGATGGAGAAGGTCCTGTTTAATGTTGTGCAATTTTTCGTTCTAGCTTTTTTTACTGAGATCAACTTCATAAAACGGTAGGTCTGGGTTAAGGGTTTCTTTAAATTTAAACTGCATATGATAATCGCCTTCAAATCTGAGCCCTCTAATATTAGGCCAAATAAAGTCATAGCTACATTTTGTCTTTTTACTTCCGATATAAGGGTAGTATACATATGGTAAGTTATGCAGTCGTAAAAGAGACAGAACTCAAGATTTAAATAAGACATTACGATGCTATAGGGAAGAAGAAAAAAGTGGGTCTTGCAATTCTGTCTGCTTGTCTGTTGATGACAGTACAAACGGCTCCGCCGATTTTCTTTAAACTTGGTAGATAGTATTTCGAAATTTTTCCCCCGCACAGCCCAAAAATAACGGCACCTGCTATACGATTTGTTTTCGAAATTTTATAAAAACAGACAGACATAATTTCGATTACCCCTTTTTTGTCTTCTCTATCATTGTAATGTCAAGCATAAATCACTTAAGGATTATGACTTGCCTTAAAAGGTTTGACAACAGTGCCCAGCGTTTAGGAAAGTTGGAGAGGATTCAAAAGAAGATACCGATCCACATTGTTTTGAATGTCTGAATATCGTAACGGGAGGGAAATATAGAGTCGAGTAGCGCATTCCACATTCAAGTAGTGTGGCTAAAGAAAAAATCTCTGAATTGAACAGTACTCAAGGGTAAGCTGATGGGTATTCCCTGAAGCACGAGTATTACGGTTGAATTTTTTGAGGGGAGAAATGCAGATGGTTACTTCAGAAGAGCACTTTTTACAGAAATAACGGTAAAATAGTGAAATAAATTCTATCCAAGAGACTCAAATAGGTTACTGTAGCACCTGCTTCAATGACAGGAGACAGCATTGAGTTTTTGAGGAATCAAATTCTAGGTAGTTTTTGATTCTCCATTTGACAATACTATCGACATCAGAATTTAATGACCATATCATACGTTGCGTTCTTAATTCACATCCGAAGGACAAGGACTTGAATCTGGAAACGAGTATGATAACCAAAAAGCACTATTGTTGTCAGAGAAAAAATTTAATGGATTACAAGTTTCACAAAAAAGATATGAATATGAGAAAGAGAATCGGAGACAAAACAGAGCCCTGTGGCACACCAGAATTTGTTTTATGAGTATCAAACTTGAAGCCGTTCAATAAAGCTTGTAAGGTGATTTCTAATCTATCGAAGAAGAGATTCATTAATACCAAATGCACGCATTTTCGATAAGAGAGATTGATGCAAATCTTTATCATATGCTTTAGAAATATCAAGTGCAATATTCTTTCGTTCTCCAAAAGGATGAAAAGATTTGTGCCACTGTTTGGTAAAATATACTATCAGATCGCCAGTGGTCCTATAGCTACAAAAGCCATACTGCTGGTTATTGAGAAGTTTTCGTTCTTCAAGATATTTCTTGAGCTGATAATTTATCGGAGCTGTGATAAAGGCTGTTTTCTATCCACTCGGAAAGAGACCTGTAGAGTAGGACAGATGGAAAAGGTTACGCAACCATTTTGCCAGCGTTGAAGAACAACACCTTTTCAGAACGTTAGGGCTATACCATTCGGGCCAGCGCAGCGAGATCTTTCAGTATTCTTGCAACTGTACGAGTGTGGAAGTATAGATTTGTCCAATAAAATCGGTTACGCTCTGAACTTCAGGAGGAGTCACGAAACTTTCTGGCAGCTGCGAATTAAAAGTACACTGTGAAGTAGCCAGTGAATTCGCTTTTTCTTGTGATCTGATTTAAAGAGTGTCTTTAAAGACACTGCTCTCTCTTGTTGGAGTCGGACGTAATTCTAAATCGCTCCTCACTGTGCGTTATAAACATTATTAAACTTGCATATTTATATATAAACAAAACCTTTTTATTTAAAATAAAACAATTTTGTGGCTATATAAATGGATAAGTGTTCAGTTTGTGGCCATAGACTCCTTCGCGATAATTTTATTAAATGTGAAGGTTTTTGTGGATTAACGTTTCATAGAAAGTGCGCTCATCTTTGCGATGAATCTGCTAAAGCCCTGCAAGCAGATCGAAATCTAATGTGGCGTTGCTCAAACTGCATTGTTGTCAGTGGCTCCCTTCTTCATTTAATAGTGCAATTAAATACAGACGTTGCCGAAATAAAATCTAAATTGTGCAATGACTCTATCCATAGTTCTGTTTCATTATCAAAGACCAAAAACAAAAAGAATAAATTAGTTGTGACTTCAAACCAAAATAATTTAAGTCATGAAAGCAATACAGTAAATGCTAGTAAACCCCCAAATATTCCGCATAATACAATTGTTGCTTTCTCATCAACCCAACAACAAATTGAAATAGAGGCAGCGAACGATATTGGTTCTGTGTCATCAATACAACAACAGCTCACAATTGGGACAGAGAGCCAACTCAAAACCACCGATGTTGTTATGTTCAAAGAATACCTAAATTGTTTGGTACTTCTTCCGAACAAACCTTACCATCAGTGCCTAGACTACGCTTCATACATCTTTCTCGTTTTGATAAATGTGTTTGCGAAAATGATATAGTTTCGTATGCTGCAAATAAACTAAATCTACCGGAAAAAGTGCTGCAGTGCAGTATGCTGATTAAAAAGGATGTCGACGTCTCTTCGTTACATTTCATTAATTTCAAATTGGGAATTCCAGCCCATGCTTTTGAAAATGCACTCAACCAGTGTTGTTCCTCTACGTGTCGACTTTGATTGTCTACATTAATGCGTAGACAATTGTGTCGACAATGTAGACAATGTAGACAATGTCGACTATGGTGTCGACAATGTAGACAAAGCATGCCAGCCAATCTGTCATTCTTGATTTCTCTGTCACATTGTTTACTTCATTTAAGAAAATTTCAGGTGTTAATTTGAGTTTTTATTCAAATATTGGTCGATAAAAAATAAAGGTTTCGATCACCTAGGTTTTCTTTTAATGGAAAACAATAACAAATTTGTAGCATATTGTACAATGTGCAACAAAAATCTACAAAATACTGCACAGGTAAATAAAAATTTGTTAAAAAAAAGCATATTCATATCCTAATAATAATGCCTTCACATTCATTTACGAAAGCAATCCCAATCACCTGCGACATCTTAATCCGGCGATGTCTCTATGATTGTTTTGATTGATGACAATGATTTTGGCTCGAGCTTTGATTTATTAGACGAAACATAATAAGAAAAATTGAATGTCTACGTTGTCTACATTGTTGACATTGGCATGTAGACAATCAGGAATTGTATACGTTGAATTGTCTACACGTAGACAATCGTGTAGTCTACATTTTTTGTCTACATGGAACAACACTGCACTCAACCCATCTATTTGGCCCATTGGTGTACAAATAAAGACATTTTTGAACCATTCAAAAAACGGAGAACCTCATATTCCGAAGGAAGTTGCATAAGCTTAAAATGTGCTTCTTCATCATTACCTTGTCCGTCACAATTAGTTGTTTATTATCAAAATGCTGGTGGATTACGTACCAAAACAAATCAGCTTTTTATTAATTCTTCGATGCATGAATATGATGTGATAATTTTAACTGAAACCTGGTTAAAAGAATGCTTTATATCTTCTGAAATATTGTTTGACTCGTCTTATGTTGTCTATCGTGTGGATCGTCCGATAGAATCTGGAATGGAACGAGGAGGTGGAGTTTTAATCGCTATACGTTCAACATTAGTCAGCCGGCAGTACGATTTACCTATGCCTTCATCATTTTTCGATCAACTTTGTGTGTTCGTCAAAACTGAGATCAATGAAATTTGTTTTATAGTAAGTTATATTAGACCTCGTAGTAGTTTTCAATTATATGTTCAACTTAGTCAAACATAAACGAAATAGTTAAGGATTTAACAATTGATCAGTTTCCATGTGTGTTTGGTGACTTTAGCATTGGTGACATTGAGTGGTGTTTTATGGTTGATGAACAAACTTTGGTCCCTTTCAATGTCACCACAGATATCGAAACTGAAGTTGTTGATTCTCTAGCTTCATTAGGCTTATTTCAAATATATTATTCTAGGAATCTATTAGGTAGAATATTAGATCTCATTTTTTACAATAACGATATGAAATACTTTTTATATGAATCCGATTTTCCTTTAGTAAATAACCAATTTCATCATAAAGCTGTTTATATAATCTTTGAATTTTATAAATTTAACCAGGAATTTCAAGCTGAAAATAATTTAAATTTTAATTTTAATAAAGCCGACTTCATAGGTTTAAATAATTTTTATAGTTCAATTGATTGGGAACTTAGACTTAGCAATAAACCGCTTAATGATACGTATGACGTGTTTAAAGATATTATTTTCAATGGCATTGAACTGTTTGTCCCGGTTCTTAATAAACGATCATCTTCTAAGCTTCCTTGGTTTAATAAACGGTTAAAGAATTTAGAAAACGTGAAAAATAAAGCATTTAAACTTTCCAGATCTTCAGGTTTATCTGAGCACCGAGCTCGCTTTCTTCAGCTTCGGAGAGAGTTTGATTTTTTGAATAATTTTTTTATCAACAACACATAAGTTCTGTTGAAAGTAATATTAAGAAGAACAGCAAGTCGTTTTGGGTCTTTCTTAACTCCAAACGTAAAAGTTCGTTTTTGCCAATAGCAATGGAATTAGAAAGTGAAAAGTCGTACGATATACAATCGTCTTGTAATCTATTTGCAAAATACTTCCAATCTAATTACAATACAGATGCCATTTCAAATATTAACGATTTATATTCATTTATTTCCCCAATTACGGATTTTAACTTACATTGTTTTTCAGAAAAAGATGTTTTTGATGGGTTACTTGATTTATATTCAACTAAAAAAGCTGGAGTAGATAAAATTCCTCCCATTTTATTGTCGAAATGTGCTTCATCACTTTGCCACGCATTAAAAATTATTTTCAATGAATCGTTGTCAACTGGCGTCTTTATTGAAGATTGGAAGGTATCTTTTGTAAATCCAATTTATAAAAGTGGCTTAAAACACCTAGTTAAGAATTACCGGCCAATATCTAAACTCTCTGCAGTACCAAAGTTATTTGAAAAGTTAGTTACTCAGCGGCTATTTTTTTCGGTAAAAGAATGTATAACTTCAAAACAGCATGGGTTTATAAGCGGCCGCTCAACAACTACAAATTTGACTTTATTTTCCCATTTCTGTTTAAAATCGATGGAAAACAAACAGCAAGTCGATGTTTTATACACAGATTTTGTAAAAGCTTTTGACAGAGTTCACCATGGACTTCTATTGCTAAAATTGCAAAAGCTAGGGCTTAATAAACATTTTTTGAATTGGCTGAAGTCGTACTTGTCGAATCGAAAACAGGTGGTTCAGATTGATGGTTTTACATCAATTTTTATTGATGTGAGATCAGGTCTTCCTCAAGGAAGCCATTTAGGACCACTTTTGTTTGATTTGTGCGTAAATGATATACCTACTGTTGTTAAATTTTCAGATTGTTTGATGTTCGCGGATGATGTCAAATTGTACAGTCAAATATCTTCCAATAATGACTCTTTAAAATTTCAAAGCGATATAAATATATTTCTAAATTGGTGTATGTATAATCATCTTGAACTAAATACGTCAAAATGCAAAATCTTTAGTGCCCACAGATCACTGTCCCCGATGATTTTCACTTACAAATTTGATGATGAACAATTGTCCAGAGTCAGTGAAGTGAAAGATCTCGGAGTTATCATTGACTCCAAACTCACTTTTTTGCCACACATGGACTATATTATATCAAAAGCAAATTCAATGTTAGGGTTCCTAAAACGAACTACAGTTGTATTTAAGGACGTGTATACTCTTAAGTCAATCTATTTGTCATTAGTAATGCCTATCTTAGAGTATTGCTGTGTTGTTTGGGCCCCTTTTTATGAAAATGCTATTATAAGAATAGAAAAAATACAGAAAAGATTCTTACGTTTTGCACTAAAAAACCTGCGATGGACAGAAGAAATGCCAAATTATCATTCGAGATGTGCCCTATTAGCCTTGAAAACTTTTGAAAGCCGCAGACAAGCTCAATACACTCTTTTTATAAGAGATGTTTTAACTTTTAATATAAAATCTGAAGAACTACTTGCTCTAGTTTCTTGGTATGTTCCAGAAAGAAATTTAAGAAATAGAAATGATATATTCTATGTTCCCACTCATCGAACAAACTATGGCCTTAATAACCCAGTAACTCGTTCTCTAATATTGTATAATTCTGTTTGTAATGAAGTCGATATATCAATGAGTAGGTTAAATTTTAAAAATATTGTTCAAAATTTATTTCATTCGTAAGCTAAGCCTGAAATGTATGTATATAAAATAATATGTAATTATAAAGTATTTATTTTTGAAATCAGCCGATTGTTAATCCATTGATGAATAATAAATAAATAAATAAATAAATAGATAAAGACGAGCGTTGGAACCGAAGATGAAGTAGTATTTCGTACATTTTTTTACAAATGACCAAACATTTTTACTACCTTTGGCACATTGTTTAAATTTTTTGCATTAATTGTTGGTCATGCACAAATTTGGTTCGTCGAAAATGATCGTTACAGGTCTTTCTAGATTTTTTATACTTATTCCGGTTTTCCTCAGTAGGGTTTTCTTTAAAAGATCGGAAACTTACTTTTCTCCTTATCTAGATAGCATGGATTCTTCTCTTTCAGTATGATAGATTTGTCGCTATTTGGGACATTCTTTCTCATTCATTAATCAATTTCATGATTTACAATTTCTACAAATCATGTTCTCGAATAAGTGCTGCTACTCACCTGCTTAACTCGACCAGGACATGAGTCGTCTAATATTTCAAATTTCATTAGCATCCGACCAGTCGATTAGCCATTACTGAACGACAAACCCTCATACTTGCATTTAAAATATTATTTAGACTCTTTTTCGTGTAAAATTTTATTAGAAAATTTAAAATTTTTTAAAACCGCAAAGTAGCTACTCTTCCAGTTTTAAAAGGAATTCATTCAAAACTTAATACTACCAAGGTACGAATAAGTATTCCTGAGAAAATATCAACCAAAATTATCAACCATTATCTGGCATAGCTAGCTTCCTGGCTATGGTAGTTAAAAGTATAATTTTCCAATCCCCCAGAGAGGCAAGCTAAAAGATTGAAATAAAAAATACTGCAATCCAATATAATCCCGAGGAATTATGGATTAAAAACAGATTCGTAGAAGTGATTTTTAGCTTGCAGATTTTAAGTTCTACTGCCTCCGTTTCGAATTTAAAAATCCTTTCACAAAATCGCGTATAGGTACCCCACCAGAAAATATGATTAAGTGTCAATGGTAAAGTGCACAATTGCAATAGAACACAAGGCATAAGAAGTGAAGAACTCTCGCCATGAACGAGGAGCAAATGGTCCTGTCTCTAGAGTTGTGAAAGTCCATTATGGGAATACAAACAGGACACTCAGGAGACGGCATAGCAAGCAACTTCTAAATATAATATTCTTCCTGCATTAAAAGCAAAAGATACAAGCAATAACAAAAAAAAAGGACCTGCAAGGATTATTCCAAACGACGCCGACGACGACCATCTCCAATGGCAAAGTCATTTTCGCTCATTTTTATGCATGAAACAGGAACAAAAATTCTAATTTTCTACTGCAGTGATTTTGAATGAACTGAAGGAGCAGCTTCCTTTTACTGTTTTCTAGAGCTGCTGTTGTGCCGGCCGCTAGTTCACTTTGTATCCAAAGATGGAACCGGAGTTCGCGGCCCAAAGATACTGCGACCGACTATTATGGTGGCACTAGAGAACCGTTGTTGTTGCTTCGTTCTTTGCCGTTTTGCAGATTCAAGAACCAACCGATACCCGTCATAAACTCGACCTCCTACTTCATTGCTTTTTTTTTGTTTTTGTTTTCATTTTGCTCAATCTTATTTTTTTATTTGATTGCTTTTCTCCTTTGGTTTGTTTTAGATTTTTGCCTTATTCGCGCTCCCAGAAACAGGATATTATGTATGTATTTGCAAACAAATACAAATACAAGGGAGAAAAGAAAAACAAACCTGGAAAAGCTAAAATCTTTTGAACGTGAAACGTGGTCATGCTTATCGACGGGGAAAGAGATTGGTTTCTCGTAATCGTAATCTGGAAGGTTCTTTAAAACGGAAGTTGTGGGTTCTGAGGGTTGTAGGTATTGAATGTGGCAAATTATATCTAATCCTTCAACAAAAGATGTGGGAGTACCATTGCGAGTCGGGAAGTGGTGGTCCTTTTCGACTTTTTTATGCAGTTAAATGTTTCTTTTTTTTGTTAGCTCGGTGGTTGTGTAGTATTATGTTCTAAATTTATGACCAAAATAACCGCAAAAGGAATTGAACCAGTTCGGCGATTTCATAAGCTTTCACAGTCATGGTTATATGACTCTTGCAGATATTCCGTTCTTGTTTTTTTTGTATTGTTTTTCGATGAATTGATATCTATGCAATGAGATTTTTGAAATAGACGGAGGCTAAGTCTTATGAATTTAGAGACTTTCCTTTGGAGCTTGAAATATTTATAAAACTGTCTTGAAGTTGGAAACACTCATGTTGATGGTGTCTGCTATCGAAGACGGTTATTAAATATGCCCTTTTCAAAAGAACAGTCTTGCTCATATAATACTGTAACAAATATTGTGGAAAAACCTCCATTTGTTCAGCAAATGGAGTTAAACGATTTAACAATAGGTGTGTTTTATTCACTGCTGCATAGCTAGCGCAGCAAAATTTCCCTCGGTAAACAACAACAATTTGATTGCTGGCGAAAAAGAAACCAGTAAAAAAATGGCACCTGTGCTGGCGATAGAACTTCAAATTATTGAAATGAAGATGGCGCTATGAAGTCAATTTTATTATTTTTTTCGCGAATGTTGGTAATTGCTCATATTTGAAAGTTAAATGGCATTTCACATTTGTTTTATATATTGGTGATTTCAATGCCAGAATAGCAAGTTCACTATTTGTGTGACAATTCGCAGCACAATCAACAACATTATAATTCCCATTCAAAGATCATCATTGAACGGAGTAGGCAACCAGAATGGTACTAAAGTACTAGGTCTCCTCCAGATATTTTAAATGGGTGTACTAGTGGTGATACGGAAGGTCACTTTACATTTTCTTGGAGGGCAAGGAAAGTCGGTTATCGACTTATGTGCTGTCAATAACGACTGGACTGACCTGGTAAAAAAGTTTAAAGTTCAATGTAAAAACTTTTCCGATCATATGCCGATTTCTGTAGACTATCTCGACGATACTACGTCAAATCAAAGAAATTTTGAACTTGAAATGGAATCGGAAAAGAATTAATGTTTACCAACAAAATTTGGAAGAAAACCTAGCTTGCTTAAACTTGTCAAATGATTCGGCAGAAGTAACTGCAACCAAACTTGTCGCTTCTATTACGAGTTCCACAAACAGCATCACTGTAGCACAGAATTGCTCTTAATTTAAACAAAAAGATGGTTAGACAGTGAATGCAGGTTAGCCCCTAAAAGATAGTTTACCTTGTTAAATGTTAAAAGTTTTAGAAGGTGGTACGATGAAACAGATGCCTCAAAAAGAAAACAGATTTTGAAAATGGAATTTTGGTAGTGTCAGAGAAATTAATGGTTCAAAATTTAAAATTGCTGATGATTTATCATCATACTTTAAATCCCTATTACTATTTGACAAGTCTGAAGTAAAATTTCTATATCATGAGCCTTTCAGTTTAGATGACATTTTGGACTCTCAAATGATTATTGATGATGTTAAAACTTTAATTTAAAATCATGAAGATGGGATTCCGTTTGAATTTTTTAAGACTTCTACCGTAGCTTTTCATATTTAACTTCAATCGCTTTTTAAAAAAATGTTTGCTATCGAAAATGTCCCACCATCGTTCAAAATGTCAGTAATCTTTCCAATACACAAAACAGGAGATTTGAACATAGTTGAAAGTTACCGCGGTATTTCCTTTATGCCCTGCCCTGTCAAAAATATTTTTTTCAGCTGTCAGTTTTTAGTTGGTGGTGGTTTTAGGTTTGATTAATTAATCTCAAATGTAAAAACTATATCCGAAAATTTTTTCTAGTAAAAAAATGCATGCATTTTAATATGGTTTGTTCTTTGCTTTGGTTTTAATCAAGCTCATATTTCTCTACTGAAAGCAATTTGAGGATGACATTTTTTTTTAAATCATGAGATCTACAAAATAACGCTAATATATCGAAAAAAATAAAAAAAATCAATTTTCGGTTGAAATCTGAATTTTCCAATGGAAAACCCCATAAAATTATTGCGCATGTCACTTGTATTTCAAAACCGTTTCATAGAGTTTGAATTTATAAAATAAATTTTGGTGTGCCTCAGGGCTTCGTTTTGTATCCGAATCTTTTTCTCATATTCATCAATAATATTCTTCTTACGTCTGAAACTTGTAATTCGTTAAATTTTGATGCTGACTACAGGACCTTCAAATTGGTTTCCAGATTCACGTCCTTATACTTGGATGAAAACAGAAGAGGAGTGCTTTTTAAATCTAATCACGATAATCAGGATAAAATGGGTAGAAAAATCAATACTGTCTCCTGTAATTCAATTCAATATGTGTGTCATGTCAACATATTAATGTTTAATTTTTTCGACGATATGTAAAAAATATTTCTTCGAGTCTGATCTGTCTATAGACATACAGGGTGTCCCGTAATTCGTGTGCCATACTTTAGGATGTGATTCCTGGACATATTCTAAGAAAAATTTAACACCATTTAAAATTGAATATCTGGCAACCCTAAAAACATATCAGCTCAATTTAAACGTAGTTTTAAAGGTTAGTATTTGTACTAAAAAAAAAGCCAAAATGATGCCCCTACCATTAGAACTGACAGAGAAATTGACCTTAACATGGGTCAGGGTACACCAAATTTAGCCTTTTTTTAAATCGTCAAAAACTGATGTCAAAGTTGAAAATCAGACTTAAGTGTAGAACAATTTTTTTCTTAGAATATGTCCAAGAATCACATCCCAAAGTATGGCACACGAATTACGGGACACCCTGCATAAGCCCAAAAAATGAGCAGTAAAAATAATAAGTGGAAGACTAATATCGGGGGCATTTTCATCTCCGACCAATATCTAATATTTTTCTTTCAATGTCTTCGCGTTTATTTCATAAACAGATTTTGTCTCTACCTCTTCGGGAAATGCCAATGAACTTACCCTTGAGTCAAACTTCGAGTGTACTGTAAAATTCAGATATTCTTTCTTTAGCTACACGAATGTGGAATGCATTTCCCTGTCCAATATTTCGCTACCACCGTGATGTTTAGATATTTGAAACCACAGTCCATTGGTATCTTTATTAAAATTTTCTTAAACTTTCCTGAATGTTAGAACTGTACTCAAACATTTTAATGGTAGTCATAAACTCTTTGGGAGTGTACAATTTAAGACAACGTTTTTTTTTTAAATTTTGGGCACATAGGCATGCTTCTTAACATTATACTAACATTATACAAAGCCAACAACTTCTTGAACCTGTTGGAAAAAAATACGGTTTGTGATTCTACTAGAACAGTGCAGAGTCTACGATTTCTTTGATTGATAGGTTGATGTCGATATAAGTACAAAGATTTGAATTTCTTAAGTACCTTTGAACGCAGATATCAGCTATACACGAGTGCCTACGCTTTTCAGCTAGTAACTCGTGAGTCGATGCATATGGATTTCTTTGATTTTTTATCCTGCACGTTTGGTTGGTACTTCCATTGTTACTATACGACTACAAACGTCAAAATATTTCTTTTTATTTTATCGATAGATCGAAAAAATACCTCAAAATTAAGAAGTTGACCATTATTCAACTAAATAAAGAATCTAAAATTAACCCTTCTTTTCGACTACGTCAATGTGATAGAAATAATTGGCTTTGGATGTGGATAGCAACGAGTTGTGTTGAGCAAGGAATAATCTTGAGTTGTTGAGTAAACTTCTATCAATCTCCTTTGTTCTTCGCGCTTGAACTTCCGCCTAAAAGTTGCTTTTGTTCTTTAAACTTGTGCTTCTTTTAAATATGAATTAGTAATGACTCATTATATTTAAATAAAGATATTTCCACTTATTGCTTGCTATTCACAAATGCTAGGCAAAGGTATATGTACATATGTAAAAGCATTTTCAATAAGAATATCACAATGAATTCAGCACTAAAAATGGAGGGTGGTAACCAAACTGAGCACTTGGAAGGGCAAAGATTTGGCAGCATGCTTGGAAGATTACATCTGAGAACGATCTCAGGAAGATCATGCTCAGAACGAAATAGTAAATGTCCAGACTGGGAAGATCCGCAACACCGAGGACAAGGGACAATATTTAGTGGTCAACATTGATGCCCGGTCGGTAAATAGTCAAGGTAGACACCATATTTAACTTGGAATTTATGACCATCCAGGTATCGGGTCTCGGGAAGCAACTGATGACAGGGTTCCCTTCAGAGCCTGACAAAGATGGGGGAGCCAAACAAAAATAATCCACTCCGGAACCCGTAGTTGCCACAGAACCCATACCACTAGCCCAAAAAGTCAACCTCCCTTCCACTCAAAAGGGGTTACCCCTTGAAGAATTTGGATCGAACGGATGGAGATTCAGAAGACATGGTCCTCTCTCCAATCGGGGAAGACCAGTAAGTGGTGTTTCCAAAAGAAGAGGAGGAAGACCATCTAAGGGCAGTTCTACCCACTTTTTTTTTTTTAAATGACAAGACGTGGGACCAGCACCAGCTTAGTTCAAAAATAAGGAAAACCAAAAAAAAATACCCTTGTGGTTTTCTGTGAGAACCTTTCTTCTACCCCTTAAGCAAATAGGGTATAAAAAGCTCTAGCAAAAGAGATGACATTAACTTCGTAAGCACACCGGAAACCTGATAGAAGGATAAAGGGAAGAGAGAAAACCACCCAAGCCCAAAACCTCCAGCTTTTTACTTGCGACTTATAGGTACTATAAGGCAAGTTATGCATTCGTAAAAAAAATCGAACTCGAGATTTTGATCAAAGTTGACATTACGATGATAGCGAAGACTAAAAAAGTGGGTCTCGCAATTCTGTCTGTCTGTCTGTCTGTCTGTCTGTCTGTCTGTCTGTCTGTCTGTCTGTCTGTCTGTCTGTCTGTCTGTCTGTCTGTCTGTCTGTCTGTCTGTCTGTCTGTTCGACTACAGGCTAAACGACTCGGCCGATTTTCTTTAAACTTGGTACATATCATTTTTAATTTTTTCCCCCCACATGTTTTTTTCTTTTTTTTTTTAAGACCAAAAATAACGGTACCCCTCATACGAATTTTTTTCGAAATTTTATAAACATTTTTTTTTCTCAAAAACTGTTCAACAGATTTTAAAAATAAAGATACAGAAAAATTTCATTTAATTAAATCTAGGTATTGGTTGAAAAAAAATTTCCGAAAAATAGTTATTGAGGGTACCCCCCATGGAACCATTTTTTTTGTTTTTGATTTTCTCAAAAACGGTTCAACCGATTTTGATCATTTTTTTTTTGCTAAAGCTCCCCAAAAACATAAATAGAATCGTGTACTCAAATTTTCAAAAAAATTTTTTTTGGATTTTTAAAAAAAACTTCAAAAATTTTTTTTCAAAACTCAATATTTGGAAAACCCCATGCTAGATTTTTTTTAAACTTGACAAATAAAAGTTTCTCAATATGATCTACAAAATGTGAAACAAAATTTTTTATTTTACCTAAAAATAAAGGTACCTACCATACAAATGCTAAAAAAATAAAAAAAATGGTTTTCAAAAATCGTATTTTTCTCGAAAACGGCACCTAGAATTTTGATAAAATTTTTTTCCTTTCAATTAATTTTTTTGATCTTTAATTTAATAAAAAAAATTTTGAAATTAAGATATTACAGCTTGTACCTACCATAGAACCATTTTTCCGAATTTTGAATTTCTCATTATCCACATAACGGATCTTAATGAAAATTTTTATAGAGAAGCTTCTAAAAAGTCTAAAACACATTGCATTTCAAAACTTTAAAATAAATATTTTTTGAATTTTTGAAAAAAAAAATCAATTTTTTTCTTTTTTTTTGAAAATTCGATATCTCCGAAACGGGTCAATATTTCTTTTCGTAAATTTAATTTTTATTCGAACAATAATAAAAACTTTAAATTAGCGTACCAAGATTTTTTCTTAAAAATCTTTTAAAAAGTTTGTATATAAAAGCTTCTTTTAAAGAAACCACTACAAGGACTTATAATTTTTGTTCTTGCATACATTCATATTTGCATAGCATTCTGTTACTACTAAAAGAATTTAAAAATTAATTTTATCCTTATGAACAATTTTCTCTAATAACATTCGTTTTTAAAATTCCCAGTCGATTACATAGGAGCAAGTTCGTACGACCCAGTCGTGCATTTTATTTTATAGGTCAATAGACACAGCCATTTGGAAGATTGGAAATACTGTACAATTATCCTAAAATATTAAAGAAATGGCCTTATGTGCCTTCTTAGACGTGGAAAGCGCCTTTAATAACACCTAATGACACCGTCCCAAAAGCACTTAATAAAAAATGCGTACCCATCACCGTTGGATAAGTGAAAGGCTATATACACGCAGGAGCGAAGGACAAAATGTTAAGAAAATCATCACAAGAGGAAGCTGTCCTAAGGGAGGGGTACTATTACCCTTGCTATGGAGTCTAATTGTGAATAATTTGCCAGAAAGTCTTACTTCTTTTTAATATAGGATTAGCTGGGGGAGTATATGACATCCAGAAGTAGGTTAAATATCAAGGAATTACACTAAATAGCAAACTTCTATGGAATTAACCCGTCAAAAAAACTATCGCGAAAGTTACAAAGGCTCTTCTGCAGGCTAATCATGGGGTTGCAAACCAAACATCCTAAGGTGGATATACCCAATATTGGTAAGACCCATCATTATTTATGGTTGTGTTGCCAGAGGACCAAAATAGCAACAACTTGAAAATCATTAGAAACAGTTCAAAGGCTCGTATGCATATGCATCTCTGGTGTAATGCGAGCTACCGTCTCAAAAAATTTTTTGCCGATGTGACATTCCACAAGCATTTTCCAGGCGGAAGTAAATGGCATAGAAAAATGTGCTGAACGAAATCTCGAAAGAAAACATTGCCATCATGTCGGACTCTCAAGCAGCACTCAGAGCGTTAAGCTTCTATGCCATAGTTATAAACTATTATGGGCGTGTGTGAGCAGACTAAACGACATCGGCAAGCATAATAATGTCGCACTTCATTGGGTACCGGAACTCGAAAGTGTCATTGGCAATAAAGAGGCAGACTCTTTAGCGAGAATAGGAGCAATGAGAGCCCTAATGGGACCTGAACTCTATTATGGAATTGGAAGTAGAGTCCAAAAGATCAAAAACACGGATATAACTCGCAAGATTAAGATGTGATGCACTCGTGCATCAAAGACATATAAATCTGGGGTGTTGCCAGATAGAAAAGTATGAGTTACAATCTTTACAAATACTCCATATACTTAACTTTCTCAAGGAAGCAAGTATAGGGAAAGAGCTGAAATATGAGCGACCTTACTCAGACCTTTCAGACGGAGAATATATCTTAGGGTGCCAGTGCATTTATATGCCAAAATCATTCCTTCATAATCGTAATGTCAAGTTTGATCAAAATCTCGATTTCGATTTTGTTTCCAGATGCAAAACACATTCCTGGTACGAGTACCTATCTACATATTATAAGGCAAGTAAAAATGCCTTAAACGAACTAATATGTATTAATATTTTTATGCTAATTTACAATCAAAAATGGTTTTTAAAATAGCATACGAGCTTAGGTTTAATCTTTTTCTAAAACTTCCCCGATACAACGTTGACTAGACGTCAATATATACGAGTAAAAAGGCTTATCTTGTTTCTTACATTCAAAAGTGACAAGGATACCACACTAAATGGCATAATGAACTTCCCTAACGATAAAGGATCATTATTCCGAAAGATTGTATTAACAAATTGCTACATCGTTTATGCTTTCCTCCGACAACCAACAACGTTTATACTCTCAAACCACACGTAACTGTACTATAATCATAAAAGACCGTACTTATTTTGCACTTTTGTATAATAGGTGAACTTGATAAGACCACTGATGAGTTTTCATTTTAACAAGTAGATACACACCAGAGCTGAAAAAAAATCAAACACGGAGATATTGCTAAGCTACATCAACTATAACCTTATCAGAACAAGAGAGGCTCGTCTCTATTAACCATCAAGCTATTACGATAGGGCGAATACGATTATGAGGTGATCTAAGGCTGGGAAAGTAGAACCTGAGGTTACCATTCAATCTTTATTTCGATATCAAGTCTTTTTTTTAAACTTTAGCTTTTACTGGATTTAGATTTGTGTGCTTCGGTTCAAGCACAAATTCTCATTCCCCCTTGTGATAAATGGAAAGCTCTACAAGACCTTTGGTGTGTAAAATTTTAATTTTAATTAATTTTATCGTATACAAAATGGTACAGAAAAAATGGAAAATATGACATGAAGATGATGAGAGAATTGGTTAAAAAAAATTGAGTTAAGAGGCGAGATCAAACTGTTATTTTTATTTCAAATAAATCATTAAGCTTCTGAGTTTTACTTGCAATAGCAGTTAAATTTTGTTCTTTGTGTCACTCTGATTATCCCTATCTTATTCATAAAAACACCTAAGCCTATGTTATGGATGAAATCTAAACAAGATTTTAGATATCTTACGGATTTTCAATGTTTCATCAACAGAACTATGGTTCTGTTTAACCCTTTCTCTTCGGTCCCGATTGGACAGAGTCCTATTCAACCGAAGCCACTCAGCTCATCTTCTGTGAGGGCGTCTTGACCATTTCGGAGTCACCTATCCACAGTTCCACAGCGGAATTGCCATTTTATCCTTGATCACTTGATTGTCTGTATAGAGGAATGCATTGAATACTGCCTCTAAGAATTCATCGGACTAGGTAGAGGGTGCGAAGATAAAGAGGCAGAGGAGTGCTTATTTCATTTCTTTTGTAAATGCTCCAGCCTAGCCAGAACCTGAAAAACAATTATTGGAGGAAATTTTGTCTACGATTTAGGTTAAATCTCTACCCTGACACTAAAGAACATCTTAAAATTCATTTAGAGTTTAGCATGATTGAGCGAGGCATTAAATATCTGAGCTCCTTTAAATCCACTCGCTCCTCTTCCACACACCCTCTTTAACTACTTCCTCGGGAGCGCATTGAGATCCGAATGAGATGGTACGGCTTTCCCGTATCATTACCTCATCTTTTATATTTCTAGATGGACAATGTTCAACGACACTGGAAAGCCATAGGCAATCATAAGCCAGAAGAAGGCCATGAAGCGAATCACCTTCACCTTGTTATCAATCCGGCTACTATAAAAGAAACCTTTCATCAGGAACAAAGGGCTGAGAACCTGGTCAGAGCAGCTTTTATGTCTATCAAAACATAAATATTGATCCAAAAAGATGCCAAAGGTATTTTACTATACTTTTATTCAACGTGGATGTCCATGAAGCTCTGCAATCACTCTCCTGCACCAGTTCATTCTCGTAGCCCTTGAAAACTTCGAAAGAATTCCTAAACAAAAGATTCCGATTTCTTAAAGTTGATTTTGAACTTTCAGTCAACGCACTATTGTCGAATCTTTTCCAAGTCACGTCAAAAGAATTATGATGACCTCGAATTTTGGAGACATTCTGTACGCTATTAGATCATCTGAATACGTGATCGCCTAAGTTAGATTACCTATCAGAGATGACTGGTGTAAATACAATCCGCGAGTTATTCACTTTATCTTGAAGACCATTTAACAACAAACTTTCCACATTTGCTCATGATGAATCTTATTTAAGAGTGGCTTATCTATTCCAAGCATGAGGACCGTTCAAGCATTACGGTGTCGAAAGCCTCCTCTAAATAAACCAAATAGGCACGGTACACTGCTTTAATTCCCGCCTTAAAACCGAACTGAGTATTCGGTATAATATTGTTTTCCTCAGCCCACTTGGACAGAACTCTTTAAATAACTTTTTTTGGAGGCTTATCGACCGGCAATTCTTTGGATTGGAGTAACTGGCTGAACACAATAGCATGCTGCAACTGGAGCTGCAGCTGCAACTGGAAGAGCTGTCAAAAAGTGTCGTACGTACTTTTTTTTATGCGCCCACAATGAGGCTGTACAGCTTTCATGTTTTGTTGTCATTTGTTGGGTCAGGTGTTGAATCTTTGGCAAATTGTAAATATTTTAAGTAATTGAAACTATAAAATGAACACTGAAATTGAAGATTTTCGTCCATTATTTTAATTAAAATTTAACCACGAAATCACAATAAAACTAATCAACACTTAAAAGATATATAAAATTTGAAATGTCAAAATTGCTTCACGAAAAAGTTAAAAGTTAGCCAACTCCTGCAGCACCGTCTGCAGCACGGACTGCAGTTGCGTTGTGTTGTGTTCGTAACATTGAATTTACGTGTATTGAATATTTTGACAGCTATTCCAGTTGCAGTTCCAGTTGCAGCTCCGTCTCCATTGTGTTCAGCCAGTAATCCATTCCCTTGTTCCGGTTAGAAATCTCTGAATAATATACACCATTCAGACATGTGTGAGCAGTAATCACCTACACTAGCTCCCTCTGTTTTCTCTGTTGATTTCGACACCTCTTCGTTGAATGACGTTGCATAAGTATTTTCTAACCATATTATAATTATAGGTGTGTGTTTCTTAGCGAGTGACAAAGCAACTCAGCTAAATTTTTCACGCTGAAAAATAACACATCTAGAGCAACGATAAATAAGTTAGTAGGAATGCAGTAAAAATAAAGCTTTGTTATGGTGAAAATAGGGGGCGCTTTATGGGTGCTGGAAATGATTTTTGTTTCATGAAGGTAGTCGGACACTATGGATGTGATTTTTGATGAATGAATGAACAAGGCTTTAATCTTAAAAATATTGGAAAAAGTGAAAAAGTAGAAAGTTTTCAATATATATTGACTAACAAAAATACCTCACACACTTGTGCTAAAAAATAACTTATGTGGATATGCCTTAAATTTGGATTCCTATTAAACTATTTTTTAATTTTCTTGTAATCGTGTGAAAAGAAGTAAGCAAGATTTTCTAGGAGGAATGAAATCCCAAAAAAGTCGATCAACAAGAATTCCGAATTAAGCATAGACTAAGACTGTTTTCGAAAACGTCAAATCAACGTCAATTTGATCGTCATTTTTGACGCAGATATTGCTATCGTCAAATAAGCAATCACTCTGCTTGCTCAAAATCTGTTTGAGCAACGTCAGTCAATTTTCTTACAAACCCATTTGACGTTTTCATGTTGGGTTTTCGAACAGTTGACTTTTTGCATTTTGCGTTTAAGAAAATCTTGCAATTGCATTTTTGACGCAAATGTCGTTGTTTTCGAAAACTGCAAACATTAGGTAGTTTTTGCACAAATCGCACAAGTGAAAAAAAAAAATAAAAACCCATGCTAGACCTTTATTTGCCGAAAAATTCAAAAATCATACAAATAATTTTTCAAAAACAATGTTTGTACTTTTTCCCGTAAACAGACGTCATGTCAAGTTCTCGAAAATTAAATACATATATCAAAATTACTTTTATATGACATGACAGTTTAATCATCCAAATAAAACAAGTAGTATAACAATGAAACCGTATGAACCAATTTCAAGAAACTTCAAAAAATTTCTTGAAATTGATTCAGATACCACGTTGTCATTTGGAAACTACTTCATTCATTTGTTTCTAAGTTCTAATTTGAGTTTCCTAACTAATTCTGGAAACCATTTTTAATTCGTACAAATATTTAAAAAAACATTTCTTATAAAAGTTATTTTAAGATTTTCAAAAACATGACATACTCACACATAATTACTTTTAGATGGAATTTCTTTGAAGTTTTAGCTTGAATAAACATGGTTTTGGAAAACTAAAATAAAAAATCAGAAACACTTTAATCATCCCATTGAAATGACAACTTAAATAAAATTAAATGGATTTTATTATGTCTTAAGTATGCGATTCAGAATTCGTCACTGTGGCGCCACTAGTACTTGCTCTCAATTTACAATACCTCGCCAACACATCCATAAGGAGTATAATATCATTTGACATCTTGTTTTTTCCAATTAGTTTACTTGTTTTTACATGTTTACTTATTTTTCTTTGTTATCCATTTTAGTTTTGTTTTATGCGAATTTTGTTTTTTTTTTCTTTGACTAGGGATGTGGTTTTCACATTTAATAAAATTGTGATGAAAATGTAAACATTGAGTTTTATTGGGGAATTTAGCTGCTAAATAGGGCTATTAACTTTAACTGGCCTTGAATGACCAATAAGATCCCTCTAAGCCACGAGGGACTACCTTTTGTGCAGGCTCCTTGTCACCATTTGGGTGTAGGAATTTTGGAAGTTTATAAGCGTTATTTCGTATGACCCTTCCGCATAGATCCGGCTGAATTTGAAATTCGAATTCATAAAATCCCATAAGAAAAAGTCTAGCGGGGTCAAATCGCATGACTTTGGCGGCCAATTCACGTCCTTCTGTGATAGAAAACCTTAACATCAAGTCGTTCATACAGAACCAACGTCGTTTTCGAAAAAGTACGGACTAATGACGCCGGTTCAAAATCCACACAAAAAGGCTATTCAGCGAACAAACAGCGTTGTCTATGAGCATGAACTTTGAGCTCTTTTGATTACCGAATCTTGGCTGTTTAATTACTAAAACGTTCGTCTAAAAATTGACCACGAAACGTTGAAGAGTTAACTGTGAAGGGGCCCCAAGTCAAACTTAAAATGGCCGCAACGTTACCACTAACGCACACTCGTTTTGATAATAAAGTTTTACCATTTGGGCAGGCAGTTCATGTTTAACCCTGTTACTTGCCATTGTGATTTGGCATCATGAATGAAACTGAACAATAAACAATAGATTTGACAGATGTTACCAAAACAACATGGCTGCCACAATCTACACGCGCCAATTAAAAAATACTTTAGTTTGGTGTTGGCTGAGAACTGTTCTTAGAAAAAATGAAGATTCCGCTTCTACATTGTTACTCTCATTGTGACAAAATTATTGATCGTGATAAAATCTAGATCGTCGCTAGCTTTTTGTGTACCGGTTAAATCAAAATTGCAAATAAAAATGGACCTCGTCACTTTTTTTTGGAATTCGGGGCCGGCTCACATACTGTACTACAACTCAGGTAGTTATCGTTTGTCATTGTTGGTTGTTGGTTGATGCTTGAACTTTCAAATGCGATATGTCTTTATTACTTTACTTTACTTTTTTTTGTAAATACTGAATTTGACTGAAAATCATAAATTAATGGCAACTGTATTTTCTCCATTAGTTTGTGACTTTGGATATATCAAGCCACTATTTTTCCCACAATTTGTCCCTTTTCCTTATACTTAAACAAAAAAGCCTTAAAATAAATGAATGTAGCTCTATATAGATGTACATAACGCCCAAAACACACATGTATTTCGGACCATGTCCTATCTCCTGCTGTAACTATCGCATCGATAGAAATATGGGCGACTAAGGCTAGGCGCGCACATTCAACTTTTAGTTTCGCAACTGCTTGGTTCGAGCAACTAAAAAGTTTGTGTGTTTGACACAAACTTAACGATTGCCTAAAATGAGGGTCCTTATTCGGAATTCCCCCCCCCCCCCCCCCCCCACACACAAAAATGCGTTTTTTTTTAATGAATCGATACAAAAAGTGTGCTGTTGATAGAAAACATCAAATTATGGAGGAGAAACACTTTTTTTTATAGTAAAAAAAGTGAAGTATAAAAAAATGAAAATTTTATAATTATACGATAAAAAAAAACCGCCGTTGGGCGGAGGAAAAAGCAGGGTGTGGCTCCCGAAAAGGGAGTTAAAATCATGAGAACCCGCAAAGCGGACCACCCATAGTACTGTTAAACAAAAAAAACTGTTGACATAGGCGCTTGCATGTCGTCTTTACATACCCTAAGCGGAGCATCGAAGTTGCGTGAGCGATTGTGGCCCCCGAAAAGGGAGTTAAAATCCTGAGAACCCGCGAAGCGGGCCACCCACATTACTGTTAAACAAAAAAACTGTTGACATAGGCGCCTGCCTGGCGTCTTTACATACCCTAAGCGGAGCAAACACTTTTTTATCGATTCGTTAAAAAAAAAAATCATTTTGGTGGGGGGGAATTTCGAATAAGGTCCAAAATGAGTTCGTTATGTTGAGTAAAATATAATTATATGCACCTGCGCGGACATTCAATCAAATAGTTCATCTGTTTTCTATAAGCAACCAAACAGTTGTGCAACTAAAAATTGAATGTGCGCGCCTAGCCTAAGGCGCCACAGTGTTCACATTGGACTTACTCCTCCGACTTATTTATAATCTCTATAGTAGTTTCAAATTATTAGAACGAGCCTATTTTATTCAAAAGTTAAATATTTTAAGTAAAAAAACATACCACTGGACCCCGCTACGAAACTTAAGCCAGATATACCTACATAGTTCAAATGCATGGCAAGCACGTGCAAGTGGATTAGTAAATTCTGGTTGAAGTTGAATATATGTACACACATCAAGCATGAGTCTTCAACCTTTTATTTTTTGTGAGTTTTTTTTTACCAAAATTGTGTTTTTACGATTTTCTACGAGATTTTTTAAATTTTATCCGGTAATTTATTTTGTTTTTGCTGTCCATTTCATCATACATTTTTTGTTTACTATTTTAATATTGAAATCACTGCTTATGTTGTGCTGTGTTCTCGACGTACTGTACGTAAATGAACCAATAAATGCATGATCAATAATCTATCAATCTTGCATTTACAATATTTTAATGCAGTACGCTAGGTTGAAGGAAAATCAAAGAATTCATTTTTCTTCAAGCCTACATCTAATCTAAACATGTGACTTGTTCACCTATACACTTTTAAACGAAACCGATTTTTAATCTTTGTTGCTCTTCTGGCTTCCTTTCGATTGCATGTATGCTTTTAAACACAGCGATTTTTAATAAAAGTTAAATTTGTTTTATTGAAAATGAGTCATTTCTCCTCACTCTTTACACTACATATGTAGCTTATCAAAGTTCGCTGAACGCACACCAAAAAGGAAAGAAACCACAAGGAAAAAAGAACGATAACTCTGCAGTTTTTCCAACCCTAGCAGTTTTGTGTACCCCCGCAACCAAATATCTACGGCTAGGACCGCACTTTCGATTTTTCGTCGAGGTGATTAAAAAGTCGTAGTCGCTACAAATTATTGTCAGGCACGCATTTGTGATTTTTTTGCGAGCGATTATTTAATCGCAAAAAACAAATCACATTACTTTTTATGTGAGTGCCATTTGCTACAAACAAGTAGCGACAGAAAAATCGCTTGAAAAAATGGAACTTGTTTCATTTTTATAATCGCTACGATTTTTAAGTCGCATGTGCATGCATTTAGGCTAGGAATGCACTTGCGATTTCAATCGCGCAGATTCTTAGTCGCAAAAATAGAACACATCAGTTTAAATGAGAATGAACGCGCTTAATACCAACAAATCGTCACGATTTAAAGGTCGCAATTTGTTTCATTTTTCTTGCGATGCGATTGTCGTAAGCTTAAATGAAACAAATGTACTCAAATGTATATGCTCACTCTTGGGATTTGAATTACTACGACTTAAAAATCGTAATCGAAAAGAGAAATGGGCATGCACGCACTTGCGTTTTTTAATCCACGATTTCTTAGCCGCAAAAGATAAGACACATGGCCTTAAATGTGAATGCACGCACATGCGACTTAAAAATCGATTTTCTGTCGCTACTTATTTGTAGCAAATGCGTGCACTCACATATAAAGTAGTGTGTTTTATTTTTCGCGATTAAATAATCGCGCTGCAAAAAAATCGCAAGTGCGTGCATGACAATGATTTGTAGCGACTACGACTTTTTAATCGCCTCGACGAAAAATCGCAAGTGCGGTCCTAGCCTTACATTTAACGCAATGTGTCCTTTTCCTTGCGGCTAAGAAATCGTGGATTAAAAATTACAAGTGTGTGCATAACAATTTCTTGTTGCGACTACGATTTTTAAGTCGTATTAATTTAAATCGCAAATGTGAGCATATCCATTTGAGTGCATTTGTTTCATTTTACCTTACGACAATCGCATCGCGTGAAAAATGAAACAAATTGTGACCTTTAAATCGTCACGATTTGTTGATATCAATTGCGCTCATTCTCATTCAAATTCATGTGTTCTATTTTTGCGACTAAAAAACCGCGCAATTGAAATTGCCAGGGCCGTTCCTAGTCTACGTCTCCCGGCTACGGGCTTAAAAATCTCAAGGTAATATTGCATCGTTTAAAAGCAGTCAAAGTGATATCACTTCGTTTAAAAACAATCACACTACAACTCTACAACTATTTGCTCAGTTTATTTTTAATAGGGGTGTTGACATTCTAAAATTATTTGGGCAAGCACGGCCTGATAAATATTTGATGGATGAAAAACAGGAGCTTTCACAGTTCACATTCGTCAAGCATAACTTCTCATTAGAATTCGACCATGGCGGACCAACTTGTATCATTTTGTCACATTTCAGATTTGGAAATTTACTTGAATTTTATATTGAAAGACTACGGCCATTGCTTATAAAACTCATTTTGATATATTTTCTTAGGATGCGATGTATGTACGACGCAGCTCGGGAAGTTCATGGAAGATGAAATTTGCTTTAGGCTTGACAAACATGCGTTCACATTCTCAAATATGCTTGTCATGCAGCAAAATATAAAACATTTTGAAATCCATCCAGCCACTAAATGGAGCGTTCACATTATCAAAATCAAGCCAATCATGCGGTTCTTGTCAAACATATTTTAGAATGATGCACGAAAATCTAATACTTTAGTTTGACTTTTGGATTCTGATTACGATTCTTTTTTTCAATTGTTTCGTCTTTCTTTTTTTTTTTGACAGTTTAAGTGAGAGGTATAGAAACGTAGTTACATGCGGCAACATTTCTTCACCTCACATCAAATATGTCAAAAAGACGAAAAAAAAGACTCGTGTAATCTTTTGATGTCTTTTTGCTGCTACAGACGGTGTTCACACTGAGCTAAATCCTCCGACATTTATTTTAGGTTTCTATAATTTATCTTACTCCCTCTGTCAGAGATCTATTAACCGATTGACATCATTTCAAGCTTGTAATGGAAATTGTTAAATAAATATATGTGGTAAAAACTAATTTTTTTAATCCAATGGAGGTGTAGTCATCATCCAGTTCGAAATTTGACATTATTTGGTACGACACATAAGGGACAAATTAAATTTTGACGTATCGAAGATATTTCGTTTCAGATGTCAACTGACATTTTTCGGATTTTTAAATGTCAACTCCGAAATGCTTTTCGCGGGAGCATAAAATAAAATGTTATCGTCCATAACTAACGCGAAGTGGATTTGTATAAAACAGATGTCTTTTTGCTGCTACAGACGGTGTTCGCACTGAGCTAAACCCTCCGACATTTAGTTTAGATTTCTATACTTTATCTTACTCACTCTGTCAGAGATCTATAAACCGATTGACGACATCATGCTCAGCTTGTACTGGAAATTGTTAAAGTAAATAAAAGTGGCAAGAACTAAATTTTCTAATCCATTGACATCGTCATCATCCATTTCATGGCTTGACAGATGGAGAACGATCTATGCATATTTTGATATAATATATAGAATATTTAATTCGATAATTGAAATAATTATATGGTATGACAGATAAGGAACAATTTAAATTTTGACGTATCGAAAATATTTTGTTGCAGATGTCAACTGATTGCTCTGAACAACATTTTTCGGATTTTTAAATGTCAAATCTGAAATGCATTCTTCGGAAGCATAAAACAAAATGTTATCGTAAATCACTATCGTGAAGTGGATTTGTATAAAACATTGAATGAACGCGCAATAAAATTTTACACAAGTTGTTTAGTGTTTCATCTATTTGCAATATTGGTCGAGAGGTGAAGAAATGTTATGGGAATGAAAATATTTAGTTCTAGCTAGCAATGGAAAGTACTTTAATCGAGATTTTATTACTCAAATTTTTGAACAGATTGCAGCAAGTACGCAATATTCCCAATGTAAACAGGAACGTGGAACCGTAACGAGCTACATGTTTTTGGTTTACCCTACCGCTTGCAAAGATGCTTACACATCAAAAATGGAATATTTACAACAGAAAACACAAAATGCCTTCCTTACACTGTCTAAATATATACCCGTCCAGTCCATATTAGAAAATTCTTTAAATTTGTTTTAATTCTAACCCACTTGAACATAAGAGGAAGCAACTGCGATTGGTTTTTGTTACCCTTACGTAAAATTTATTTTTAACGAAAATCCGGAATACTCTAATATTTCCCAGGAACACATGCCAGATGGTAAGCAATCTGGCATGGCTGCTGAAAACCTGTGTGTTGGCTTCACTCACAATATTCTGTTTATCGTTTTATTGCTTTATTATGTGGAAATGAGATCAGAAATGGTAAATTACGTCATCGTATCGCTTTTTTGTTGATAAAAGGTTCTTTATAATATTCTATATTCCTTGTCTGAAAACATCAATGATTAATGAGCCGTGCTTCGACTTATTCAGAAGTATAGGTAGGTAAGATATCTAATATAAATACAGACAGAAGAAAAAAAAACAAAGAAAAAACAAATAACTTTCCCAGAAATGGATTTGACATCTTCCCAGCTTTCATATAAAGAAGAGACCTCTGGTTTCAAATAGCTAAAAAGGAGCATCATTTGCTTGAAAATTCATCTACATAGATACAGAATGGTTATAATATCAAATTTATTTTCACGGTAATGTCATGCGTGTAATTCAGCAAAAATTGTTGATTTGTTAGAAGCCTAACCTAGTAACAGAGATATGTAATACCTATCTTAATGAGGCCTTGAGATAAAGATACATAAAGTAAGCAGCTCTATAAGAAGTTTAACATGGGTAAGCTTGTAGGTTTGTTCAATTATAAGCCAACTTTGATTTGTTTGAAAGCAAAAGGTATTTTGTGTGCGTGTGGGTTATAAAATTTAATGACATTGAAATTATGAGAAAACTAACTCACTGGAAATAAGAATAATGTTCTAATATTTTTTAAGCTGTTTAAGATCTGAATTCTTTTTAATTGGCTAAAAATAAATAAATTACACATGTTATTATTATACAAACTTGAAATATGGAAATTCAATATAGTCCAGTCATTTTAGGCATTTTAAACCCCAATCTGCGGAAAAATTCCTAGTGAGCTGAATTTTTGTATACACCTTTATTACGGCATTGTAATGAAGATGTGAAAAATCGACATTGATATCGTGCCGGCTAAAAAGTTATAGGGGTCAAAAGGTCACAAAAATCAGTTTTTCGCAAATATCTCGCGATCTATTGCTCAGAGGTCAATAAAGGTCATTATAAAAATTGTTTGTCGTGAAATTGTCTACAAAAAATGTCTCCTGCATTTTTCTGTAAAATTAACCGTTTTCGGAGTAGAGCTCTGAGAAAGCGAATATATTATGACGATGCACTCGTTTCCTCACCACTCTCGAGGTAGAATGCAGTGCGCGTTTTTTATACATGTTTTCCGACGTAGGCATAATCCATGATATGTAATCAGAGGTTTTTTTTATTTACGAGTGAATAATTTTTTATTTGAATACAGAAAAATTAACTTTAGTATATAATTTTTTTTTATCATTCATTATCGATATCTTCAGTTTCTGTGTCATTAACAATATTCTTCACTAATATTCTTCGTAGTTGCATTGTGTTTGGGTATATACCAAGTATATGGAGAACAGGAAAGCTAATATTTATTCCCAAAATATATAGAAAAAAGATAGAATATTAGATGCGTTCTTAGACATAGAGGGAGCCTTCGACAACACATCCTACGAGGCTGTAGGCACAACTTTTGTTAGGAAATGCGTACCCATCACCATAAGTAGATGGAAATGTTAGGCACTAAAAATACTGTCACAAAAAGGACAAAATGTAAAAAAAAGTAATAACAACAAGAGGCTGTCCTCAGGGTGGTGTATTATCACCTTTGTTGAAGAGTCTTGTAGTGGATGAATTGTTAGAAAATCTTACCTCCCAAGGTATATTCTCCATTGGATTTGCTGATGATGTTGCTATCATAGCCGTAGGTAATCCAAAGAGGGCTTACAATTACACGGAAATGGCGTCTATCTGTAGGGTTATCAATAAACCCCTCCAAGACGACAATCATACCATTTACTTACAAGGAATAACTTCTGCCACACATGAAACCTATTCATCTAGATGGTGAAGTGATTGAAACGCAGAGAGGGGTAAAATATCTAGGAATTCTACCAGATAGTAGACTCCTTTTGAACAAACGCTTAAAAGCTATAGTCGGGAAAGCCACAAAAGCCCTAATGATTTGCAAGAGACTTGCAGGCAAGTCATGCAGATGCAAACCGAACATCCTTAGCTGGATATACACTATGATGGTAAGACCAATCATTACATATGGGGCGGTTGCATGGCACAAGAGAACCAAATTATCAAGAACAAGGAAAGCTCTAGAAAAAGTCTAAGGGCTCGCGTGTATCTGTATTACACGAGCAATGAGAACCTGCCCTACCGCAGCTATAGAAGTTCTCCTCTATCTATCCCCTCTACACGAGGCCATCAGAAGTGCGGCAATGGGAGTTATCTTGAGATCCTCGAAACAAATATCATCAAGTGGCACACTGATGTATCGAGTCCTAAGCAGAATAGTTTCAGATTTCTGAAACTGACTTCCATATCATCGCAATATCACTGAATCTTGTTGAAGTCACAGTGCAAAAGAATTCTGATGACCTCGACTTTGGGAGCTGTTCTGTACACTATTAGGTCGACGGCATACACAATTGCCCGAGTTAGACTACCTATTAGATCGCTGGTGTAAATGCTGAATAGAATCAGCGAGTTAACTCAGCTGAAGACCATTTTTAATATCGAAGATTGCGGTATGCAATTGTTAATGACACAGAAACTGAAGATATCGACAATGAATGATAAAAAAAAATTATATACTAAAGTTAATTTTTCTGTATTTTTCTGTATTCAAATAAAAAATTATTCACTCGTAAGTAAAAAAAACCTTTGATTACATATCATGGATTATGCCTACGTCGGAAAACATGTATAAAAAACGCGCACTGCATTCTACCTCGAGAGTGGTGAGGAAACGAGTGCATCGTCATAATATATTCGCTTTCTCAGCGCTCTACTCCGAAAACGGTTAATTTTACAGAAAAATGCAAGAGACATTTTTTGTAGACAATTTCACGACAAACAATTTTTATAATGACCTTTATTGACCTCTGAGCAATAGATCGCGAGATATTTGCGAAAAACTGATTTTTGTGACCTTTTGACCCCTATAACTTTTTTAGCCGGCACGATATCAATGTCGATTTTTCACATCTTTATTACAATGCCGTAATAAAGGTGTATACAAAAATTCAGCTCACTAGGAATTTTTCCGCAGATAAAACCTAAAATGACTGGATTAATAGTCTTATCCATATGATCGATCATACCAATTTAGGCACAACCAAAATTAAACGTGAAAAATATTTAGATTTTATGCGAAAAATAAAAAGATTGTAAAAGTAATTGCTATACGGAAAAATTAAAAATAGTGAAAATAAAAGATTATGTACGGTTTCTCTGAAAATTCTTTTTTTATATGGAGATACGTGTTAAAAATGTCGCACATTCTAAAACATATTTAAACATTGTACCTATTGGTCCTATGTGTCAAGTTCTGTATTTGGAAAAAAGATCGATCTCGGAATTTTGATCGAGAACACTCACTCACCCTCCATGGGGTAAGCTTTGACGTAGGGGAGTAGGGGCTTACAGTGACTTTAACGATGAAACCTAGAGCTGTGCAATCGCGGAATTCGTTTCCGCAGAGGGGCCTCCAATGGTCGACAGGTCGAAGTGGAGTAGGATATCACAACTAATTACCCTACAATGAAAGTGTGTACTCACCAAGGCGCTCGCAAAAAGACGGTAGATAGAGGAAGTTTTCTTAAGATAAAACATTAGTGTCTCCACTTCCAGTTAGGACGAACTACTTAGTGTTTATCTTACCGTGAGTCACTCTGAAATATTAAGAGAAGAGGTCAGTAAGGATTTTTCAGTACTAGCAAAGCTGCTAGAGATGATGGTGAATGAACCTGGTATGGGCGAATGGCAGATTTCATACCCCCTTAGTGGGATACTGGTATCAGATTATTCGACCTGCTGTCCTAAGGCCAAAGATGGGGCATGTCCCCCGAGTATGGGGGTTATATCGTGGGGTTAACTTCTCAACCACGTAAAATTTAACGGTTATGAAAGAGTGGGAGTGGGCATCAAAACCACCCTGCAACCTATAAGCTTAATATGTGCACGCGCCCCTACCCATAAAGCTGGACGGAGCATGTCCGGTGTACGATGTCAAAGTTGTGCTCAGGTACTTTAACACTAAGATCGGAAAAAAAGTCATCTTCAGCGGATTAATTTATAAGCACATTCTCCTCGAAACGGCAACAGACAATGGTTTAAGACTATTACATATATTTTGCAGCAGCTCGTTATTCGGTAATAAGTAGCTCTAGGTTTCCAAGGGTCAGAATTCACAAAGCTACCTGGCGTTGCCCAGACGGCCAAACCACAAACCAAATCGACCATGCGTTAAATGATGTAAGGCACGTATCTGACATTTTAGACTTTCGTGGATTTCGAGGGATAAGCATGGACTCTGACCATTTCTTATAGTTGCCGCTTAATTCAGAGCTCGACTCTCAAAGGAGAAGAAACAACGAACGGCCAAGGAAGAAAGAAATTACGTTGGGCGCCTCAGCATACTTGGAGATACCAGAACTTATAAAGAGCAAGCACCACCTCAACGAGAAGTTCTCCGATGGGCATTCACCTACCGAAGAAGCCAACAATCAGTGGTTCCAATATCGCGATATCATCAAAGATATCATCAAAGAAAGAATCCGTGGTATGATGATGAACGCTTTCAACTGAAACAGAAGATGCACTGCACATCCTAATATGCTGCAGTGAGAGAAGAGTATCGAGCGTAGAGGAGAGAGAAAAAGAAAATTAACGCAGCCTCGCAGCTCAAGGAGTCTCGCGATAGAAACAACATCCGGAAGTTTTATTAAAAAGCCAAGCAACTGGCTGCTGGCACAAAGACCGAACCGCAGGCTTTCTAAAACAATGAAGGTAACCTAGTCACTGAACCACAGGGAAATATGGATGCTTTCGAGTAGCATTTCCAGCAGCTGTTAAATCGACATCATGAAGAGCGTTTAATAGTGCAAGAAAACAACCCGCTTTCAATCAATAAAGAACAAATTCCACCATCCAGTATACTATATTTAGACCTAGCTATAAATAAGCTTAAGAACTAGAAGGCCGCAGGATTTGATGGCTTGCCTGCAGAGATGTTTAAATAAAAAGGTGATGTTCCAGTAGGGTATGCATCAAACCATTAACCAATAATGGATGGAGCTTAGCATACCCGACAACTAGACCACCTGATCCTATGTCTTCCTGGAACTATTGAGGCATATTTCTGCCAAATGTCGCATAAAAGATCCTATCCAACATACTCCATTGATTTGATTCTGTAATAATTAAGTCGGCTTCCGGCCCGACAGATGGACAATATACCAAATACTCACTTTGAGGCAAATCCTGGAAAAGGCCAACCAACCAATTTCAAGTCGAGACCTATCATCTATTTATCGACTTCAAAGCCCCATATGATAGAATTCATCGTCATGAGCTCTATATGGCGATGGCTGAACTTGGGATCCCGGGAAAACTGATCCAACTATCTCGCGAGACATTGAAAAATACGCGTTTGCAATGTGCAACTGAGAAGTAGCTCCTTTGAACTATTCCAAACACGCAAAGGTTTTCGGCAAGGAGATGCGCTATCATGTGATTTCTTCAATCTCGTTCTGGAGCAAATTGTGCACAGGTCAGGCGTTAACACGAAGGGCACTACTACTTCACTGCTACTTTGGCTCAGCAAAACAAATGGGTTCAAAACTTCGCACTCTTAAGACAAAGTACACTTTCAGGGACCCCTGCAATGTTGTTGGTAGATTTTGCGTTATTTTGGCGTTCGAATGTTGGCTAATTGACATTTGAACAGGTGGCCTCAAATTAGGCCACCAAACGTTGAAAAGTCGACTGCGAAGAGCCACCATGTCTACCGTAAAATAGTGGCAACGCGGGTAGCGCTTGGACTGAGAAACACTCATTTTGATGATAAAGTTTTATCATTTGTACGTGATGTGCAATCGTTTAACCTGCCATGGTGATTTGCCATCAGTCAGTGAATAATAAACAACAGATTTGTCAGATGTCACCAAACTAAAATGACCACCACAGACTGCTAGTATCTACCCACGCCAATTGAAAAACCACCTAGGACAAATTGGCAATCAATAGGCATTACATGTTCAAGATAAAATGGCTGTCAATACTCGAACTCCTTAAACGAGTGTCAAAACAAATCTGAATCTAGTTGAAAATGGTTTAACATTTTTGTTCGCGATGATATTAAACTTCAATCTAATAAAGTCTCCAATACGTCAAAATTTAATATCTCAGTAATAACCATTCTGTGATCATGAAATCAAACAAATGAAGATGAAGTGAAAACTAACTCCTTGGCGTATGACAGTTTTTTAATACTCGTATCTGTACCTACAACGGCAACGCTTCAAACCAAGTTACATTTTCTAGCAAGTGCTTAATCTTAAATCTACTAGCACATGAATTTCCATTTCGTCATTTTCGCATGTAAATTCATTTGCATCAGTACAAGGCAAAGCGAAGCTAAGTTTTCAAAAAGCACTCAATAGGAGACAAATTGAATTAAAACCTAAAAACTTAAATACAACCCTTAAGGCTTGTCGCGCAAAATGCAAACAGAGAATGTCGGTACTTCGCGCCACGCCGCTTTTACATGTTCTACTTCCGCTTCACACATAAGCCTATCTATCCAATACCTGTGTATACCTATTACCCATACAAAGTTAACTCTGTCACCTCCTGCATAATTCAGTAAGATTCCAGCTCCGCAATGAAGAAAATCATATCTCCAGAAAGTAAGACACCTAAAGGTTCTTGGCTCCCAGGAAGAATACTGCTTACAGGGGTATTCCTCTGTCTGTTACACTTCGCCTATAATTAATGTAAATGTGAAGGTATACAAGGTATATGGAAAGGTGCTTCCATTTCAGCTTGGATTATGTGCGGTTGTCACTTGAGCAGCAGAAGATTGTATCTGCCTTTCCCATAGGTAGTTTTTATCTGACAGGATTTTGGTTCTTTTTAACTTATTTTAAAATTTAGCTTGGTTATACCGTTGCAGCACTAGGACCAGTCTTAGAATGTGCAATCCAATGAAATGAAGCAAGACAAAAGGATAATGCTCTTCAAGATCTTCAAGATAGTGTCGAGACTGGGTGGGTGACACAGGGATCTGGTATGTCTGTGTTTCTATTGTCTAGTTGGGTTTAGTTTTCCTTCAGAAGGCAAGAGTAATCTGCCTGGCAGGAATTTGGGTTAATTGACATTCAAGTTTGCTTCCAACCACTTCTGGGGTTGGTGTTACAAGTAAAAACTTTTTAATAGAGGCAACGCAACAGAAGACATTGCAATCACTCAAAAGAAGTACGACACATAATATTATAAGGTTTGTGCAATGTGGAACGCATGTAGTAACACTACAGGGTGTGTGGCTTTTCTTTGTTTTATTAACTTAAGTAAATTTAATTTAATAATAAATAATAATAAAAGCCGAAAGCCTTTGCTGCTGTTTGCTCTTCCTTTTATTAATAGCAATTTTAATTGTATATTGATTTATTAATAAGTAAATAAATAAAAAAACTCAATTTTCTTTTCCATTCGACCGCTCAATGGAACATGTATTTTACTGTTCCATATCACATAAATGCGGGTGTGCCGCAGGGTTCCGTCTTGTTACCGAGTTTCTTCCTATAGTGTCGAATTTAATGCCTACTACTTTGACACAAACTGTCATTGTTTAAGGACTGTTCAGATGCAGTTTAGTCAAAACAAAGTGTCACCCCGAAAGTAGTTAAATTTGTTAAAGTTCTTAAAATAAAGTATAAATTAAGTTATAGATTTTGAAAAAGAAATGGGTAGATTTTGACAGTTCATGGCGGGCATGTTGTTTTATCTGATGTAAGTTTTCCTGTTTTTTATTCATTTTTGGAACACTTTCGAGTAAGCAATATTCCCATGACAATTCACTGTATTGATCAACACCCCGTGAGTTTGATGAGCCGCATTTCAGCAAAAATTCATCCTTATACGCAAAACAGATTAAACCATCAACAGCACCAGCATCGTTAACAGCAAACAGCACGCTGACCAGCAAACATTTCTCAAACACATTGCCACCAGCACCGTCATTTCATCTGCTTGACATTTTATATCGAAAAAAAATTTTTTCATTGTGGTGCTAGTGAATATTGCAGTGGGAAAGTTGACAACACTGCACCAGCAACAGCAAATTTAGGACTTTGGCCTAACGACGCTGTTGGCGTTGCTGTTGCTGCTCTGATGTGTGTTGAACAATTGAAATACACTGGTTCTAAATTAATGGCGGCTGCTGTTGCTGTTGACGGTGATGTTGCTGGTTCAATCTGTTCCGCGCTTTAGAGTTCAATTTGTGGCTGAACGAGTTTGTCAACAAGCAAAATGGCGATATTGGTACGTGATAAATCCTGTACGAAGGCTACAGAAAGACTGCAAAATGCAGACGAAAAAGGTATTGGACGCAACAATGGCGTATCAAATTTAACGAAACAAAATCGACGCATATAAACTTTACAAACAAAAAACTAAATAATGTTCCAATTTTTATCAAAGGTAAAGCTGATCCCTACGTCGATACTGCCAAATAGCTGTGAATAACTCTTGATGTAAATCTAAAATGCAAAGAGTACATCGAAAATAAAAGAGTAAAACTGAACTTAGACTAGCCGCGAACTGGCAACTGTAATCGAAATCGAATAGTTTAATCACCAGTTAATAGAGTACCGCGCACTGGCAACTCTTTACTCACGTTCACACTCTCTCTTACGCTTATAGAAAATAGCTCAACTGTTGCGATGGCAATCGTTTAGTTTGTGTCAAAACATAAACTTTTTAGTTTCGATAATCGAGTTGCTCTACACCCAAAGAAAAACCTGTGTAAAATTAACCTAAATCGGGGTTTAACTAAGTTACTCCTAGGGCAGTTTTGAACTTGGTAAGTTCTAAGATAACATACCTTAAATTGCTAAGGCAAAACAAATTTACCATAGTTCTTTGGCTAAATGAAGCTTTCAGATAAGGTAAATCTAGCAGGAATAAGATAATTTTTAACTAGTTTCTCTTTCAATGAGAGGTGATAAAAAGAGAACAGAATATTTGTAAGCTCAATAAAGAAAGAAACAAAATACTTTTTAAGCTTGTGTGTATCAGTGGCGTGGCGTCCATATAACCCGATTCCTATCGGGTTACCTTTTAAATTTTTTGCTAAACAACAATGTTTACTAAATAACAAACGACCTTGCTGCACAAGAATGTTTACTAAATAACGACCAACATAAAACCCACTTTATATATTAAATACATACGTATCTATTCATTTTCATTAACCTCCACAAGCTGCACACACCACCAACTCAATTGAACTTTATTCCCATTTTTCATTCAAATACACACCACACCAGCACCACACACGTTATTATCATGAGTAATTTCTTCCACACTCTCTGCCCACAAGGCAAAGCAAAAGCAAGAAAGCAACCCGAAATATCTCGGGTTATAAGATCTGTCGCTGGATAGAACAATGTTAGTTTTCTTTCTCTGTTTTACTAATCGTTTTTCTGAGTTTGGGTCGACTCCGTCTAACGCCCGCTGTCTTATGCAAAGAAATAACCCGCTTTTCTTCGACTTATTTTTGGTGAATGTTGTGTTGTGACTTGTGAGGTGAGTATATCCAATTCCAAAACCAAGTCACTTGGTGAATGGTGGGTTGCGCAGATAGAGCAAAAAAATGGTGCGCAAGAAATTTAACTAGTGAGGAACTGAAGACTGAAACTGAAGGAGAAGGTTATTTGTGTTTGTTAAATTTTGTTTTATTTATTTATTTATTTATTTATTATAATTGCAATGTTAAATCGTAAAGATAATGAAAGAGGAAAGCATTAACAGTAAAGTCATCAGCCTAAATTTTGTTTTATAAGTACACTTCTCTGCCTCGCTTTTCACCTACTTATTTGCTAAATTGTGTGAGTTTTTTCTACCGCTGCACTTTCTTGGATTAATTAAGTATGTCATTCATTCATTCATACATATTTAATGAATTCTCAGTAAGAAGACTGAGAAGACAGGCTGTCAGATTTAGCACTTATTTCCACAGAAAAGCGGCTTCTTCTAAGAAAAAGGAATAGACCTGCCTTTTATGAAAAAGTTTTAGCAGATTTTATAAAAAAAAAAATCGTAGAATAGCTTTAGAATATACGTAAATAAGAGAAGTTTTTTTAGTAACACTTTTTATAATTTCTTATTTGTTTAGAAACGCAAACTTTTGCTATTTTTTTTAATAACATACATTATTATATGTATTTATTGTAGCCAAAAATATTACATTTCTTATACTTAAACCCATATTGCACAATTTACAGAGATTGGTAGCATACATAAATCATCTATTTGTAAACTTTTGTACATAACTATTTATTTTTAATTCATATTTTTTATATCATGATATTGAATTACTTGAAAAAATTAATTGATTTATTAGCTTATTTATCTCATACTTATATTTATTTTTGTTTTGAAGTTCCTTATTTTTTATTTTTTTCATAACTGCATTTGCATTTGTCAGAAACGGTTTCTTTCGAAGCCACTTTTATTATGCTTTAAGATTATTTATAATTTATAAATTAATGATTTGAAGTATACAAAATTGGCATGAATTGCTTCGCTTGTTTGTTTTGAAAATCAAAACTGCAATACATTTTTTTAATTTAGGATACATATCGATATTAGAATTAATTATCGTTTGCAGGTAATAAGTCTAAGCTTCGACTTACCATTTGAAATTATTCACGCCACGCCACTGGTGTGTATACTATACCATACATGATGTGCTATGCCAACAAACTGATAGGCTTGATATAGTATTTATTTTGTAAGTCGATCAATATTATTATATTAATGGCGATGCATTATATTTACTATTTTGCACATATGGCAACCGAAATGTAAATGCGGTTGAAATTGTATCTACTAATTCTTACATTTTACGTCGAAAAAACACAAAGCGCCTTCAAAATAATGCATATTTTAATTATTTTATTTATAACTTTTATCGGAAAAAGGGTTACCATATATTTTTTCGTAAGCAAATAAAATCCAAATTAACTTTAAAATCTGTTTTGTTTTTATTTAGGTCATGGGTCATTTGCGTTTGAGAGTTGATAGGAAACCGGAAAGGTCAAATTTAATACAAAATATTCCAAATTACACACTGAGAAGCTTATGCTGCTTTTACAATAGTAATAAAATCTCATCTTTTCTGTAATTTTCTACTATTACTCTTGTCACAAAAAAATTACTACTCGTGTAATACAACATAAGAAATACATTTTTTTTTATCAATTGTGAACGAAAAGGTAGTAAGTAGCAATAAGGTCTCCAAGATGTTAATTTATTTAGTATAAATTGAAAAAAGTTACACAATATATTTTATAATAAAATACTTTCTATGTAATCACCACAATGCGAAACGAAAACTTTAACATACCACCTAATACATTTTAAGTCAGTCAAGTGCTACAGCCAAGTTATTTTATGGAGATCATAATTTTTTAAGATATGGTAACCCTCAAATACTTCGCTTGTTTATATAAATATGGCTGCCGCTTCTTTACAATTTATGTTTACTCACGTGCGAGTGAGAAGAGAACGTTGACATCAGAAAAGTAGGTAAGTTTACCTGTTCGTGAGGTAAATCTGCTTAAATATAACTTGATTAACCAGCACATTTTCTAGATCTGTGGAACTTTACATTAGCCCTAAGGCAATTCTGCCCTTAGGTTAAGGTAATTTTTATTACCTTAGTACCAGGTAAAATTATCTAAGTCCTAAGTAAAAGTTTAACATAAATTGCCTTAGCCCTAGGCAAAGTTATGCTAGAAAAAATTTTGCACAGAAATTACCTTAGTTCCAGCTAAATTACCTTAGTTCTAGGCAAAATTTTTTTACATTATTTACCTTATTACTATGCTAGGAAACTAACATCCATATAAACAAATTTAACCTATTTTTTTAAGGCACGGTAGCCTATTCTAGGTTAATTTACTTTAGGATTTTCGAGCATAAATTGCCTTAGATCTAAGGCAAGTTATGCTCGAAAAATAACATCCATACAAAAAAGTTTGCCTAAGGCGTTTAAGGCAATTTTACACAGATTTTTTCTCTGGGTGTAAGTGCGCGGTGTCCCATATAAGCCCGTATGTTTGATTTTAGCAACCAAACAGTTGCGAAACTAAAAATTGAATGTGCGCAATCGTTTAGTTTGTGTCAAAACACAAACTTTTTAGTTCCTGGAATCGAGTTGCTCTAAGTGCGCAGTGTCCCATATAAGTCCATATGTTTCATTTTAGCAAATAAACAGTTGCGAAACTAAAAATTGAATGTGCGCGCCTGGCCTTAAGATACAGAAAAAAATACTAGATACTAGAACAGAACTCTACCTACCTATCAGAACAAAATAATGTTATGCATTATAGTGTTATACAAGTGCCGAAACCCGTTTGGATGTATGGTATCCAGCTGTGGGGTTGAGTTCATACAAAAATTCCAAGCCTAACAGCCCGATTCTCCCCCTTGTGAGGAGTCACAAGTCACAAGCTCTTGTGACTACTCCTTGTGAGGATTGTTGTGATTCGATAACATTTTGGTATTCTCCCCCTAATCGTCACAAGAAAACTCACAACGAAACTCACCACCGCATGGTGAGATTTTTAAGTGTCATTATTTGAACAGCTGATTATTCAAAACGAAGAAAATACAAAACGCAAGTTAACATTATTATATTTTATTATTATTATGGTATTATTAAATAAACTGACTATCGTGAGGCTTCAAGCTCTGATATCCCAGCATAAAGTTTTCCGAAAGCGACAAAACTTTATAAATGTATTGTTTTGGAGCACGAATGGTTCATTTGTATCTCTCAAAGTTTTCAAAAGCCGTCGGCGCTGCAAACTTCTTGATACGATTAGTTTCTTAAAAAAAATTTGTTTATTTAAAAATGTTACTTTTCATTTTCGTGGGAAAGATCAGCAATAATATTCACTAGAGCACTTCCATTTTTGTGTACTCATAATTATTCACAAATCTAGAAAATTTTCTTACAAAATACGCTGAATGACAATCCAAGAAATATTAAACATTTATGAGTTGTGACCTGTTCTGAAGGAGATCACAGTTTCTATTGTTTTTGTGACTCTCACAAGTTGTGACTGAGCGGCAGAATTCGAAAAAGTCACAAAATCAATTTCACCTCTTCTTGTGACTTGTGAGGCATCACTGACTTTGGGGAGAATCGGGCTGTAAGTCGTTCGTTGAATAATAAAAGCCTCTCGGTACATAGGAAGTAGCGATCTACATAGTGACTTTCAAATTGAAATTGTCACAGAAGAGAAGTGGTTAAAAACCACGCTGCATCACACAATCAGCGGCTGCCAAGTCATACCAACTCAGAGATGGAAACCGTCTTAAATATAAGAGACAATGTTCGGAGACTTAGAAGAACCAAGCCTCTTGAGTAATGTAATGTAAGTAAAATAATTTTTTTCTCCCATCTTGAAGGTTATGTATATTGAGAAACTTTTATTTATTTTAAAAAAATCGAACACATATCTGTGGGGCAGTTTTTGAGAAAAAAAAATATTTATAAAATATCGAAAAAAAACATATGGCAGGTACCGTTATTTTTGGTCTTAAAAACGTGTGTTAAAAACTATATCTACCAAGAAAAAATATGGATAGTTGGTCTGTGCCAAGAAAAAATTCAATTAACTTCTTTGAACGACGAATAGAACCCATGAAAAATCCTTTTTCTTCGGCCAGGCGTCCTCATTAAAGCGATAGAGAATTTTTTTAGCGAAAAATACCTTCGCTTCGTCCAAATAAAATTAGAAAGTCAACGGCCCTAGTATTTGATGAAAGCATCGCTTCCCATCGATCAGCGAAATCAAGCATCATTGTGCGTGGTTATACTACGTTTTCACCAAGAGTAAATCCGGGATTTAAGTGGATTTACCATAAATCTTCTTTAAATCTCGAAGATTTACCATACCAATTTATTTCGTAAATCTAGTAGATTAGAAATAAATCTCTACTAAATCTTCATAGGATCGATGGGTCGAAGTTCGAACTGATCTAACATCCATACGGTGCTAAGCTATCTCGATGATTTTTCATCGTTTGGCACAAATGAAACTCTCTTTCTCTCGCTTCTACTTTATAAGAAAAATTGAAACAACATTAGCATTTTGAAGATGCTGTCAAAGTTAATTTTCTTATTAATCTTTCAGTGCCGTGAAAACATCACATAAATCTCTTGCCTTAAATCTCAGATTATCTTTTGGTGAAAACGTAGTATTAATACATGGATGGGGGACCGTTCAATACCAACCGTCTGCTGTTGACATATGTTTCTTTTGTTAAATTTTCTTTTTGAGTGCCTCCCTCTGTTGCAATGTCTAAGCCAATCCGATGGTGTCAGTTGCCAATTTGCTAGTACTTTTGCTTTACTTTCAGTCAGTGTCTATTTCGTAGATTTATCTACAGAGTAGTGTAATAAGTAATGTAAAATTAGTAAGCGGAAAGCTGACTTAAGAAGGTTCTTAGCAAAGCCACAAGTAAAGGGTGACCAAGTTTATTTTAAAAAAATCAATAAGATTTTACTTTATTAGTAATAGCAAACATTCCCATTAATTTTGGAATACAACGTACTTCAAGAACTTTCCTTAGGCTAGTGCGTGAAATGTTAAGCTGTTGAGATGGATGGCAAGTTAATGTTCGTGAATTGAGTCTCACCCTCTCGGCTACAGTAGTCACATTCTCACATTCTGTGAATTTGGGATCGAAAATCGCCTGAGTTTGTTCCTTTAAAAAGGGTTTAGTGCCACGAACATGGCTAGGCACTACCCAACCCCATTGATTTTTAAACAAAATATCGATAGGATGCACATATAAAAGAAATGTAGGAAGTAGGAAGGCAGTTTTTTTCTTTAAATAATTTATGTGTAGTAGGATGGCCAACTCAATCCCCTGACCTTAATCCAATTGAGCACCTTTGGTCTAATTTGAATGACAGGATTCAATTAGATCACAGTTACAATTTACTATCTTCTTGGAAAGGTCTCCAAAATTAATGGGAGAAAATTCCAGCGACAGCTATTCACAATATGGGGTGAGTCAAATAAAAAACCACTTCTGAAATGAAAATATATATCATTTTAGAAGCCTTTTTTAAAAATATTGTTTATTTCTATCATGAATTTTGTAAAATATTTTTCATGACTATTTTTCTGGTCGTAGGATAGATTTAATATCAAAAATAAATAAAGTGTTGTAAGAAAATTAATGAAAACATTCCATAATAAAAAATATATGGATCTATCTTTGGTGTTGCAATTTATATTGTCGGACAGTGTATATCACAAGAAGTATCACAAGTTTCCGCGCTTAACCAAATGCTTTGATGTTGCTAATTTGTACCTCATGTGTTAACTGAAAATGATTTTCGATTTCTTATATTTGTATTTAAGGATTTCGAATAGTGTTTCAAATGTTCTTCAGAAACTAAAAAAAATCCTATTCGAAAATCAAGTGTTATTCAATTTTTTTATTTTTTTTTTTAATGTTAAGAATGTCTTTCAATTTTTGGCAACATATTCACTTTGTGTTATAAGTCTTTTTCACAAAACTATGAAGTTTAGAACTGTGGTTTGGGATCCGGTTTCCAAACCACCCTGTTCAACTATGGTTTCTCAAAACAATTTCAAACTAACAAAGAATTCCCCTACTTCCAGAACCGTGATTTTAGCTTACATTCGCCCCCCATCAGGAAGATTGTGAAACAAGGAATTTTGATTGAATTCGGTGATGTTAAAACTTTTAACCACCAACAATGTTTGGTGGCTTTATGTTGTTTCTTGTGACTCGAGGAACAAAATAAGAAGAATCTTTCTAACAACTAAGCACTTTATCTTGAGATCATCAACTGAGAGAAGCCCCTTTAATTTGTTTTGCAAAAGAAAACACTACTCTCGCACATATTCTCAACTTTAGCTTGCCTCAGTCACTTTAAACGAATATTTTCGATGATAAAAGTTTTTCTTTTACGATCTTTCTGGGTAACTAGAGTGGCGGCAAAAATCAGGACACATCCTCCGAAAAATCTGGTGACAGCAGAATCAAGAAGGGCAAAAAAAAAAAAACACTTGCCTTTTAGATAGTTCAAACATTTGTGCATCGTTAACTGAAAACAACAGGAGAGGTTTTATTTACCAGATGCCGGAAATTTAGTCTCCTTTCATTTAAGATGCAGTCAAAGTCAAGGAGTCTAAGCGATGTCAATTGCTTCAGTTTGTATACGTTTCAGGGAAGTTGGTAGAATACTTTGGGTTATAAAAGGCTTTGGATAATTTGAAATTGTAGGATGCAGGAGCATAAAAAAAGGATGTGTAATAGAAATAAATGTACATATCCACTTTACTTCAAAACCTATTTCAATTGAACTTGATACATTTGTGCAACCTGAATTGAAATAGTTGATGGAGAGTTTTCATTTAAAGATAAAACAGGCAAAGTTCTGTTTTAAGAATCCAGAACAACTTTTGAAACTACTCGGCCTCGCTTTGATTTCCAGGATCAAAGCATTAGAGATGTGACCAATATTGAGCGGGAGTCACTGCTGCGGTCTCATTTGGCTTCGGCTGAAAAAATTTAAAATTTTAAGTCTTATTCATTTTAGCGAAAAATTCTTATAATTTCTGTTTCCGACTAAAGGCAAACAGCGTCAAGAAATGGTATGAAACTCCCAGAGCTTGTCCTCCTTTTAGGACTTCCTTTTCTAGGGAAGAAGTAGTTTTAAGTATGTATATTTGTCATATATTTTGCTCCGTATTCAACATCTTCATAAAGTGCAAAATTCTAAGTAATCTTGAGCTTAACTCAAACTTAACGGATGATGGCATGTGTAATTTGTCCTGCCAACTCCTTCTATATTTGAATTATATCAAGACAGGTATCGAAAGAAGTAGTGCCTCTTGATATGTCGATTTGTTGAACTGTCATTCTGTAAGTTTTTGTTCGATTCACAGCCGCTGTCAACTTAAGAAAAAAAAAATTGTTTTCAGAGGAATCAGAAGACTTGGCAGAAAATTGACGATTCCTTCATTCCTCCCAATAACACGCACACAAGAATGGTGGAAAATTGTAACTCACTAGGTTCAGGTTATCTACGCTGTTGTTTCTCTCTGATAGGTATTATAGGCCGAGTTTTGGATTTGGAAAAATTTGAAATTACAAATAAACACGGAAAAATTGGGTTTTGCAGTTCGATCTGCCTTTACCCCGTATGTCTGCAACTCGATAATACAGCCTTAACCGCTAAAGTTATTTTCTTAAAACTTGGTACGACCCTTATTCAGTGATTCCCTTCAGCAGAAATTGAATTTTTTACTTAGCTTCAAAACTATCGGTACCTGTCTTACAGCTCTACCAATTTTGATTGAAAAAAAATATGAGTATGGTTTACGTTTTGGTGAAAAAAAATCAAGAAAAATGTCTTAAACGGTACCTGTTAACCTTATCATGAACGATAGAACGATATGATAAAATAATATCTTATACAAACGAGTGAACTGTTAATATTTTTTTAAATTATGTATTTCCTTTAATGTATATTAATACTTAAAACGATACACTAACTTTTTTGTGAGACGAATCTTAAGGAAATTTCGAATAATGAAATTTTCCTTGAGCGGGCACCAACGGTGTAAAATTTTTTTTTTTCTGCCTAAGGGAGTCGTCCGACTAAGGGAAACCAAATAAAGTAAAGTTTTCATCTTGGTAAAATTATTTTTTTTTTCTTCCTAGACCAAACTGTGTCCGAAACCAGATTTTTTAAAACAATTCACAGGTCTTTTCGTCGTTATAAGCTACCAAGAATTATTAATAAAATATAATATCGCGTCCACAAAATTAACCCTTTCGATTGGTGGATTGTGAGCTTTTCATGAAATGCTTTGAAATAAAAAGGCAGTTGTGAAATGTAACCTTATATTTATCCATAATCCGTAGGCTGAACAAGACGGCCTTATGTTTGATGGAAGATGCATAACTTTTAAATTTTGCAGCTTTTAGGTCGTAATGATGCATTGTCAGGAAAGAGCCCAATTTTTTTTTCTGAAGGGCTTCCTTTTCTTGTCTAATGAACGAAGTCACTTAATCATAATTTTTACGCAATTTCCACATGAATCGTTGTAGACGGCATCGAAGAAGTACCGTTGGCAAAGTTGACATATTTAATTCTGCTCTTGTGTCTTTAAAAAATGATTAATTATTTATATGCGAAATTGCTGTCCGAGTCCGTATGAGGAAATATCTACCCAAGAGAAATTGAAAATCATACAACTTGTATGGAGAAAGTTTCGTACAAAAAAATATGTCTGCCTCAGGAAACGTCGGCCTACGGGGGGAGGCAAAGGGAGATATCCCAGTATGTATATGCAAAATTAATTTAACTATTAAAAAAATTTTTCTTGCGGTTTTATAAAATTTGCTTTTTCAAAAATTCATATTTTTCAGAAATCAGACGGCAATATTGAATTGTATGCATTTGAATACTATTTTTTAATTACATCCACGTTTGTACAACACATATACACAATTTTTATATTCGAAAGTAAGAGAAAGTACGTGTGATCCAGTCGTGCATTTTTTTTTTTTTACTTTCGTAGTAGACTGCACTGTTCTTTTAGTTAACTATCCGCCAGACGCTGCTACTATTCTTGTTTTGTATTTTATTATTGCGATCTAGCAGCAATAAGCATTAAGTGAGAATCCTATCGTCACAGAAAAATACAAGCAATATCTATTTATTAGGTACAATTTGCGTTCATCAATAACACACTTCACATTCAGTCTATACTTCAAATATGACATACCTGTATTTGTAATTACAAGAAGTACTGATGGTATTAATAGTATTATTTATAATAACAAATTTTTAGTTTAATATTTAAAATATTATAAATTCATTCAATTTGTTTGGTTTAGATTAACAGCGAGTTCCAAAATCGAGTGAAATCGAAATGAAAACGAATTTCCACACCGAGTGAAAAGAAGACAAGTGTTCGAAGTTCATTCGAACCCATCAGGAATTGTCTGTAGTTAAGAGATTCGTATCATACTATAGATTTGATAAATGAGTCTTTCCATCAGTGCCTCCCAATCAGTTAAACTTCCATTCCTCCATCGTTGCAAATTGCAACCGCGAGCTTACGTTTTTTTGCAAATGGAAATTCTAAAGTTCAGTTGGAAAATATTTTGATATCGGTCTTGGTTAAAATACTATGTCAGAGATTTTGATTTAGAGAATATTATTTTAATGTTATTTTGTTGATTGTCTACAATACAAAAATCCCATAAAAAAATTAGATGGGCCTTATTAGATACATACATGAAAAATTTTCTTTTAGTTTTTATTTCTTTTTCATTAAATTTTTGTTGGGTTATAACCGAAATGTTAACTTTACAAAAATGGGGAAATTGGAGGGAAGCCGACATGGAAAATGCCTTGAAGTCTGTGGAACGTGGCTCGATGTCACAATATGGCGCTTTCAGGCGCTTCTAAATTCCAAAAAGAACACTCAGTATTCACATCAACTTTTCGATAAAGCTGTCTATCGATCATTCATCAAGCACCACTGGGACCAGGAATTTCTCAGATTTACCATAAAGCATACAAAAATGAAGTTAGATAAAACATGTTTTAACGCAATTCTATTAAATGTTTGGCTGAAATGTATGACATGTATGACACTTCACCCCAGATTTTGATCTTGATTGAAAGTTGAAATACCAAAAATTATTGCCAACTCCTAAGCTTAAAGATATCAAGACTCTTCGAAAGAATGCCCTGAATTTTAAGGGTCAGCAAGTTACAAAATCGAAGATCGAGTCGACTCTCAAGAGGCATCAAGCGGGATTTCGCAGTGGTCGATCATGCGTCGATCACATTGACACCTTGCGAATTATCCTTGAACAATCATCGGAGTATCAATCGCCGCTTTACCTCATGTTCGTTGACTTCGAAAAGGCCTTTGATCGCGTCAGTCGCGATGCTATCTGGAGATCGCTTGCTGTTAGAGGAATTCCTGATAAAATTGTTGCTTTAATAAAAGAATCGTACAACAACGCAAAGTGCGTTTTTTTGCTCAGTGGACAGCTTTCCGATGCTTTTGAGGTGCGACAAGGAGTGAGACAGGGTGATGTACTGTCACCGATCTTATTCTTACTTGCAATCGATGATGTTATGACTGCCACGGTGGGTGAAGGTGAGAGACTTGGTATACAGTGGGGCCTATTTCACAAGCTTAGCCATTTGGACTGTGCTGACAACATCTGCTTAATGGCCAACGGAACCTGACCCCTAAACCTAATGTGTCACTCCCTTCAACAAAATGGTGAGGCGATTGGCTTAAGGATTAATGCCATAAAAACAAAAATAATGCACACCAGCCGGAACCAACAACAACAGGTTATTGTGAGGCAGGAGACAATAGAAGAGGTCACTCAGTTTAACTATCTGGGTAGTTATCTGGCACCCGACGACGCGACGGTGGAACAGACCTGGACGTCATCAATAGAATAAATAAAGCTCGTAGTGCATTCGGAATGCTTTCTCCAGTGTGGAGCTCCACAAAAATATCGCTTCGTACTAAGTTGAGACTGTTTGAATCCAATGTCAGATCTGTGCTGCTTTATGCTTGTGAAACGTGGAAATGCTCTACCAACATCTCGAGAAGGTTGCAAGGCTTTATCAACCGTTGTCTGCATTACATCCTAAGGATCCGGAGGCCGCAAACAATATCAAACAATGAATTGTGGCTTAGGACTGGACAAACAAAAGTGGATGATGACATCAAGCAAAGAAAATGGCGCTGGATCGGCCACACACTGAGGAAGCCTGATGACAACATAGAAAAGCAGTGCTTTCAATGGTATCCTCAAGGTGCGAGGCGGCTTGGAAGACCAAAGGGAACATGGAGATCAACAGTCATGAAGGAAGCTCGGTCCCTAGATTTGTAGTCGTGGGCACAGCTGAGGTATCGTGCTGGGAATAGAGTGAGATGGAAGGATCTGGTGGACGACCTATGCTTCAGGAGGAGTTAAAGTGTTGCTGCTAACAGCAACCGGAAACTAAGAAAGAAAAAAAAGAAAGAAGTTACAAAATATTTTTTGTTTGACAAGAATATGTCACCTAAGTCTCCAACATCAAAAACTGTTCGAAAGCAAAAGTGTGGCACCGAAGCTTGGTATTGTCATATTAGCAAAGAAGGACGCATGGGGGATATGAGGCAATGTCAGAGTTGTGGAGCTTGGTACCACGAACTCTGTGATGGGTTAACTGCAGCTAACCTATTAAAGAGTCAAACCTCAACTCACACTGAACTATTATGTGTCTGTATTTTTGTTAATTTTTACTTGCGACTTATAGGTACTATAAGGCAAGTTATGCATTCGTAAAAAAAAACGAACTCGAGATTTTGATCAAAGTTGACATTACGATGATAGCGAAGACTAAAAAAGTGGGTCTCGCAATTCTGTCTGTCTGTCTGTCTGTCTGTCTGTCTGTTCGACTACAGGCTAAACGACTCGGCCGATTTTCTTTAAACTTGGTAGATATCATTTTTAATTTTTTCCCCCCACACGTTTTTTTCTTTTTTTTTTTAAGACCAAAAATAACGGTACCCCCCATACGATTTTTTTTTTCGAAATTTTATAAACATTTTTTTTTCTCAAAAACTGTTCAACAGATTTTAAAAATAAAGATACAGAAAAATTTCATTTAATTAAATCTAGGCATTGGTTGCAAAAAAAATTTCCGAAAAATGGTTATTGAGGGTACCCCCCATGGAACCATTTTTTTTGTTTTTGATTTTCTCAAAAACGTTTCAACCGATTTTGATAATTTTTTTTTTGCTAAAGCTCCCCAAAAACATTAATAGAATTGTGTACTCAAATTTTCAAAAAATTTTGTTTTGGATTTTTAAAAAAAACTTCAAATTTTTTTTTTCAAAACTCAATATTTCGAAAACCCCCTGTTAGATTTTTTTTAAACTTGATAAATAAAAGTTTCTCAATATGATCTACAAAATGTGAAACAAAATTTTTTATTTTACCTAAAAATAAAGGTACCTACCATACAAATGCTAAAAAATTAAAAAAAATGGTTTTCAAAAATCGTATTTTTTTCGAAAACGGCACCTAGAATTTTGATAAAATTTTTTTTCTTTCAATTAATTTTTACGATCTTTAATTTAATAAAAAAAATTTTGAAATTAAGATATTACAGCTTGTACCTACCATAGAACCATTTTTTCGAATTTTGAATTTCTCATTATCCACATAACGGATCTTATTACAAATTTTAATAGAGAAGCTTCTAAAAAGTCTAAAACACATTGCATTTCAAAACTTTAAAATAAATATTTTTTGAATTTTTGAAAAAAAAATCTATTTTTTTCTTTTTTTTTTTGAAAATTCGATATCTCCGAAACGGGTCAATATTTCTTTTCGTAAATTTAATTTTTATTCGAACAATAATAAAAACTTTAAATTAGCGTACCAAAATTTTTTCTTAAAAAGCTTTTAAAAAGTTTGTATATAAAAGCTTCTTTTAAAGAAACCACTACAAGGACTTATAATTTTTGTTCTTGCATAAATTCATATTTGCATAGCATTCTGTTACTACTAAAAGAATTTAAAAATTAATTTATCCTTATGAACAGTTTTCTCTAATAACATTCGTTTTTAAAATTCCCAGTCGATTACATAGGAGCAAGTTCGTGCGACCCAGTCGTGCATTTTATTTTAAGTTTGTTATGTGATATTTTACCCAAGAAAGGCGTTTAAATTATGTTTACCGTTCAAAACGAAAATGTTTTTTTAGGAGGACGTTTTTAGTTTTTTTTTTAAATAAAACATATATTTTTTTGTATATATGTAGATATTCACCCCTATGGCAGAATTCCAAACTTTTGCTATTAGTGAATCCGACGAAAGAAAGTTGAACGAATGTCGGTAACATGCCCTGCACCACCGACATTTTGTTAAAACATTTTGGTATTACTAAATTCGCAATCAATTCGTACACCATACAATTTCGGGAAGAATCTTATGTGAATTTGTAATTAAACAAAAAAAAACTAAAATAAATAATGGAAAACACAAAAATTTAAGTCAAAAGTTAATCATAATGAATATTTAAGAGTTTGTAACGGTTTTATACCTTTCTTTAATGCACATAAGATATGCTTAACCCACAGCGTCCCCAAGACCACAGGATTCCCTGAGTCCAACCGCGGATCATAAAAAAAAGTTGTTCAGTCGAGAAGGCACTGGCTCGGCATGCTTGCTCACACCATTGGCTAGCTCGTCAGTGGGGTGGGTACTTGCACCTACGCTGAACTACCGCACTTAAATCCATGCCGATCTTCACACATTCAAAAAAAAAATCATCATAATAAAAGAAAACCCGTTGAAAATAATTTGTATGGGATCCCTAGGTATAATTCAGGGATCCGGAGTGTATCCCTCCCTCTGTCTTAATTCACTTCGCAGGAATTAAAACTCCATGGTTATTTTACCACTCCATGCTTATCGACAACAACCCCTAATTTAAAGCTAATCGGTAGATTTAAGCTTCTCTCATACTAAAAACACCTCGTTTATCGTCGATATGCCACATCACTTTAACCCTCCAGTTTGTCTTATTTTGGATTGTATGTCACCATATGAATATTTTTGTTCTGATTTTGTTTTGTTTTTGTCTTTAATGTATTTTCTGTCGACACGCGCCGCCGCACAGTGCGGCGACCAGTGGAAAAAAGTCAAAAAATATGACCTTCTAAAACCGGTTTTGAAAAATGCAAAATTATAGCCAGAACTTTAACTAGATGAACTGTAAATTTTTTTTCTGTAAAATGCAACTACAGCAAGCTATACAACCTCTTAAGTGCTAAACACATGAGCTGCGAACTGCGAATGCGAATAAATATTTGTAAGCTATTTTCACAGCTAATATCAATTTTTGTTTTGTTTTTACTTTACGACGAAGTGAATTAATGATCGAATCAACTATTTAAAAGGAAAACACTGCATAAAATAATTATAAATTGAAGTATTTTGTATTTTAATATTTTTTTACGCGACCAACAACGTATCTTCTGCGAACTGTCAAATGAAAATTTGAAATACAAAATATTTCAATTTATAATTATTTTATGCAGTGTTTTCCTTTTAAATAGTTGATTCGATCATTAATTCACTTCGTCGTAAAGTTAAAACGAAACCAAAATTGATATTAGCTGTGAAAATAGCTTAAAACGATATATTCGCATTCGCAGTTCGCAGCTCATGTGTTTAGCACTTTAAAGGTAACATGTCAAAAGTAGGCCATTTAGTGATGATCTACGAAGCTAGGCACCACGGAGTTAAATTACTCCAAATAAACCGGTTTTTAATTGGATACTCTTTAGAAGGGTAAGCCAAACATATTTTATTGTTTTTTTTTTTGCACTCGAAACCCTTCGATCGTTTTAAAAACGGTTAAGTAACGGTTTATTTCTACCAAAACAGCTTATTTTCAAACTGCAGCATCACGTTTTATTCACGTGTATTCATCAAAAAAGTTAGTAGGATATAAAGTGGGAAATACGATCTTTCCAAAAAAGTAACATTCATCCACGTCCGTCCACGTCCCTCCTTGTAACAACTGTTTGTTTCTCGTCTTTTTATAGATAATGTGTACGAATAGGGAACTGTTTGAGATGTGGTTTTTTAATCCAAACGACCGATTTTCTGTTTTATTAGAATTTATACGAAATAAATTTAGAATTATTATCATTAGTTTGGAGGCGGACCAAGAGCGAATTTTGAACAAACATGTTTCAAATCTGTGTGCAAATATTAATAAACGCTGACAAAAGTGCTATAATAACCGTTTTCGATTTATGGAAAAAAATAGGGACTGGCTCGATCATTTCTACTCTTACTATGAAACAAATGTGAACAATCAAACTAAAACATTTTTTTTAAGGTTATTTATATTACTTAAACAATATTTGCTTAAGTTGAAATAAAAAACAAATATTTAAGAAAAAGTTTGTGACGTCACCGATCTTTAATATGACAAAGAAAACAAACAAAATAAAAAACAAAATCCAACATATGTACATAGGTTAACATGTTACTTACCGGGTAGTAAATTTTTTTTACAGCCTGGAGTTGAGGAACTCCCTTTTATCCCGCGACATGATTTATTTAGCTGATGAAGCACAATCAGCTAAATATTCGCAAAATTCCTTTTTGGCGAAAGTTTTTGTCTTTTAAGTGTAATTAATAAAACTTTGAAGTAATAAACATTGTTTTTACAAAAAAACTACACGCGAAATAAAATTTATGTCAAAAATTTGACAGTTTGCAGACGCACAAGAAAGTAAAAAGGGAGAAAGAAAAGAATTAGAAAAAGTAGGAAAGGAAAAAAAGAAATTTCGGAATAAAAGATGGAGTCACTCCGAAATTGATCAAAATAAGTGTCCGTTACGTTTAAATTATTAAATTATTTTTATCTTTATGTCTTAATAGTGCAATATAAGATTAAGTAGGGATTATTAATTAAGTTTAAAGTTATACTGTGATAATATTTATTAAGATTTTTAGTCAATAAGATAGGTTTAAGGATTGAGCTTTAAGTGTTTCTGCAACATTAGGAGTAGCCTTAGATTCCACACCCATACATACATAGAGAAAGACTGACGTAGGAAACAGACGAAAGAAAATCTCGTAATGGTATATGTGCGTTCTCAAAACTTCCAGTCTGCACACTGCAACGAAAGAGGTAAAGAAATTAGATGATAGGTCAATGAACTGCGAACTTTCGAATGCAATTGAAATGCAATTACGACTGCAGAGCAGAAGAAAAAAAAACAGGACACTTACAAGCGGGATTCAGATTGTGACAGTCGTCTAGAAAAAAAAAGAATTTTTCCGCGAGAAAGAAAAAAGACAAAAATTTTTCAAACCCAAAAAAAAAAAAAAAAAATCCAGTGAATAAAAATTGTTTTAAATATATGAAGCTTGAGGAAATCCTAAGATGTTAATATAATAAAAAAAATTAGGAATAAAGACATTCGTCATATATACAAAGATTTTTTTTGTGAAACGATCCTCTGAAGACATATATACAGAGGTTGTGAACGCGAAATCCCATATATATATGTATAGTGTACAATATATAGACAAAAGTCTCGACAGTTTCGGTTACCGAATATAAAAAAAAAAAAAACAGAAAAACCAAAAAAAACAAAAAAAACAAAAAAAAAAAGGTCAAAGAAATCCTGAAGGAAACGACGGCAGTGCAAGGTAGAGGAGAAGGAAAAGGCCTTGAGTTCCACAGAGGACATCTAAAGGGCATGATATACCTTGGCTGGGTGTTACACAGTCAACCATACAGTCCGCATACGGAGTGGAATTCCTTTTTGTCCTGAAAGACTATATATGAGAAGCAGTTTTTTTCTTTTTTATTTCTTTATATTTTTTTATTGTGGATTTTTAAATAACTTTTAATTTATAAATAAAACGTGTAAAAGAGGTGAAAGTTAATTAAATCAACGCGTTTATCAATTTTAAACCCTAATCCTATATTAAAATAAGTATGCATATATATATATACACATATACATATCTATACGAATAAATACACTACGCAACAGTGGATTCCTACAAAGCTTGCCGGCAGGACTGCGAGGGATGAAGCCAAGTAAGTCGTTCCTTTTTTCCATTATTTTGATATAAACTAAGGTTAAAAATCCAAGAAAAGTTTCAACTTCTTCCCAGAGTGTATATATATATATTTATATACATTTGTGTAATAGGAAAAACAAAGTAGAAGGTAATACTCATAAATCACACACTCCGGGCAATTATGATAAAGCCATAAAATCAATAAATTTAATTTTCTTTCCCCTTCCTTTTTTCTTTCAAAAAATTTAATTTTCATTAAATTCTTTTGTTGATGTGTAAAACTGAATACTACATAATACATATTCATTTTCATTTTTTTTATTTTTTTTATTTGCATTTTTTTATTTTGTTATTTACATTTTTATTTCATTTCTTTTAATTTCATTTCTTTTAATTTTCATTTTTTATTTTTATTTTTAATCTTCATTTTGAATTTTCATTTTTAGTTTTTTTATCTTAAATTTTCATTTTTAATTTCATTTGAAATATCCACAAATTCTTTAAAAACTGTTATAATTAAACATAATAAAGAATTATTAATTAATATAAATGAAAAATGAATTTTCTGGTTTGCTTAAAATTTCATATGATAAGGTTTAGCATAGATAGGATGTGTTGCTGAAGTTCCTTTTTATAGGTGTGTGAAGGCTCGGCTGAGCCGGCGGCGGTAAGGGATGTTTCACCCATTGGGCTGTAGATAGACAGGATCACCGACATGTTACTCTACTAACTGACAAAACGAACTTCACACAACAGAAGATTTACGTAAAGACGGATATACTGACATGGATGCAACTAATCGACAAAATATGACATCGAATCGATAAACTATAACCATAGACAGCTACATGACTTAACTATGCAGACTATTTACTTTGCAGACATATGCCATACACATACTTACCCATTACTCTCGACAAAACTAACTTACTTGCTGACAAAATTGACTTTTCTGCTACGACACATTCCACATACACAGAGACTCACTAACTTACGATCCACCCACTAACTAACATGAGGACTTGACAGATACAGACTATACACACACACACATACTGACTACACTAGGAAAGTAATAAAAGAACGACTGAAAGCGATCTTTTGGGGGTGTCTTCATTAAGAATCAGGCCAAGAAGATACCGATGGTTGTATCTCAGCGATACAAGGGTGGGTAGGCCAAATTTGCCGATAACATCTGGCAAGACCTTTGTGGATTCGGCGACCCACTGTGCTGATGCAATGGTGAATTCGACTACAATCTTCGACTGGAATTGGAATAAAGTTTCACATGTTAGATTTAGTTTAGAATAGGTTTAGCTTTAGTCTTATATCAAGTATTTGATATAATAAACTTATAGTATAGATTAGCATAGTTTAGGATTAGTTTTAAACTTATTCCAATTTCCAGCTAGATTGATAGTGGAGATTCACCCTTTCATCAATGCAGTGGTACAGGTAACTAAATTTGTGCGATTTTTCCTTCACTGTCCTTTCCTTATTCCAATTACGATTCCAGTAATTCCCCTCCTTTTCCTATCCTTAATCCTAGGCACGAGATATTTTGTTTGCTGTGTAGGAGTGATGTTGGAGAAGAGCAAGAACCACCCCAATCCTTCGAGCTGAGCCGAGCTAGAGCAAGCGTGCCGCAGCGCTTTTCCAACACTCGAAGTTGCCCCTGTGGCTTAAATCCTGACACGCAACAAATTATATTAAAATCAAGCTGTTTTGAATTTTTTCCTTATCTTGCACTGAATCAACGCACTGTGCGCCGTGTCGTCGGGTCGTCGTATCTAAGGTCAAGAACAGGCAATCAAAAGGAAAGCGCTTTGCTCGATCTTGCTACAGCACGTGTCCGTGTTTGACTAAGCTCGTGGCGTTTCCCACTGCTTGGGAGATTATCTCCTCACTTCACTCTGACCACTCTCAGTATTTATTTTATGAGGCTTCTTTGGCGCTCAAAAGTTTTTATTTTGGGACTCCGCTGACAAGGGAGTCCGATGTTGTTTCTTGATGGTTCTTTTAAAGGTTTTATTTTTTGTTTTTATTGGTTGACGAAGATAGCACAATTTTACTATAAGTAAGTTAGATTAGAAACTTGGTTTTTCTTTTGAGTTATCAAGTTACGCAAATATTTACCTATGTAGACTATGATATTATACATAAGTAAAATATCAAAATCGGAAACGATTGAGAATTTCCAACTATTCTCGATAAAGTTGATGCTAGGATATTTAATAGAACACTTAGTAACAAAATAAAGAGTGGTACATCAAAAATTACCTAATCTGTCTGATGTCTGAATCTCCTGGTAGCTCAACTTAGAAAGATCGAGTCGGAGGAAATGGAAATGGAATTTGATTTTGACTTCGAAAAAATGAAGTTCGAAAAACTAATAGGTGACGTGGAATTACGAAGTGGGTATCGTTCAGTGATCGTGGTTATTTTTCGTTCAGAATAGCATGAGGAATTCCGTACTCATGATAATATAGATTTTATTTTCGAAATAAAGTGGACCTATACAAGTTTATTTAACAAATTTTAATTGAAACGGACAACTAAGGGGAAACAATTTAGAGAAATGGTTGAAATGATGAAGACGCAACCGGACATAGCCAGAAATCTAACAAAAAAGAAAGAAAGCACACGGTTGGTATTGAACGGTCCTCCATCCTAGTACTAACTACGCACAATGATGCTTGATTTCGCTGATCGAAGGGAAGCGATGCTTTTATCAAAGCCTAGGTCGTTGACTAAATGTCTGTAACTGACAGTGTACATACGAAAGTTCATAAATGATAAGGTAATTCTAGGAATCGACAATGTAGTTCATCCGGCGAATTACAAAATTAAGTTTTACATCGGATGCGAAAGCTCAATGCATCGAGTTGACTCACCGGGAGTAAGATTCTGTAATCGACATGACTGTCTTTTTTGTATTTTTGTATTTGTAGATACTTAAATGCGCTTCAAGTAAAAATGAATGGGCCTTATTAAGATCCCCTGTTTTAATAAACCACGACTTTAGGGTTGCTTAAAGTCCGGAAAAATATACTTTCCACAATTTTTTTTTAAATACTATATAATCCCCTTTTTTATTCAATTGAGACTGCATAAACGGCAACTCACACAAATATTAATGAAGCTTTTTTTTTTAATTCATAATCTACCTTACCTACTAGCTTATGAATTAACTTCGTGCTACCTATTCGTGCATTTTACTTTAGATTAATTTTAGCCTTAAATATTTAAGTAGGTCTACAATTTTGTATCTTAGATTAAAAAAATTGTGATTTACTTAAATTACTAAAGTATGAAAACAAGTTCGTAAACATTACTATTACGAGTATATTGAATATTGATAGATGGAAAGATTAAAATCGTTTAAATGACTTCACAACACGAACGCTCGAGATAGAGAGTCTAGAATTTTGTACGTTTAGGTCAGAAAATAAACATTATTTAAGTATCTTTTCAATAAAGCAGTTGCTACTATGTTTGGCTTTATTTGCTTTTTCTTTTTTCAAATAACGCAGATCATAGATATTAATCCTCCAGAATGTACCATTGCTACAACGAAAATTGTCTTCTTCTATGGGTGAGTCGATATTTTACATTTTCTTAAATTAGCTAATCAACTAAGCCTGTGAAGAATTTTTTTTTTAAACCTGTTTAAGAGACCTACCCCCAGTTTCACAGTGAAAGTTTAAATTTAAGTTCAGCTGAACCTGAACTGGAGTTTAAATTTGAAGTTCAACCCGTCCGGTTTCACAGTTTAACTGAACTTCCCACTACGGCAAACGATTTTATCACCAAAAGTGGCACCCATTGGATGTGTTGTTACTATGTTGTGAAGTGCTTGTTTAATTGAGGCTTAAACGGCGGAATAGTGTTACTTAACTTAAACTACAGAATGAACTCTGTTCAAGGTTCAAATGACACTGTGAAACCAAATTTACTATTGAACTGAAGTTTAAACCAAAGTAGAGTTAAAACTTCCACTGTGAAACTGGGAGTTAGAATCAATAAATGGTCTTCATTAATGTTCTTATGCATTTAGAACTTTAAAGGCAATTCCGTAAGATAGAAGATAGAAGTGGAACTAAACAGAGTCGTTGACCTACAACCTTAACCACTATAGAGATATTTTCTTCAAACTCGATACTTAAGGTTCTTTTGTGATTCCCTGATTAACCTAAAGTTACCTGCCATACAGCCGTTATGCAAACTCTTATTTATCTCAAAAACGACTCCAACTATTTCGATACAAAAAATTAGGCTATAGACACGGACTACATTTTGGTCAAAAAAAATTTAGGAACAAATGTTATTAACGGTAACTGTTATAGAACGTTTTTCTTTTATTTTCAACAGCTCTTACGATCTTAACCAATATTGTATATACAAATATTCGAAAAAATATATTTTGGGTTTTTTGAAAACAAATTCCATTTTTTTTTTGAAAAATCAGTATCTCCAAGACGTGTGAAGGATTATTTTGTGAAATTATTTCCTAAACAATATATTACTAAATACTTAAAATTAGCATCCGAAATTTTTTTTTTGAAATTTTTTTAAAGAAATTTGTTATATAAAAAATCAATTTAATAATAATATGATTTTTAAGCTTCGTTTGCATAAATTCATACTTTTCTAGAAATCAGACGGAAATTAATTGTATTTGAACATTTTCATCTCATTAAATCCATGTTTTATATTTATAAAATGTATTTTAAATTCCAAAGTACTTTTACATAAGAGCAAGTACGTGCGATATTATGTAGTCTTGCCAGCTTATACCATTAAGCCTAGGCCAACATAACCATCTTCCCGATCTAGATGAAGTAAAGATAGTTTTATGTAAGCTTAATTACCGATCTACGAGTATTGAAAGTGGTAAACGATCATGCACAAACTGTGGTCGGAGAAAATTATTACCGGTAAACGGAACGGGAAAAGGCATTCTTTGACTGATCCTCAGGAAATGAGATCTTCTAAGCTATACCAACACAGAGGCACTAGTCTCCATAAAATTGCCTAAAAGATCGTTTTTGTCATATTATGTATAAGCCTGAAACTATTAAGTGTGGTCCTAGGTTACAAAAGTCTACCACCCACAAAATATTTTGGATTTTGGTAAAAACACAGACACTTCAAATCAACACCTAAAATCCCTTTAAGACTCCTCCGTGTGGGCAGAATGCCGATGGAGAATGTACGCATCTCCATTAAGGTCTGAAATGAACTCTCCGATGACTACTTTGAAGTCGAAAAACGTTAAAGAAAAGGCGATGTGTTGACATTGCGCCTTCTTCAAAATCTTTCTTGAAAGAATAGTTCCAATTTCCCACTCCAAAACAGAGGTTTAGTTATTTAAAGTTCGACCAGTTAGAAGCTAACGTTGATGTTATTGACATAAGCAAAAGAACAAAATCGTGGTAACAGTTGCATTTTCTTGAATATTGGATATTGAATATTGAATATTAAGGATCTCGAGGGTGATAGATTTAATGATCCACTAAGCTGTTATATAGAAAGAAAACCGAAAACTAACTATACTAAAACAACTATTGCAAATTTTTGCGATTGGACTAAAAAGAAAATTTGGTAATTAAGCCCCCTCTCTGGCACCACTAAAGTTTGCCTTTGTTAGATACCAATCATCAACTGTACGGAGGGTACAGCAACACAAACCTATAGGCAAAAACGTAAGAATTCAAAGATTGAGATGGCCTCAGAGTGAACGAAAGCCGATTCTCAGACCAGAAAAATCTTTGAACCGAGCTCTGAGAGCTAGGGACTGGGGCAACAGAGGAAGATTGCCGTCCATACCGCGTACAGCCCTGGAAGACAGCTAGCTACAGATCGAGCTTTCTGGAAGAAGTTTATTAATTGATCCAATATCTTGTTAATGTCTTTGAAATATAAATTGTAACTCTATTTTTCTATCTCATTAACATTTTGTTGTAGACTTAAATGCCGAAAAGTATTATTTAATTGCTTGGGTAATAAATACTTTGTCTTCATATAAATCTTCAAGCCTGAATGGGTGGCAATCATGCTATAAAAACTGCAAGACCTTGCAGTTCCTCGGCCGGAAATGATCTTCTAAGGGTGCCCTAACCTAAATCATGTACACTAGTGATTGATAAATTTTGGAGCAGTTTTTATTTGCGACAATTAGTTTAACGTCTTTTGAGTTTGAAGCTATGAAGCTCATTCTAGGGAAACATCCTAGATGAACGTTTTCTTGAAAACTCTCAAAATGCCTTTATTTTTATAATAATTATAATACACTCTTACTACCTTCTTAGACGTAGAAAGGACTATCAACAACGGCCTAACTGAATCCCTTCAAGAATCACTCCTTGACTTCGGTGTAGAGGCCTAAATATATCATATACATAATGTAGAATAAATAATTTGCATGATTAGCGATAGAAAAATTCAAATCACGTTAGGTAATACAAAATCAAACGATTGAATAGAGGTGGTGTTCTGTCCCCTCTTTTGCCTCTTTTAGTAATGATCAAAATTTTGGTAAAGTTAGAGACATGCGGTGTAAATACTGCGCGTGCGGATGATTTGGTACTATTGGTATCGGGAAAGTTTACCCCTGTGATTAGTGAAATCACGGAGATAGCTTTGAGGAGAGTTAGAAACAGCTCGGGGTTAACCAGGCTGAAGTGATGTTTTTTGAGAATTTTTTCTGGTTCTTTAAATGCCTTTAGGTCTTTTCGGCAACCTAATTTTGCCAGTTTCTTTTGAAAAAAGGAAAACATGCTAAAGGAAAACATCAAAACCAAAACCTAAATACGGCTATTTTGACAGACAGCAAGGCGGCTGCTGTTAAAGCTCTTTATTCTACTTCTTCATCTTCTAATTTGGTGGAGCGATTCTGGGTTGAGCTTTCGGGTCTGATCTTTAACCTCCATGTCACTCACATTTGGATTCCAGGTCACATTGGAATAGAGAGAAATGTCAGGCCGACGAACTGCCAAGGATTAGGCTCTCGTAGCTTACTTGCTAAAAGAGTTAACATTCTTCTTGGAAAATGGGGCCTACCTTTAATAAGTCTCGAACAAATTACCTAATATGCAGAAGCAGATACAGAGAAGACAAAAAAAGCATAGTTGCAATATGTACTGGAAACTGGCCAATAGAGGGACATGGATCGAACCTGGGCATTCCTTATAATAATTATTGTAGTAGTTGTGGGGACCAGCAGTAAAGGGCTATCTATCTAAAATTAAAAATTGTATCTCTTTTCAACGACAAAGTGGCTCTGAGACGAACCTCGAAGGCTTCGTTAACGGTTACTCCTCGATTCTAAAATCTCGAAGAGCTCATGAATAGGCAAGTTAGTGGGCTGACAGTTGATCTTGTTATCATCACACTTAGATCAATGTGGATCCGTTGTGATACCCAAGGGGTAGTGACTCCCTTGCATTGAAACCTATTACAATCCTATGTCAATCAAGCCCGTTGAGGCTGTGATGGGGTGCAGCAAGCTATAGCCTGAAATGTCGGACGGTACTTCTAAGTCATTGAAGAAAAATTTCGGTCGTCACATTATCACCTGCCTAAGGAGAGGTACACTCCTTCTAAGGGCATGGTCCTTTCCTTTACCCCTACTTGAGAAATAATCTCTCCACCAGGATCGTAGGAGCAAGTGGCTCATTACAACATCTGGTAGATGAGTCTGACATGCCCCAGTTTTTGATGTATATGTTCGTTTGTTTGGCGAGTATTGCTGATTAAGTTTAAGGGTCTGTATCTTTCCCAAAGAGAATTTTACAAGTCTTAGGAAGAGGTGGCCCCATCAATTCATGAATCATAGGTGTTTAGGCGAGGTGCTTATTCTTCGTTGGTGCTGCTCCTTTAAGTAACATGTGCGTCGTACAGTTGTTGCACAATCACCTGGTTAAGGTTATTGCATCCAAACGGCGTATTCCAGCGCTGCTACGGTCACTGAGCTAGACTGCTCAGGGCCGCCGTTTCTACCTACTTATCTGCATGTCCTTCTTTCAGAGTTTGTCTCTTATCTAGGAGCTATTAGGGAGCCTAATGTAAGAACTGAGAACGAAAACTACGACAGTCTTATAAAATAGATCCCATATGAAAAAGTAGCTGACAAAAAGTCAAAAAAGCTATCAAACAAGTTGTAGAACTTCATCATTTTTTAGTTCAAAAGTTCATTGCATTTATATCGTTCAAGTTAGAACTTAAGTATCGAAATTAATTTTTTTTCTTCATTAGCCCGTCATACACCGATCGACAATACTATGCTCTCGATGATACACCTTCGATCCTGAACCATCCTAAATTCGACAAAAATCGTCCAACATCTGCCTACATGTACGGTTATAAGAGTGCCTTGCATCGACCCAGTGCTCATTTACTAATCAATGCCTATTTGAAGAATAACTCCTTTAACTTTTTGGTTATCGATTGGGCAGAGCCGGGAAGTGGAACCTATATTTCAGCTCAAAGAAATCTTCTAAAGGTAATTTTTTTTTAAATTGTTCTCCACCAAATTATCCCATGGAACACTCTCATTATATTATAGCTTGGCCCAAAAGTTGCAATTTCATTTACTAAGCTAATTGATGCTGGCTTGAATAAGGATACATTTACGTTGGTAGGACATTCTATGGGTGCTCATGGAGTCGGAATTATCGGACAGGAATTATCAAATCAGACTGATGGACGATTATTGCTTCCTCGGTAATTCTCTATTACATTCGTTAAATCAAAAATATTTCGTAAATCCAATATCATTTCAGAGTAACGGGCTTAGATCCTTCTAATCCCGACTATCATAAGGAATTTATTTTGCCACCTGTTGAGAAGTCAGCTGGTAAATTTGTCGATATTATGCACACAAGCGCTGGTCAACGGGGAACAACGAAACACACAGGACATGCTAATTTCTGGCCGAATAATGGATCAACTATTCAACCAGAATGTCCTTCGGAGGATGTTAATAGTAAAGTTCTTGGTTTTGTTTTTGCATATAGGCAACTCAAATAACCAATACATTTTTCTTGGATTCAGTTTTTTGTAGTCACATTAAGGCTTTGGCTTATTGGGCTGAAGGGGTTTCCAAAGGAGATACGAGGAAGTTCTTGTCGTTTCCTGCCAAAAACTATGAAGAATTTCTTGAAAATGGTGGTGATCAGTCCAAAGGTGTTTTAATGGGTATTGCCTGTCCATTAAGGTTTGTATATATTTATTCCTTAAATAGAAGATGGGGTGCAGTGTGAGATGTCCCGGGGATTTAAAGTGGTGGCCTTTAACAACTTTCAATGTATTAAACTTAGGTGGGTGGGTTTTACATAAATACAATTGTGCATGCTCTTTAATGCAACCAAGCCCTGCCACCTCTTGTCAAAGTTCGGATTGGTAGTGGGAAAACGCCTGGAAGCAAAGTAATTGGCTTAAGCCTGATCATCGCTACCTTCCGAATCTAGAGTCTTATATGCGAACTTACTTCTACCGCTGAAACTAAATACAATGTAAAAGAGCAGTTTTATGACTTCATGAACGAAGCCTGTCAAGGAGGAAATCTTCGGCTTATTAGTCGATGAGCACTGCTGCCATAAAACGAGGACAAATAATGGCTTCCGACTAATAAATTTTGCAGGAGCTTGTACAAAATACAGTGATAAGTAGCAAAAGTTTGAATCACAAATCAAGTCGACCATGTGCCATCGATACAAGGCACGTATGCGACATTTTAGATGTGCGTATATTTCGAGGGGCAGAAGTCGAATCTGACCATTTCCTAGTTGCGATAAAATTCAGAACTCGACTGTTTGACATTGCACGCCGAAGCAAACCTTGAGTTTTCAAACAAAGAGCATCATTATGGAAAGGTAGTTGACAGTGATCAGAAGCATCAGTATTGCGATATCATCAATTACGAGTAGTCACTCGAAACCATCATAGACACCTTTAGAAGTTCAATAATAACAGCTTTCTCTAAAATATTTAAATTGTTGGTTGTCAATGTTATTTATTGTGAGGGAGACTCTGGTACAAGAAGTTCGTGTACTCCTATTGGATGATCTTGTAGAAAATCCACTTAATATCGAATTGTTTATTCTGCTGGTCAGCATTTGATATATTTTATTCATTACGTCGATGGACACATCTACGTACTTTTTTTGGCGATGACAGTTCAGTCGCGATTGAAGATGTGTCCATTGTCTTAAGCTTATATTTTATTTTGTATTATACAGGGTGTCCGGTAATTTATGTGCCATACTTTGGGATGTGATTCTTGGTCATATTCTCAGAAAAATATTGTTTTACAGTAAAGTCTGATTTTTAACTTTGACATCACTTTTTGACGATTTAAAAAAAAAGGATTACTTTGGTGTACCCTGACCCATGTTAAGGTCAATTTCTCTGTCAGTACTAATAGAGTTTTTTTTAGTAGAAATACTAACCTTTAAAACTATGTTTAAGTTAGGCTGATATGTTTTTAGGGTTGCCAGATATTCAATTTTGAAGGTGTTCAATTTTTCTTGCCCGAGCAAAATTTTGACTTTGAGTTCAACTTTTTTTCAAAAAGTGTACCCAAAAACCCAAACATTTTAACATACTTGGGAAAATCTAAAACAAGTAAAAAATCGAATTTTGAGTTTTGTACCTACTTTTATTGCAGTACCTGGCATTTGGAGTGGTTTTCCAAGAATTGCAAATGCAAGACCTAACCCGGGAGCTACAAGAAGAGTTTCGGTCGATGAAAGAATACTGGCAGCTGTTGAAATCGATCCTTTCATGAGCATAAGATGCTTGGCTCTACAGTTTAATGTTTCCAAACACAGAATTTCGAGTATACTGCATGGAGAAAATATGTGTCCATATCAGCATACACCTGTGCAAGAACTGCTGCCCAATGACTTTGAAAAGAGACTCGAACTTTGTAGCTAGTTGCTACAGAGAAGCTTGGATGGCAACCAGTTTATAAAAAGAATAAATAATAAAAGATAATCTACCAGACCTATTGGAGGATGTTCCACGGCGTCAACTAGCTTCATCATATTTTTAACAAGATGGTGCGCCGGCGCACTATGGTCGTGAAGTTAAGGATTGGCTGGATGAAGAATACGGTGATCGATGGATAAGCAGAAATGGACCAATCACTGGCCTGCAAGGTCTCCCGATCTCACTGTACTGGATTTTTTTGTATGGGGACGAATGAAAGAAATCATTTACTCATCTAAAATAACAACTTTAACTGAATTAGAACAACGTATTTCCGAAGGATCACTAAAAGTAAGGCAAAAGTTATCGAGAATAAACATTCAAAATGAAATCCAAAAACGGAGTCCATATGGGTCCGCCATCTAACGTTTTTTTTCAACTTGTGCTTATTTGGTGAATGGTAACACTTAGCTCATGTCTGATTTGACAGATAAGTAGTTTTATCCTTCTGCTGAACGAATATGGTTGTGTATACGCTTGAACAACGCTGGGAAATATTGCGACATTACTTTGAAAATCATGGTAATGTTGCAGAATGTGTGCGAAAATTGCGTACGGATTCTGGAAGAAGAGAAGCACCGTCAGCTCCGTATGTTCGTTATCTTGTGAAAAGAGTAAAAGAAACTGGCATCCTCATCGATAAACCAAAGCGTGAAAAGCCAAAAACAGTGCGTACATCCGAGAATATTGCTGCTGTGGCAGAAAGTGTCCGTGAAGCGCCATCAACCTCAATTCACCGTCGTTCTCAACAATTGAACATTTCGGAGACATCATTGAGACGAATTTTGCATAAAGACCTTGGTATGACGCCATACAAAGTCCAATTGGTTCAGGAGTTGAAGCCAACTGACCATCCAATGCGTTTTCGCTTCGCTAAGTGGCCCTGCGATCGACTTAGAGAAGATGCCGATTTTGCCAAAAAAATCATCTTTTCAGATGAAGTTCATTTTGATCTTGGCGGGTATGTAAACAAGCAAAATTGTCGCATTTGGGGCACAGAAAACCCGCACGCATACATTGAAAAGTCGATACACCCAAAACGAGTCCTTGTTTGGTGCGGATTTTGGTCCAGAGGCATAATTGGGCCATTTTTCTTCGAAAATGAGCAAGGAGTGGCCGTTGCAGTCAATGGCGATCGTTATCGGGCCATGTTGAACGAATTCTTGTTCACAAAAATTGAAGAGGAGGATATTGGAAACATTTGGTTTCAACAGGACGGCGCTACGTGCCACACAGCCGAAGCTACACTCGATGTTTTGCGCCCTGTTTTTGAAGATCGCATTATCAGCCGCAGAGCTGATGTCGTTTGGCCACCTCGGAGCTGCGATGTGACACCGTTGGACTATTATTTGTGGGGTGCCGTAAAAGATAAGTGTTACGCCGACAAGCCAGAGACAATTGACGCTTTAAAGGACAATATTCGTGAAGCCATTGGTGAAATAAAGCTGCACACAATCGATAATGTGCTTAAAAATTGGACCGATCGTGTAGGCATGGCCAGCCGAGGCAGCCATTTGAATGAAATTATTTTTCATTATTAACCGGAAGGATTTTACTTTCAAATAAAAAAAGAAATTTGAGAAAATATTTAGTAGTTTTTTTTTATAGCATTTAAAAAAAAAAAGAAGTTATTTGGCGGACTTTTATTCAAAACGCAGGGAGCACTTTGAGCACTTATTATGACCGTATTTGTGTGTACATAAAGTAAAAAATACTTAAAATTACACAAATTATTGTTTTATTTAAACCCTTTACACCTCAGGACAAAAAATCATTTTTGTTTCAATTTTACTCGAGGGGAATGAGCTTATAAGAAAGAAGTTTTCATTTTTTCAAACATAATTTTCGAAATTAAGAAATTACACATTTTAAAATATAAATTTGACACTTTCATCACTTTGACACTTTTTCCATAATGATATTTTTTAATAATATATTTTTTTCAGCGCTCAAGGAGACTATTATCTTAAATTAAACAGCACATATGGCAATGTCGGCGATTTGGGAGTAATTTTTTAAAAGAATTAATTTTGCAAATTTTGTTTTTGTATTAACCACGAGGTCTTTGTTTAAAATTAGCATTCTAATTTATCTACTTGTTAATAAAGATGTAAATATTTTAAATTGCTTATTATCTACATGTTTATATTTTTGTGAGGGCACATGTACTTGGCTTATTATATTATGTAATTTTCAAATTAAAGTTTGATTGAAATTAATTTATAATCTAATTAATGTTGTCCATCTTGAGTTGACCAGATTCAGTTGTCGTTTTGATAATTTTCTGCACCCTTAATGGGATCAGCCTAAGGACCATGAGAGAAAACTATTATGTGAGAATACTATCACGGTTTTGAATATACATATAAAGCTTGAAATAAAGATTTATTTAAAAAAAAAAAGACTGTAAAAATATAGTAGTTTTTCGAAATGAAATTTTCAAAACGAACTTTTCTTTTATCTTCAAAAAAAAAAATTCAAATTTAAAATGTACAACTTTTTAGAAGGCAAATGTTCACTTGAATGAATGAATAATTTTTTGGGGTTTAAATTTACTACGAGCTTAAGATTTATTGTGGCCCCGTCTAGAGCGATATCGCTCATACCACAGACCTTCCACCAGACTTGCTTTCTTGCGAAACTTGAGTATATGGAGTGTTTTTAGAGATTGTAAGTCACTCTTCTATCTGGTGATGTCTCAGATACCTATGTGTTTGATGAATGAGTGCATTACATCTACCTAATATATGTATGGGGAGCCTTACAGAATTTGCATGTATCACTGATCACCAGGAGTCAGGCCCCGTTAGGGTGTCGTTGTTCCTTTTTTATCTTAAGAGTCTGGCTCTTCATTTCTTGCGACATCTACTTGTTGCGGTATCCAATGAACTGTGACATTATTATTCCTGCCGTGGGCCAGTGTTGCCAGAAACACCGATTTATCGTATTTCTACCGATTTCTAGACCTATTTCCGATACACCGATTTTTGATGTAAATAGTGCACTTTCTCCCGATTTTCAATTTAAAAATACGTTCAGATATTTTCTCCGCTCTTGAATGAATATAATTTATTATTTTATTAAAAATGTTGACAGTGCCTAACTTATGGTTTTCTCTTTTTAAATTTAGTATGCACACATTTTCCTTGCAATTATTGTTAACTTCGTTTCTTCTTCTTCAAAATGGCTTTTTTGGCCTTTAGTTCACAAAAATTGGCGTTTCGTCCCGGCGATCTCACATGGACTCATCAGTTGACTGTGGGGACCTTGTCAATACGCAATTTTTGTTAAATTCATTTCATCTTACATCGATTTTTTGACAAAAATACAATGTGAACTATACCCAACCAAGATTAAATTTCTTCTTCTTCTTTATCTTGTTTGATTTGGTGTGGGGTGATGCGTGTCGGTAGTTAAGTTCTTGTTAATATTTTCAATTACACTAATAATATAAATGTAGATCCATTTTCTTTATCTTTTAGCGAAATGTTAAAATCAGACTGTATACCTACAATATAATAAGCAATGATAATTTGTACCTCGGGAGCTATCTTAAGTTACAATTGGACAAAAATCTTATTTCAAGCTCTGAAGTTGAACGATTTAAAAACAGCTGTATAAGCGTTTACTTTGAACTTTGCAAGCAAATATTACATAGGTTTGATTTAAAAAATAAAAATTTTCAGGCTTTGACCATATTAAAACCAAAACAAACTGTAAATAAACAAATTGATCCACTAAGTAATCTTTTTAACTTATTTCCTAATATTATTCATTATACTGATAATATGCAGCGAATCGATTGTGAATATAGAGAAATAAGTAATCTTGACTTTAAAAGCTTAATATATGAAAGCTTTGATACTATTAAAATTGAAATATTTTGGAAAATTGTTTGTTCAATCAAAGGCAATCAAAGTTTGGCCTTTCCATTGATGGCTAACTTTATTTCATCGATATTATCATTACCAAACTCTTCAACTAATGTTGAGAGAACTTTTTCTCAAATAAATTGATAAAGAATTTTTTTTTTATATAAGTAAAATTATTTCAACTTCTAATTCCCCGATTTCCCCGATTTCTGATGTGGAAATCTCCCGATTTCCAAAAATATCTTATGGCAACACTGCCGTGGGCGTTCAGCCTGCCCACATACTCCCACAGAAGTTTAGAGCCAGTGGCATAGGGCTTAACGCGTTGAGTGCAGATTGGCAACATGATGGCAATGTTTTGCTTTCGGTTATTTTGTTCGGTACATTTTCCTATGAAATTTACTTTCCTCTAGAAAAGGCTTTTGGAATCCACAGTCGGCAGAGAAAGATTGGTTCTGGGCCCAAAAATTCCTGCACCCATCCATTAAGACGTTCTCTTTCTCTCTATCAGTAAACCATTTGATGTCATTGGTATTATGAGTGTAGTTCTCTATTTCACCTGCCTAATCTTTTTTGATAATTAACTCCATTCGGAAGTTCTTTTTTTCGAGGTTATACTTTCATTATATATCATGCCATAACTTGAGGTCAGTCAACTCGATACTGATATCTTGGAAATGAAGTCTATGACGCTGTTCACATTGGACTTACTCAACCGATTTATTTTGACGTAAGGCCACCCTGTCGTGTTCAGACACAAAAGTAGTGTGAACACTCCAGACTCACTTTGACGTTTTGTAGTTGTCATATTTGTTGGCCATTTGCTATGCCACTTCAAATATACAGTGAATTACAAAAGTAAGTAAGCACCACTTAGTTTAAAGATCATTTCCTTCAAACAATCGATATTAATGTTAAAAAAAAAAACGTAATATTTTTGTCTATAGTTGATATCGTCGTCGTTCTATGAAAACACCCTTAGTCCATTTTTTGTGTTTTGAGATATTTGCATTTGAACTTGGAAATTAATATAAAAAAATGCAAAAATTATCAGAATAGCATGATCTCAGGCTTCAATTGAAGAATTTGTTTGGCGTAGGCATTGTGCAATAAAATTTTTTGCAAATGGTTTATCCGAAATAAATTAAATAAGAATTGCATCACATTTTTTTTTTAAATGGACTTAGGGAGTTTTCATAGAACGACGACATTATGTATTTTGAACTAAAAAGTAACATTTCAAATAAACCAACTGTGTTCTAAAATTCTGCTTGTTTAGATTCATAGGTTTTTTCAAAGAAGAGCCGCTTTTGGCGATTTATTTTACTTATGTAAGGTTTCTTTCGAATACTTCGACCATGATAACCGGATTGGTAGAGCTCTCGTCGAACAGTTTGAGGGTTATATGACTTACCTATTTTATTTGGTTATTTCTGCTGATATATTTGATGGGCTTACTTTGGGATTCCTCTTCACTTTCCTAACAATAATACGGCATTCCTGCTTGGCATTGTCATTTATCGAGGGTCATTTTGCAAACTTCCAATGTTATTTTATTTGGTTATTATTTTGTGTATAGCAGATGGACTTTTGTTAACAATTTTAACATTCTCGCACTTCGATTTATTTTCCAAATAGTGTTTGATTATATATTTTTTTTTAATGAGTGCTTACTTACTTTTGTGATACACTGTATCTTCGTGCGTCATATTATGTCACAAGACAAATGTCAAAAAAATCCATCAATTTTCAATTTGTTTTAAAAATCCTGCCTCACTTTGACGGCTCTTGCTTACCATGAAGTGCGAACGAGAAAAAACAAGTCGGCGGAGTGAGTCCAATGTGAACACCGTTTATAATTCTTATATACATACATACATAGTTACCCCTCCTTATGGGTGATTTCTTTGCTGGTTTTGATAGCTCACGCACGTTTCGTGTTTTTGTCACAGTCAAACATCTTCAGTTTGGTCTATAATTAAACAAACGAAAACGCTTGCAAATTATTAAATTTTATTATCAAAATCCGTGCTCTGCTAAGAAAGTTCATCGCGCGCTTCTTTCATTTTATAGTCAGTTTAATCGACCTACTGAGGTGGCTATTCGGTCTATTGTGACTAAATTTCGCACCAAATTTACATTGTTGGACATTAAACTATCAACACGCTTACGTAGAGTGCGAACTTAGAAAAATATCGCACCTGTATCGGCCAGTGTTAGTGGATGACCGTGAATTATCGATTCCGCGCCGTTCGCAACAATTGAGCCTCTGTTACTCCCCTTCAAGAAAATTTTTTCGAAAGGATTTAGTTTTAAAGCTTTTCAAAATACACCTGGTGCAAGAATTGAGGCCGAACGACCTACCACAACGCCGAATTTTTGTTGAATGGGCTCTTCAAAAGTTGGCCGAAGATCCACTTTTTTATCGAAAAAAGCTCATTTCTGGTTGAATGCATACGTGAACAAGCTGGTTGACTAGATACGTGAACAAGCAAAACTACCATATTTGGAGTGAAGAGCAGCCAGAATGATTGCAAGAGCTACTGTTTGGTGCGGATTATGGGCTGGCGGAATCAATGGGCCGTATTTCTTCAAAGATGATGTGAATTGCAACGTTACTGTGAATGGTGAGCGCTGCCGGGCGATAATAACAAATTTTTTTATGATATGTGGTCTCAACACAGTGCCGGACTAACCCTCAACGGGGCCCTAGGCAACCATCAATTTGGGGGCCCTTTTTTTCACGTCCGTTCCCTTCTTTTTTCGATTAAAAAATACAAACTTATATCTTTCATAAAAATTTTACTGTCACAATGTAATAATATCAATAAAATTACTATCTAGATTTTAAACTTGTTTTCTACATTTGTTTTCGACAAATTCATCAATTATATCATCAATATCGATTTTGTTCAATAAATCTGACTCAATGCAAAGTATACCTAACATCTCGAGTCGCGTTGTACCTCTTTCAGCGGCTTTGATTCTTTTTAATTGCGAGAAGGATCGTTCGGCAGAACAATTTGTGATCATTAATGTTAAAAAAATCCGAAGAGCTATTTCTGTGTTAGGAAATACATCGGCTAATTGATCTTTCATTAGAATCTTATACAAATGACTATGAGTTTTTTGTGCATCAGTGTATCTGGAGTTCACGTAACTTTGGAATTGTTTCATTTTAATGAAAAATTCTTCAAAATCTCTAGAATAAAAACGAACGAAGTTATTTATAGCTTCATGGAGGTCTCCATCAATTAGAGAAAAGTTGATGAGAAATGCAAATCTCTCTGAAACTTCCATACACACTTCGCACGTCGTTTGATTTCACTGTGAAGATTGTCGATGATTTCGAGGAAACCTTTTGTCCTAAAATCATCGCGAGGCGAAAATTCTACTTCGGTAGCATTTCCCTCATTATGTTGTTTTTTTCTACGACGAGTACGTTTTACGATTTCTGTATAACCAACACCAGGCAATAATTGTTTTGTTTTTTCCTCGAAATCATTGAACTTTTCACGGGATGAAACTAAACTTCTTCTAACGATCCATACAAAAAAGCACACGTTTGCAAATCTGCTTTTTCACTTTGCAATGACTTACTAACTGCGTATAAAATTTAACTAGAAATTGGCATCAAGTAGTGAAAAAGTTGTTATTAAAAACCGTTGTGATTGTGTTATTGAAAAACTTATAAGCAAACCCTTTTACAAGTGGAATTCAGTAGACAAAGTAGACAGTAGACTTGACAACAAAATTTTGCAATAAAAAAAAAAGTGTTACTAGAATTTTATGTTTGTAAGAAAATTTTAGAAGTCTTTCATTTTTCGGGGGCCCCCTAAAATCGGGGGCCCCAGGCAACTGCCTATTCTGCCTACTTGTTAATTCGGCCCTGTCTCAACAAGACGGTGCCACATGCCACACAGCACAGGTAACAATGGACCAATTGAAAGGCGAGTTCGGTGAATAGTTTATTTTACGTTTGGGGCCGGTCAATTGGGGCTATGTTAAAACATCAGGATAGTGCCCTTTTGCTGCATTTCATATTACAACATGTAGTGGAGTTAGGTGAAGGATAACCTCCACTACTGCCGTTGTGTAAGTTCTCTGTGATCCAGTGATGCTTATAAATGGAGCCTTTGAACGTTTTCTAGTGATTTTCTAGAAGCAGAAGTCGTTTCTTGGTAAATGGTAAGATTGTTCTCTTTGTGGTGTTTATATTTTTAATACTACTAATAAAAGGTATTTCCTAGTTATTGTCAGGTCTCTCTAGATTTTATGACAGAGAGTTTCTTCAAACTTCCCTAAGGCTGTTATAATGAGCGAAACTGATGCATCGTATGCATTGGCTATATAAACAGTTTTTAAAGCTCAAAATGGTTGTCCCTGTAAGCAAGCTGGGTACTGAGTGTCTTCCTGTCTTCCATTTAATACTCCCGATCTTATGAAGTTATCAACTCAACCTTCTCCAGAGTCTTCAGTAAAAAAAGATGTAAAACTAATCGGCCTGAGGGACTTAAGAAGTGTTGTATCTTTTTTCTCGAATTAATAAAGAATATAGATGACTTTAGCTCTACTGATTGCACACTAAATTTTTTGTCCTGAGCAGATAGTTCAAGCTATCTTCTATTCTTCCCGGTTTTGGTTGAGAGGTACTTTCTCAAATGCATTTCTAACCTATTAAAAGGATTCCCAGAAGAAGAGTATTTAACAGTAGAGTTTATCTTTGCTCTTCAAACTCGCTGAAGCTTATCAGGTTTTTGGAGGGCTAACGAAGTTAATGCCTTCTTTTTTGTTAGAACTTTGTGCAGCCTAGCTGCTACGGTGGTAGGGGAACGACCCTCAAACCACAAAGCCATTTTTTTTTAGCTTTCGTTATGTCAAACTCTTTAAGGTTGATTTCCTATGCCTTATTTATAGCTTTACTAAACTCGTTTGTAGTAAGATCTTGTTTAAGATGAATTTTTGTCATTTTTGCTGGACCTATATACATATGTTCGAAGTTTTTTTTAAGAACTGTTTTCATTATGATTCAAGTTTGTTTTCTTTGGATTCCTTTTTTGTGGGAAGGGATTTGCTGCAAGATGCGAATACCAAACCAGAAATCAAAGACTTTAGACTTCTTAATTCGTACAAGTTTATTTAAGGACTGAGCCGTTTTGTTTAAATTAAATATGAACAATGTATAATGATACAAAAAGATATATATATAGATATATACATAATACATAATACTTTTTAAGTGTTGCTGAGTGGTTACTACTTTAATACTTCAATACTACCCCTCAAGACTTAATAAGAGCATTTACAATATTTTTTAAGAAAAAATTCATTATTTAATCAATTTAAACCCAACATTTTAGAAAACTTAATATGTTTTGTTTTAGTTAAATTCTTTGTTAAAACGTCAGAAATCATATAATCGGTAGGAACATATTTTAATTGTATTAAATTCTTTTCATAAACTTCTCGTACATAGTGTACTCTAATGTCTATATGTTTACTACGGCTATGAAAAACAGGATTTTTAATTAGTTGTTGAGAACTTAAATTGTCACCATTTAATTCAATAGGATCCTTCACAATCTTAGGAAAACCCAACTCTATCAAAAACGTGCGTAAGTACACCGCTTCTCTCGAGGCTGCTGATAGTGCCATGTATTCGGCTTCGGTGCTACTTAGGGCTACAGATGGTTGTTTTCTCGATTCCCAAGTGATTGCTGCGGTAGAATCGCCGATGAAAAACGCATATCCTGTGAAAGACTTCCGATCATCGCTGCTGCCAGCCCAGTCGGCATCAGCAAAGCACTTAAGCTGCCCACCAGTTTTTCTATAAGATAATTTAAAATTTAAAGTGTTTCTGAGATACCTTAATATATGCTTGGCTGCAGCAAAATGTTCGGCATGAGGGTTCACATTAAATTGTGAAAGTTTATTCACAGAATGAATTATGTCCGGCCTGGTACATACACCCAAGTACAGTAGGGATCCAATAAGTGATTGGTACGCAGTTTTGTCAACCTTCGCACATCCAGAACAACCATTACACTTCAAAAACTTCTGGCCAGGATCCAAAGGAGTACTGCACTTTCGGGTCTGCACCATACCAAACTTTTCCAACAAATTTCGGATAAATAGTTGCTGCGATATGGAAATTTGATCCTTCTCTACGCTGACTTCAAAACCGAGAAAGTGGTCAATCGGTCCTTTATCCACTACGTCAAATTCCAAACTTATTTTTCTTTTGATTGCAACTAATGCTTGTGGATTGGAGCAGGCTAGGACAATGTCATCTACATAGACGGCAATAATATTGATTTCGTTTGATGATTGTTTTGTGTACACACACGAATCCGCTTTACACTGATTGAAACCCAAATCTTGTATTACCTTATCCAGCTTGGCATTCCACTCCCGTCCGGCCTGCTTCAATCCATATAGTGCTTTTTTCAATTTACAGACTTTTCGCGGATGATCCTTATTCACAAATTGTTCCGGTTGATACATGAAGACGTCCTCCTTCAACTCTCCATTAAGATATGCTGCTGTCACGTCCATTTGGTGAACCTCTAAGCCGTACTCAGCAGCCAGGGCTAAGATAAGTCTCAGGGACGAGAAACGTACCACCGGTGAAAATGTTTCGGTGTAGTCCAAACCAAATTTTTGGCTGCAACCTTTTGCCACCAAACGACTTCTGTAACGCACAACATTACCTTCTTTGTCGCGTTTCATATTGAAGACCCATTTGCATCTGATGACTTGCCTATTATCTGGTGGATCTACTAAGTCCCACGTTTTGTTCGTCATAATTGAATCGAATTCAGTCTTCATTGACTCCAGCCACCTTTCACCATCGCTCCGTCGTAAAGCTTCTGAAACAGTAAGTGGGTTAGATAGATAATTACTGTCTAACTGAACACAAAGCTTTTGTCGTTGTCGCTTTGGTCGTTCACCCTTTTGTCGTAGACCTGAACGTAGGTTTAAGAAACCACTCTTCTTTTCTATGTCACTTCCAGTGTCATCTTCAATAGTTTCCGTTGCAAATCCGCTCGACTCCTCACCATTTTTTCCACCAGTTTCTCCACAATCAACGCAATCACCACCTTCACCAAAATCTCTATCACCATCATCGACTAAGCCACCAGACGTATCGGGGTCTTTCTCCTCGTCATCGGCATCTCTGGCATCTCTTTTAATTGCAACATCGACTTGACCATCTGGTTTTTGTGCAGTTGCAGGAACATTTTCTAATTCTATAAAAGAGCAATCATTAGAATTATTATTGACAACATTTTTACCGATGTCTTCCAAGAACTTCACGTCACGGGATTTGTGAAGTTTCCTCGTTTTTCTTTCATACAGAAGATATGCCTTTGAATCGGAGGAGTAGCCAACCATATAGCACTCGATACCTCTCGCAGCAAACTTTGACTTGCCGGGCCTCTTGTCCAGCATTACCGCTTTGCAACCGAAGATCCTGAGATGATTAACTGATGGCTTTCTCCCAGTCCAAGCTTCGAAAGGAGTAACATTTTCAAGCGCTCTGGTGTAAGAACGATTGCGAAGATAAACGGCAGTTTTCACAGCTTCCCCCCACAGCATCTCTGGAAGATCAGAGTTCAGGAGCAAGCACCTCGCCATCTCGACGATTGTTCTATTGGCACGCTCGGCGACGCCATTTTGCTGTGGGGTATACTGCACAGTGAGCTGTCGCTGAATCCCCTCGTGATTCAAGAAATCAGAAAATTGTTTGCTCAGATATTCACAACCATTATCTGTCCGAAGCACTTTAATTTTTCGTGATGTTTCTAGCTCGACTTTAGCCTTAAATGATTTAAAAACTTCGAAAATATCGCTCTTATTTTTAAGCAAATAAATAAAAACATGCCGACTAAAATCATCGATGAATAAACAAAAATATTTAAAGCCACCTGGTGTTGCCGCTCGCATAGGACCACAAATGTCACTATGGACTATGTCTAACAGTTGAATGCTCCGAGTATTCGAGTTAGCAAATGGTAAAGTACACAATTTTCCTTTAATGCACGTTTCGCACTCCAACGCGTTTATATTGCCGTTTAAATTGAGTCCGAGCACCATCTTATTTTTGAATAAAAATTGTAGATCTTTAAAATTTAAGTGGCCAAAACGTTGGTGCCAATGCATTAAATTATTCGCACTCGCTTTTGTATGAAGCAGTTTATTTTGATCCATGGTAAAGATGAATAATCGCCCGCACTTCATCGCATTACATATCATTTTACTTTGAGAATTCATTATCACTGCGCCTTTGTCATTGAACAAAACCGTATGCTGATTTTCGGCTATTTTGCTAACGGACATAAAATTTGTGTTGAGTAGCGGAACAAAAAGAACATCATGCAATGTTACATGCATTACGGTTGTTTCAATTATCACGTCACCAATACCTTCTGATTGTATATAATTATTTGCCGCTAGCTCAATATTTTCAGCATGTGGTCTAAGAGAAACAAACATGTTCTTATCACAACACATATGAGTTGTACTGCCGCTATCTAATACCCATGTACTTTTCGTAAGCTGTATATTAGAAGCATTCACTGCATTTAGCATAGCAAAATTTGACCACTGTTTCGATGAATTCTGTTCTGGGCATGATGAAGCAAAGTGTCCCTTTGCATGACATTTGTAGCACTTACCACGTGACCGCCTTTTTGATTGAGAATGGTGTCGTTGCTGCACATTAGAACTATGTGGATGGTTTTTAGATCTATGCTTAGAGAAAAATGCAGATTCTCCAGTGTCATGTGGCAACGTCACCGCATCTCCTTCTCGTCTTTTACCTTCCTCAATCAACTTAGTCTTCAATGCATGGGGCTTCGGTAACTCATCACGCGATTGAATTGCTATAACGAAATTCTCATAGCTTTTTGGCAGACTTGAAAGCATGATTATACATATCAATTCATCCTGCATTTTTATGTCAACTTCTTTTAATTTTTCGAACAAATCAAAAATATTATTAAGATGATTGACCACAGATGAATCTTCCGCCATTTTTAAATTTAAAAGTTGTTGGAATAAAGTTACCTTCCTTGCAGGCCCTCTTGGAGAATGTATCTCTTCTAATTTTGTCCATGCTGCCTGTGAACTGGCGCAGTTTTTAATATGCAGTACTTGTGAAGTTTTGACTGACAACAACATCGTTGCCAGTGCCTTTCCATCCTTCATCTTCCATTTGGCAAAGTCCTCAACTTTAAGGGGATCTGGTGCAGGTGTTTCCCCAGAAACGTATGTCCAAAGTTCACTATGAACTAAAACTGACCTCATTTGGACTTTCCAGCAGTCATAATTATCGTCGTCCAACTTGTCGATTTGGTAAAGCCCGGAACTCATATTAACAAATAATATATATAAACGTACAACCTGGGCCCATAACCTTTGTTGCAAGATGCGAATACCAAACCAGAAATCAAAGACTTTAGACTTCTTAATTCGTACAAGTTTATTTAAGGACTGAGCCGTTTTGTTTAAATTAAATATGAACAATGTATAATGATACAAAAAGATATATATATAGATATATACATAATACATAATACTTTTTAAGTGTTGCTGAGTGGTTACTACTTTAATACTTCAATAGGATTACATATAAGCTAAGCAAAAATATGTTATCATCAGACAGTGAAAGTTCATTGAAACTCTCAAATACCATAATAAGTAGGTTTATTAGGGAGCGCTGAACGTCAAGTCTTAAACTTCTTTTCTATTTCTAGTTACAAAAGTAGGACTTTGCCCTAAGTTTAATACATCTAGATTTGTCTCTACAAAGAAATCTAAAAGATACTCACCCTTTTTATTAGTGTCAGTGGTACTGTATGTCTTATGGTAGCCGTTTTCATCACATTCCATTCCAGTAGCTGTAGTCAATTAGTTCCTTACTTCCGTCGGTGGTATTTTTCCACCATCGTCATTGTAAGAAGTTGATCATTAGTAATGTAAATTTTGGCCTGTATAGGCACCAGGTAATGCGTCATAGTTCAGAAGGTGTTCACTTTGCCAATAGTCTCCCTGACTAGAACGGTCTCCTCCACGCAGTTCAGTTTTGAAGTTTTCGATAAGCCCAGTTTAAATGTAACCTTCAAAATAGTCAGCGAATGATAGAACCTTATCTTCACTAGATGTAATCTACTCATGGGTAGGTTCATTGGACGCTTTTTACTGATGATGATGAAGTATTAGGTATTATTTCAAATGATTTCTCTTTTCTAGAAATGAGTTGGTAACGGTGGAGACCTATATAAGCCAACAAGACGTTCCTGGAATGTGGTCTAATAGTTGTTCAATAATGACATTCACTGAGAAAACCAAAAATAATTTGTTTTCAACTTAAAAATCAATTTCATTAGGCATTTTTGACAAATTCGACAATTTCCAAATTTGGAAGATTCCTGTTTGAGGGTAAGAAAAAAATAAATAAATAAATTATAATCCAACGGCTTGTAGAGAACCATAACCTTATCAGTTATGTACATATGTAGGTATATATCAACTCCCAGTTCCAACCATTCCTGTGTGCGCTTAGAAGAAGTCTAACGAAGATGATTTCATTATTCATTGAAAAATTCGATATCAAATCATCGATGATATTTTTCATTCAAATCATGCCTATAAGAGCTTCTGATGATTTTCCTTGATGACAGATTAAATGCTTTGAAATGTGGTTAGTTTAATTTATTTCGTTTTGAGTGGTTTCGTGGAGAGTTGAGTTGTTGTGGTTCATGGTAGTATTGGAGTATTGTATTGGGATTGACCATAGCATTTCACACTACTTTTTTCTTGAAACTGATGGAAATGCCAAATCTTAGAAATCAAACTAATTTAATGCCTAGAGAAGGTCAAAAAACACTAGTATTTAAGGAAACTAGATCGTTCCTAAATAAAAAAACATCGGCTTAAGAATTCAATTTAATAGTCTTACCTATAAGTTGTTTTTTTTATCCCAGTACCTACTGCCAAATAGACTTGAACGTGAACTTTTATATTAACTGAAACTCTACTTTAAGTGCGAAAAGTTCTGAACTTTCCCATCAAGCAAATTATAAGCAATCCCATAAATTCCATGTGCCTTTGAAGTATTTCAAAAGTACGTCATAAAGGTTAAAAGCCTCATTTCACTTCACATATCAACCAACCTAAACATTCGCCTCCACAATCCAAACAAGTTTTGTTACTTTCAAAATAGCTTAACCTTTTCTTGTATCCCTTTTGCCTTTCAACACTTTCAAAACCATCACATGTGGCACACCCTTTATCAGCACCTACTTCAAAGCCAGCTACTCTGATTGCCGCAGTGGAAATTCCTTCCACCACTCTATGTGAAAGATCATTTAAAACGAATTTCACAAACATTCTTCTAGCACGTTTTGTCCGTAATGTACCTACCTACCTTTACACATTACAAATTGATGGCAGACGGAAACTTAAATATGGCATATCACAGGCAAGTTGGAGTGGCGGTGGTGGAGGTGTGTCAGCAATTGCACACAGCTGTAATAACTTCCTCATACATTTCGAACCCAAACGGCTCCCAGAGCCTATAACTTTTCAAATGCTTCCACCTTACTGGGTCTTTAGCTTGTGTCGATTTTATTTTCCAAGATCTCCTGTACTCCGGGATGTATACTTTGCAACTTTTAGTTAAAGCAATTTCTCACAATTAATATGTGAGTGTTTCTTACATTACATGTTATACGAGATCTAAAGTTCCATGTGAAACATCGGATGATGGCTCACTCTATATTCCAAAGACCCATTAATGTTCGGATAAGGGGGACGGAAATAGGCCAAATGGTGGCGATATGGCGTGGCGGGCAATGGACTTTATGATGCTGCCACACAAATACCATACACTTTTTGCCGTTCCCATGTTCGAAATTAATGACTTGCCTCGCCACCATTGGAATTCACATTTAACACTCTACTTAGTGCAGCAAAGGGGTTTCCATATTGCTTCTATCTCTACATACGCATTGCATGAATCCTGGTTCGCTTGTGAAGCCATTAAAGGCGTTGAACTCACGTTCTGTTTGATATGATGCAGTGGGGTGATTTTGATGATTTACAGTTGGAACGTGACTTCAAATCATCCATCCAATAACTTTTCATCCAGTTATAATAAGTGGGGCAGTGAATGCGGCTTACAGAGGAAGTCGTATAGATTGACGAGTTTGTATTAATTGAACTATGAGATGTGGAAGGGTTCCGACATTTTTACAGTTGGGTTTCGGTATTGTATGTAATTGCAATGGCGGTTCAATTTATGGGGGGCTAATTTTCGCTGGATCATCTGAATACCTAGTATGACACAGTGACATTTAAGTTATGCGAAATGATGAAAACTCTCACAGAAGGGATTTTAATGTAATTGAACTTCTATTAGCTCATCGCAACACTTTTTGGCAGATATGTGATGTTTTTATTGGGCTTCTAATTTTCATCATCATCAGATCTGCCTTTTAGCGTTTGATCTATTTATCGGAGCCCTAAGCTGAACAGAAATTCAACTTATTACGAATTTGAATGTCTCTTCTACCCGTTCTTTTTCACACTAAAATCGTCATTACAGGCGGTTTAAATATTTAAATGTGGATAATTCTAGTCGGATTCCCTTTACTGGCCCAGATAACACCCGAAGAAAGGTACTTGGAGGTTGTAATAGTACTTTGCGTAAATACTCGTTGGCAGTTCCGAAGTTTGTAACACCTTGGAACAGAAGCTTTATTTAAAACTTCGCACGAGAAGCTTTAATTATTTATAGCCAGATGACTTCTGATAGATAGAATTGAGCGGTCATGTGACGAAGTCTTAGCATATATCTATAATAAGTATAATGGAAATCATCGGTATGCGTGAAATCAGTACGTCTTCGTTTTTGAATTTACTACCGGGGATTGTTGCTTCGATTAAATTCGGTGACAATTTTTCTACTTTCTTCGCACAATTTTGGTGCGTTTAAGCATCACCGGTGATACAGCTTTTCATGTAAATATATGCGGTGGTATTTGAAGGTGCTTAAGAATTCAAAAATTTGATCGGTTAATTGATGACTTGCTCTTCTTCTTAGATCGATTTAAAGTTAATTGTTTCACCTGGAAGTTTCAATTGAATTTGCTCATTGAACTTGTTGATATCATCAACTTTTTGGCACCAAAGTTGCACGTTTACAGCATAGCTAATTCGGATTTTTGTTAGACTTGTGAATATCTTGTCGAAAAAGGCTTAAATATTCAGTTCAATTTGATAGAAACTCGGCGGGAACAAAATTTCATGCGTGGCATCACCAATTGAAATTTTGACATTTCGGATGTCAAAAAGGTGTTTTTCTTGCAGTTAATGAACACGGTGGTCGATAGCTTGATTTTCTCAAATTTGTTCCAAAGATATCATGCTTTATATGCTTTCAGCTCATCTGTGGGCTTTGATCGATCACGGACAAATAAGCAAAGGTTTGCAGAAGTAGTTGGTTGCTTTCTTGAAAATCATGGAGAGTCTGGTCAAGCACTTTGAGCGATTTCTCAGTGCCCATTCCATTGTGCTTTCGTTTTAAATGATAATTTTATACGTTTTTTTATTGTGGCCATGCCTGATTTGATGTTTCTGTTAGCCGGTTAAAATCCAAGGAAGTTTGAGTTTTGAATACACAGAGCTTCCACAGAGCTGCAAAACATGGGGCATGTTTTGCCTGTTTCTCCTAGCGCATCAAGTAAAATAAAACCGGCATTTCGGTTTGTTACACGGTGCATGACTTTGTCCTAGACGTTTTTTTGATCAACAACCAACCGTCTTGTTTGAAATTACACTTATTGTTTCTGCTGTTTCACATCGAAGTGCCTTGCTCGCTCAAAGTCTCTGTCTTAGACACTGTTTCTGTCCCGTATCGAAGACGGCATTCGAAGTTGAATAAGGAATTTGTTTTTGATGGAAGTGCACATGTTAATCACGATTTTTTTGGTTACGCCAGACTAAACACTGGGCATGTGGTATAGGCTTTAATTTTGCCATTCAACCGAGTAAATACTTACATACATCAATTTCATATAAAGGGTTTTTCATTAATCGTTTTCTATGTAAAGGATTTATCAATTGGACCGGATATATTTTGGCAGTCTAAGGCAGCCATGTTCTTTTGGTAGCATCTGTCAAATCTTTTGTTTATTATTTAGTTACTGATCCCAAAGCATGATGGTAAGTTAAAGCATTGAACAGCACGTATAAAGGATAAAACTTTTTTTTTTCTATCAAAATGACTGTTCGTTAGTGCAAATGTTGCGCTCGTTGCGCCTATTTTACGGTAAATGTAGTGACTGGCCCAAGAGCTCAGAATTTATGGCACAGATAACTCCTTTTTGTTCGCTGCTTCATTGGTCTATAATTTTTTGAAAACAACGTTGTTGCGGCGGTCACTATGAACTGTGAGCGGTACAGAGCGATGATAACCGTTTTCTCATGGCTCAAATTGAACCTTGTGGATCTAAACGACATGTGGTTCCAGCAAGACGCCACTATACTTGCGACACAGTTGACGATTGATATTATTCATGAACCGTTTGAGGGTAAGGTTGTCCTTGTCTTTCGCAGATGTGACTTGATTTGGGCTCCAAATTAATGTAATTTGACCCCACTAGGCTATTTCTTGTGGAGCTCCCTAAAGTCTCAGGTATATGCGCATAAGCCACAATCGACCGATGCACTTAAGGTAAACATAACACAGGCCACCGCTCAGATTGGCAGGATATATGTGCAAGAGTCATTGAAAATTGGTCCACTCGGATCTATGTCACACTAAGAAGCTGAGGCAGACATGTGTGCCAAATACAAGTTTCTTTTTAAAAATGCAATAAAATGACCAAAATTAAATTTTGTCCATGTATTATGGCTTTATTAGTAAGACCAAACATTCCCATTAATTATGGAACACAGCGTCGTTCAAGTGGCTTAAGCGTAAAGCGACTCATTCATTTCGTTCCGCGGAGGTATGATACCGACTTTGTGTCAAGATTTCGAGCGGAAAACACTGACAGTGTCAAAATATCTAATAATTTAAGAAGAAACCACTAGATGGCTCATAATTTACATGCGCATTTAAAAAAAAAGGATTAGTTTTATACCTCACACACAGCTTCTTTTATTTCATTTCAATATCTACCCGGCCCTATTGAAAAACGCTTCATAAATTTAAATAAAACAAGTAGTATAAAATCATTCAAATTCATGTCGCACCTTTGGTGGATGGCGCTGATGCGAAACGTTCAATTTTCCATAGCTCTGGCATATAAATAAGGCTCAATTTTTTTGTAATGGTATTGATTATGTTTATTTTCGGGGCAGTAGTGGTTTATAGGTTATTGGCAAAATAGGCGTGTGTTTTTGCAAGTCCATAAGGAATTGTAGGAAAAAACGAAATCGGGATTAAGCGCCCTACATGTAAATACAACAACAACTTAAGTCTATACGGACTTAGCTAAGTCCAGATAATTTTCGAGACTTAATCTAAGTCCTGATAAGAACGGTGATTCCAAAATAAAAGTATCTACATATAATGATATCGATAATTTGTTCAGAGAAGTCAAAAGTGACGTTTTCTCAATACAGCTGACAAATCGCATAGCGTGCACAGTGCTTCCAACTTTTTTCCTAAGTCGCGATGTCGTTTTTTTCTACAGTTCTATATGGACTTGCGAAAAAACAGCTAATAAAACCTCGCAAGAAGAATTCCAGCTGGACCAAATCGCACGATCTTGGTGGCCAATTCACATCGACTTTGCCTGAGATAGCCATGTTTGGAAATCGCTCGTGTAAATTGTCCATTATGGCAAGGGCTACATATATACAACGTAGCACCGCGGAGTCTCATTCGGGTGAGAAGAAATTGGTTATGATCGATCGATAGCGCCAGTTGTTGGCCGTGATGGCCCAGCAAATGTCGCGTCGTTTTCAACGACGATGCAGCTAGTCCTAAATCTACACCAAGCAGTGAGTTTTTCTGGATGCATTGTAATTTTGTGGATCTCGTATGGATTGTGATGATCCTAAATTCGACAATTTTCTTTGTTGATCAACCCATTCATCCAGAAATAGGCCTATCGGAAGATTATTGCGAACATAAAATGGGTGAATTGCGCGAAATGTTGCTCGATTGGCAGACGTACTTTCATAAAATAATTGAATCTTTTGCACTTGCACTTCTCAAAAATGGGAAATCCCTTCAAGTTAGCATTTAACCATTTTGTTAATACCAAAAAACCTGTCAAGTTTTGAAGACTGAAGTTAAATTCTCCCCAAAATTTTGAAACTACGCAAAAGTCCAGGTAAAGAAGCTCACATAAATCGTAAAGTATTCCGTAACTTTAATTTGAAGGCTTCTCCTGGTGAAAACCTAAAATCGGAACAGCTTTGGATTGAAATTCTTTCAAACGTATTGAAATCACAAAAGTTCGAAGTAAATGAATGGACTACCGTTGTCATTCTGTAGATAAATAAAATAAGGAAATGTACACTGTTTGATTGTACGCTTGGCAAATATTTTGAGCAAAATTTGACGAAATCTCATCGCACGAATACCCTTTAAAAAAAAAATACCAAAATTGAAATGTCAAAGGAAGACAACCAAGCCATATTGAATTACTACTTGTTGTTCCTAATTTCAGAACTAGGTATATCTCTTCTGCCTTAAATCAGTTTGACTAAACCAATCACCATCAAAGGTGAATATTCTTCTTAAAAAATTCTTCGTCGCCCATTCACCAAGTAATCCAAACTGAAAAAGCACACCGAAAGGCCAGATATGAAAATTACGTACCTACATCAACATATGTACACACAAGCCATCTTACATAACTTTTCTCATAGAAGTTCTTGGGAAATTCCATTTTTATGACTCCTTAGAGTCACTCCATCAGTGCCACCCGTATTCCACACATTGACAGCCAACCGTAGGATCGTAAATTCCTGTCAAAATTGCAGATTATCGTTGCCCAATGCTGCCAGACAAGTAGCTGAAAGTTAAGACAAGAAAAAAAAAACCTTTTTTAATACCTTTCCAGAGGGTCTTGTTAGAAAAGCAAGACATTTTTTTTTTTCTTAACTGATATCTTAGTTGACAAGGACAACGTCGTCGTCTACGTCGTCTACTTCTTCCCTGGTAAGGGATCTAACTAACACTATGTCAGCGGTGATTTTCCATTTATGGATCAATCTGATGTTTTTGACTAAAAACTGGAAGCCTGATAGCTCTTCTGTTCACATGTTACATTTTATGTATGCGTGCTATAGATGACTGTTCTGGGTTGGGAATAATGGCACGAGGATGACGACATTTTTTTCAAGGTTCTATATGGTTACCTGTGAAACTGATTACCATAAACTTGATGGATGTGATAAATTTTTTGGGTTGGATTTTTACCTACGATTTTTGCACATAATACTGCATAAATGGGATTGAGTTATAGTTTGGAATAGTTAAGGTTCGAATAACTTTGTTATGGCTCAGATTTAAACAAGGACTTTTGTTCTCAAAAGGAAGACAAGAAAGTGCGTGTCGTGAGGATATTCTTTTTCTTAAATGTATGCCAGAATTTCTTTTATGACATTCAATAATTTTGAACAGGTGTAATCGGTGGAAGCAATAAATTTCTTCTTAATTAAGGTAAAACGGTTTTTATGCTCTATTTGAGTCGACTGAAAGATTGAAAAGTAAAAAATATCAAGAATTACGATATCGATTGAAGTTCTAGATGCAAGAATTATCGAATCTCATTATCAGGACTGTTTTTTCAGAAGTGAAGAAGTAATTTCCGCGAGGCCAATTTCTAAGATATACGAGTACTCGTAAGTCTACGAACCTGCCTCTCTGCAGATGGTCGAACCATCAACACAATCGACTATGGGGCACTTTTTTGATATCTTAGACTTGCGTACAATTCATTGGGAAAACGTTGGGACATTGGGACTATTAAATATCTGTGGCAGAATTCATAGCACGACTTTGGACGAAGTAGCTTGGAATAACTTGAAGTTTCCAGAGTCTTAAGAGAGTACTTGAGTAAGAGACAAACCACTATGCATTCCTACCTACCCAAAAAGCCAGTAGAAATTACCGAAGATTACAAATTATCCCAGAGAAAAATCCTGTTGGTGGTTAGGTGAAAAAGTTACAGGAGTAGATCATGCGAATATGTTGCAACATGTCGTACGTAGATTATCAGCTCAAGGAGATCGAAGAGTATGTTTTTGGCTCGTGCGCAGTGCTGCGTTACAAAATTCTTGTGCGATGTCTTTTCAAAAAACAATACAATGACTGCCAATGCCAAGCAAGTTCAATTTCAACAGCTATTAAAGTCACTTTTATATACAGATAATTATGTCCCACAACAAGCAGAGGAAGCTTAGCACATTCTGCTAAGAAATGTAAAAGTGAAACACCTATTCGCCGCTTTGCCCAATGAACAAATTTATAAGGAGGTACGGCTGATGGCTGCTGTTATTTGAAGAAGGCTCCTCCCATAGGATTTCCTTGCGTTCTACAAAGCATTCCCACAAAAGCTCAAGGATGACTGTTACAACAAATACTTCTAGCGGTGCAACAAGAAGTATCAGCTTATTATGTAGCAAGATCTGTGTGAAGTAGTTGCAGAAGCTGCGCGAAATTTGATCGACGATGACAGAAACAACCAATGGCCTGAATTTCTGAAATTTCTATTCCAGGGCGCAAGTTCTCCCAATGCCCAACACGAAAAGTCTGCTCTGAGGATCCTTGATTCTTGATTATTTGTTCAAAAACCAAAAATAGTATATGTTTTCAAAAATGTCCATAGTTATTGTTGTAATTTTTACCAACCGCGAATTCAACACTATTTTATGATCATCGAAACTATCAAACCGATACTTTGGATATTGTTATCGACAATTATTTAGCAATTTAAACGAATAAAAGATTAATTGCACAAGACCGATGCATTTCGCGGTACGCCAATTTGAGAATAGGAAAAAAGAGTAAACAGACGATGATCTGTCAAAAAAAGCATATTTTCGGGACACAAAAGATATTTAATTGCCCAAGCTGACTTAATAAAAACACAACGATTTCAATAATTCTACACACCAAGATAATTATCTTAATTCTTAGTAAATGGAATTTTCCTCTTGAGTTTTTTGGACCAACTGCTCTAAATCTCGAAGTGGATCCGTTCTTCAAGTTTTTTTCTTCTCTTGAAATTATCTGAGCCCTCTGAAAGTTATTTGATCTACAGAAAATTTTCCTCCGAGACAAAATTCAAAATCTTTTTTCGACGATCCGTTTCCGTTCTCACACAGAATCTTGCTAAAAGTCCATCATGGCGGCCTCCTTCTTTCATTTTCGCTTCCTCTCATTGTTGCTCTTTCTTTTCAAAACTCTCTGTAATGGCGGTGTTCGGTCACGGGTATAACGCAAAACTTCGCCCATTGGCTGGCAGCTTGCTCCGTTGAATTGAATTGAATTCTTTATTGAGTCTTGAAAATAGTTTACAAAGGTGTATAATTGTCAATATCTTAAGTAAGTAATACTGCGGCTATAATGTATTGCCTGCTTTAAAATTGCTTGAATAGAATGCCTCGTGGCTGTCTTTTGTTATGTAGTTGGACTGCTCTGCTCAGGAGAGTGTTTATATATACTTTTACTAAGATGGCATGGCGTCAAAATATAAGAATTTACATTTATACATATATACAAATGACTAACACTAGCTTAAAACTAAATAACGAAAAAAAATAACAATAATGATGATATGGAAGTCTTTCCTTTTTTTTTTTTTCAGTTCTGAGAGCGAGAATGCTCTAATACATTAATTCTCATAGAAAATATCATTTAAGTGAAAGTAAAGAGTGAGATGAATATATCATTTTAAAAAAATAAATTTGTATCTTATGACATTAGGTATTCTTATATAAAGAAGAGGTTTCTTTTTTAGATCTGAGCGCGAGAGCGCTGTTATACATTATTATTATTGAAGTTACATTTAAGTAAGAATATTAAGAGAGATAGTTATATTATTTAACATGTATCTACATTATTAGATACTTTACAACAGTTGAATGAAGTTGATATACGAAACAACAGTTATATATTTATAGATATTACAGATATAGATACATAGATATACTTTATAAGTATGGTAATGTTAAGTAGTTTGGAATTTATATAATGTAAGATATTTGTACCATAGTATTATCACGATTAGAGAATATCAGATATGAATGTTTGATAAAGCGATAAAAGAGAAAAAAAAAAAAAAAAAAAAAAGTAATAAAGGTTAGTACTGCCCACCTACAGCGATTTTGGCGACATTGACAATTTGGATTTGAGTAATAATGTATGTTTCTTTGTAATACAAAAGGTGAATAGAGGAAGTGTAAACATTTCTCTTTTTTATGTATATTTTGTATTTTTAATGTAATTTATAATAAGGGAGATATATTTTAGCCACGGTTTTGCCCAGGGATGGCTTTAGTATAGAACGTGGGAGGTGATGTTTCCGAGGAGCTCAGAATAAGTGAGCGGACTCCTAGAGGAGACAAGTAACTGGTGTTGTCCCAAGAGGACCCCGTCTGTGAATCAGGGATATGTTTTATTAAATCATTATCTGAAAATTCAAGATTTGAAATAGTTTTTTCCATGAGAGATAAATTATATCTCAGCAGCGGAATGATTTTGGTGGTGTTGTAAATGAAAGTGTTGGAGTAACGTTTAGTGCGGGTCTCGAAGTTTTTCCCAGCACAAAGTCTGAGAACTTTTCTTTCTAGTTTCTCCAAGCATTGAGCTACCGAGGGTGAAATGGAAAACCATAATGGGAAAGCGTATGACATGACAGGTCTTATAAGGGTTTTGTAGAATAGGAGTTTGGTTTTGGTATTCAGAGCTCTATGGCTAAAGAAGGGCATAAACATGTTTGTGATTTTCCTGGTTTTTTCAATGGTGAGTTTGGCATGATGATTAAATTTGAATAAATTGTTAAAATTTATGCCTAAGTATTTCAAATTGTTTTTGGCCTGTATGGCAACGTTGTCAAGGTGAAGCGAGAGGGATTTACTTTCAGTCACCACACCAGCAGGTCCCTTACCGCTGGCGTTTCGGATGCATAGCAGCTCAGATTTTGGGATATTGATTTTGATACCCCATGTTTTATAATAGTTGTTGATCATGTTCAAGTGTTTTGTTAGGATCCGCAAAGCGAGTGATGGGCTTTCGTGGCTTGAGTATGCAATTGTGTCATCAGCGTATAGAAGGCCGGTAGAGGTCATATTGTATTCTGAGAACTGGTGGGGGAAATCGTGGAGAAATATGTTATAGAGGTATGGTCCAAGGATGGAGCCTTGAGGGACTCCGCTTTTGCATTCACAATGACTTCCTTTGGAGCCCTGTATTTGTATAAAAAAGAATCTATCTGAAAGGAAGCTGTTTAGGATATTCAAAATATGTGGTGGGATGTTGAGCCAAGACAGTTTAGCGAGGAGCCCCACTCTCCAAACGCTGTCAAATGCTTTTTCTATGTCGAGAGAGCAGACTACAGTGCATTTTTTATTTCTGAGATTGAGGATGGTATCATTTTGAAATTTTAGCAGTGCATGGAGGGTGGAGTGCCCCCTTCGGAAACCAAATTGGAAGTCCGGAATTGGATCTATTTGGGTTTTCAGTTGGGGAGTTTAAGTTATCCAATATTAATCTTTCTAAAATTTTGCCAACGTTAGAGAGCAAGGAAATCGGTCTAAAATTGTGTATATCAATTACGTTTGGCTTTTTTTGGATGGGCAGAAGTCTGGCAATTTTCCATGACTTTGGAAAGTACGCATTGTTAATGCAATTATTGAGGATAACTGTAAGGAATTGTATGCCTCTTTCAGTGAGTTTCTTCAGTGCGAAATTGGAGATATTGTCAGGGCCTGTGGATTTCTTGGGCTTTAAGAGCTTTATGATGGATTTGACTTTTTCGGCATTAGTAAAGATGTGGTGTGGTGTTGGACTTAGAGAGGGATTGTCCTCGTCGAAGAGGAAGATATGTTGAGGGATATTTTGAGAAATTGATCTAGCAATATCTAGAGCCTCTTGGGTGGTGGAGGGGTTGAAGAGAGGGACTTTATCCTCATAAACACTCTTGAAGTGCTCTTCAAAGGTCGATAGCACGTTATGATCATTACAGAATGTTTGATCGTTCACAGACACTTTATTGCAGAGGAATTTTTTCTTATTGCCGACAATTCTGAAAACTTCTTGAAAAGCCCAAGGTCCCGCAGTTATATTTGAGAGTCTCGTATATAACTTTTTATTTAGCCATATATTCACTTTTTCTTTAATGATGTTATTAAGTAAAGAAATTTGAGAAGAGAGATCCTTGTACTGATCGTTTACCCTATTATAAGAATTGTGGTAGATGTGCTTAAGTCGTCTTTGCCATTGGTGTTTGGTCTTATATAAACGTTCGATTTCTGCAGGCAGATTTTGGTATTTTTTGAAGGTGGCTGCTGGGCTTGAGGAGCTCTCTTCTAAGGTGGTCAAAAAGGCGTCATTGAAGGCAAGTATTGAATCCTCAATGGCTTCGTTTGAAAGGCAGGATGTTTCCGGGGGAAAAAAATTAATTAGGCGGAGGTCAAGTTCGCATCTGAATCGTTGCCAGTTAGTGTTTTTAAAAGGCCTTGAAGTTGGATACTCTTGAAGACAGATGTTTGCCTCTTGAAGTTTAAAACACAAGAGAAGGGGATGATGATCCGAAAAAGTGGGAAGTGTTGTAAGTGAGATATTTGGGTCTGTTGCGTTGACAAGATGGTTAGAGATCAAAAAGTGATCCAGAAATGACGCACTTCTGGGGTAACTAGGAGTGTCGGCGCAAAAGTTCGACAAATTCGGATGAGAGTTGATAAGCCAGTTCTCCAGAGTTCTACCGTTGAGGTTGAGAGAGTGATCTCCCCATTTAGGGCTTCTGGCGTTAAGATCACCACCGATAATTGCCCCGTCGAAATTGTTCGCCAGATACTCTATTTTCTTTAACTCCGCAGTTAGTAATGAAGTGGGAGTGTTGGAAGGAAAGTATACAGAGCCCAGAAGTAATTTTTTAAAATCGTTATTCATCTTACAACTGATGCTAATGAATAAGGAAGGAAATTCGGGCGGACCATAGTCCACAATTTCGTATTTAATGTTGTTTTTGATAAGTAAAGCTACACCTTGTTTGTTGTCGTTTCGCAAAATATTAAAGTTGTCTATGAAGACTTTGTGTCTATTAGAAAGATGAGTTTCTTGGATGGAAGCAAAGGAACATTTATTTTCTTGGAGAATTTTAATAAGTTCAATTCTCCGAGAATGTGAAACTAGGGACGAAATGTTGACTTGCTCCGTTGTTGATAACGCAATGCACTCTCTCATTTATAACTCTAATCCCTAGTGAAAGGGATAATTTACAATGGACATAGCTCAATGAACGAATTCAGCTCACCTCCGTACAATTGCACTACAGTTTAAAGTTAAACGAAAAATCATATTTACACGAGCAACCGACCAGTCTAATGCCATATATAATACATTGTTCAAATGCATGACAAGCCATGTGCATTGTGCAAGTATATTAGCAAATTCTGATTGAAGTTTCATATACACACACATCAAGCATGAGTCGTCAATTTTTTATTGTTACATCGACGGTGTGGTGAGAGGAGGTTGCGCTTTGTAAGTTTTTTTTTTCGCTAAAATTGTGTTTTTATGAATTTCTTTGAGATTTTTTTAAAATTTTGTTCGAGTAATTTGTTTTGTTTTTGCTGTCCATTTCATCATACATTTTTGGTTTACTATTTTAATATGGAAATCAGTGCTTTGTTCTCATCTTTTCAACGTACTATACGCAAATGAACCAATCGTCGCCCTAGTGACTCAAGAACGTAACTACATTTCTTACGATTTTGGACTGGGTATGCTACATTGCTTAAAATATAGCATTCTATATTGTGGGAAAAAATTGTACCTCTTAGTGAAGTAGCTTAGAAGTTACCACTTGCCGTATCAACATTTTTTTCAAAATAATTCGAAGCAAACAAACGTATGCGGCGTTACGTTTCTATGACCCAAATTCTAGTAATTTGAATGAAGATACGTTTCTATAGAAATAAGCTTTAACCGTTTGACCTGCACGTGTACTTCAAATTCAACAACTAATTGTCATGTCATCAATTAAGATTTGATTAAGCTTTTGTTGATATTGAAGTCGATACAGTTAACAGCGTTGGTGAAGAGAACGATGCTACACCAGAAAGAAAGCGAAAGCTTGATCCCAAACCGTGGACAAATAATATTCGAAAGGCTTTATTTCAATCGGGTAAGAAGTCATATGTGTCAATCCGTTGGAAAAGAGTCAAAGCGCAAAGTGTACAACCCAAATACTGTTCAAAATGCCCCATAAAGTGTAACACTTATTTTGACGAAGAGGCAAGGCATTATTCGCATACAACTTTCTGGGAAAAGCTAAGAGACATCAAAAAAGCAGATACAATATCTTACTTCGTTGATCGAAGAAATACAAAAAAGTCAGTTAGAATTCCAGCTCAACATTCACGACGACGACGTTCGAACACAAAGTTGTTTTTCCTAATTAAATGGTCTACAAATTCAAAGGTTTTTCAACGTTACATTCAACGTTTCTGAAAAATTTTTGAGAAATATAGTAAGAAATAAATTAGATTGTAACTATGTAGGTCGCACGACTGGGTAGTACAACTGGGTCACACGACTGGGTCGTGCGACTGGGTCGTGCGACTGGGTCGTACAACTGGGTCGTACAACTGGGTCATACGACTGGGTATAACGACTGGAACACAAACAGTTTTCACCAGAAATCTTGCGGAGTCATGGAAAATGCGATAAACTTCCACAAATGTATATCAACATTGGCGGCAGCCACTTGACGGATATCATCTTTTCCACTTAACAGCAGAAAAAAATTGGAAAGGTCCAAATAAAGATTTTTCTCCTTAAGAACGTAACTACATTTTTTACGATTTTGGACTGGGTATGCTACATTTCTTAAAATATAGCATTCTATATTGTGAAGTAGCTTAGAAGTTACCACTTGCCGTATCAACATTTTTTTTTAAAATATTCACTCGAGTTGTGGTTAACATTATAAGGGTGTTATAAGCCCTTCAACGCAAAGAAATGGAATATAAATGGAATTAAACCATTAAAATAAAAAGCTAGCAGCTTATATTTCATCAACCCAAATTCTAGAAATTTGAATGAAGATACGTTTCTATAGAAATAAGCTTTAACCGTTTGACCTGCACGTGTACTTCAAATTAAACAACTAATTGTCATGTCATCAATTAAGATTTGATTAATACAAAAAAATCAGTTAGAATTCCAGCTCAACATTCACGACGACGACGTTCGAACACAAAGTTCTTTTTCCTTATTAAAAATGGTCTACAAATTCAAAGGTTTTTCAACGTTACATTCAACGTTGAGAAATATAGTAAGAAATAAATTAGATTGTAACTGGAAAATGCTAAAAACTTCCACAAATGTATATATCAACATTGGCGGCAGCCACTTGACGGATATCATCTTTTCCACTTTACGTAACTATATTTTTTTACGATTTTGGACTGGGTATGCTACATTTCTTAAAATATAGCATTCTATATTGTGGCAAAAATTGAACCTCTTAGTGAAGTAGCTTAGAAGTTACCACTTGCCGTATCAACATTTTTTTCAAAATACGTTGTGTACGACTGGGTCGTGCGAGTGGGTCACACGACTGGGTCGCACGACTGTTCTATGACAGGAACATACATGCATGACCAATCTTTAATCTTGCATATCCACTATTTCAACGCAGTATGCTTGATTGAAAGAAAATCAAAAGATTTCTTCTTGCAGATTTAGGGGATTTGAGGAATCACCTAACAAAGTCATCCTCGTTTTATTTGCATCGACACTCTATCGTGGGCTTTCAGCCGTTTGTTTGATGAGTGTTTTTGACTTGTCTGTCAAACAGAAGTTATGTGGACTACCTGCCACACATGTCGTTGGAAATGGACCGCCTGACCCATGTCTTTCCATCTTGAGAGTGGAATTCCTGTTTTTTGTTGTTTTTCCTTGGCCTTGGCCTTGGCTGATGGTCCACGATCACACTAAACTCTGGCAGTATTTTGGAGCCGCAATACGGTACGTAAACATCTAATAACTTTTGACATTTATCAACCGATTGACTTGAGTAGGAATATTTTTGAAACGTTAGTTAAGCGTGAGTCACTTCACATGAAAATTTGTTTTTAGAAAATCGTGGAAAATATCTATTAGCTCGACTTGGCTATAAGTATGTACATATGTCGTGCCAAATATATCCGAGAATTTCCATATTTGCTTAAAAATATGATGATTTTATTGACAGTCAATAGTTTCTTTTTCTGACATTTGAGCACAGGCAAAAAATAAATACTTTTTCAAACCAGAACACAAAAACTGCACATCAGCGAAACTTTTAAAAACTGTGTCATTTTTTGAGAACCACACCTGAATCGCAGGTTCTTGTCAGGATGACGCCATCTTGAGTCCAATTTTTGGAAGAAATTGGCTCCTAAAAATATGGAACGTTTTTAAGTACACCTCAAAGTTCAAAGTTAGACGTCTTTTCAATGCTGATCTACAGTTAACGATTTAACTGGTATGAAGTCAAAATACGAGGAGATTAATAGCAAAGTTCAAAAACTAGAAATCGCATGAAGCTTTTGGAATTGCATATAAAAAAAATCATTAAAAAAAAAACACCAAAACAAATCTCATAGTCCACTTTCCAGAAGAGCAAAACGTTGGTATGAACGAGAGGTCAACGTCCATATGTGCAGATCATCTCAAATAACGTCGATACTGCATAAAGCATTCCTAGTCGAGAACCGCGTTTGAAAACATTGATCGTCAAAATGAGAAGTCGCGAATGCATTTTGGCAGTACTCCGAAACACATCAAAACTTAAAACATGCACAGGGGAGCCAAGCTAATAGTGATTAGGAAAGCACTACGCGAAGCAAGCCCGAGAGAGAAAATTGTTCTTAGAGATGACAAGCTTATTGAAGAAGACAAAACAATCATCTGTGGGACATATTTATTAGAACGTATCTATTAAGTGTGGTTACGAGCATGGGTTAGATGTTTTATCTGGAATATTATGCTTTTTGCCTAAAGAAGTAGAAAAATTAATGAATTAACTACTGAAACAAAAAAATGTATACCATGGTGTCAAAAACAAATCAAATTCAAACGTCAAAAGAACTGAGATCAGGAACATCAACATATTTGCAGCTAACAAATAAATCCGCTGGCGCTGTAAGAAAAAACATTGATGAGCGTTTACACGAGCATTCTAATTCAGGTTTATATGTCTTTCAGAAATAAGGAAATGAAGTATTAATTTTTATTCTTAAAATATTAACCTATAATAGGTGTGTTTTTTTGGAAAAGTTATCCGTAGTACAGTAGGATTTTATATGAAAAACAAATACAACATCCGCAGTAAGATCACTGCCGATACTCGAATAAACGTCAAATCTCTATCCGCAGCAGGATTTCACTTCTCTTTTTATCGGCAGTGATCCTACTGCGGATGTTATCGGCAGTGATCCTACTGCGGATGTTGTTATTCATATAAAATCCTACTGTACTACGGATAACTTTTCCAAAAAAACACGGCTAATGTCTGTGTACTTAAAAATATGATTTCGATGATTTTTTGAAGTGTAAACATCTTTGCCGGCGGTAGCGTAACTCAAGAACATAGGTATAACTTATACATTCCATGTAGCCCGTTATGGTTACACGTTTCGTGTAGCAACTTTCCTTACGGAAGATTACCCTGTTTACATTGGGAATATTGCGTACTTACTATACATCCTGTTTACATTGGAATCTTTGAAATCTCGATTCTAGTACTTTCTATTGCCAGCTAGAACTAAATATATTCACTTCCCGAACATTTTTTCACCTCAAGACCAATAATGCTAAAAAGACGAAAGACAGAACAACTGGTGTTCATTCAATGTTTTAAACAAATCCACTTCACGTTGGAGTTGACATTTAAAAATCCAAAAAATGTTGTTCGGGGCAATGGGTTGACATTTGCAACGAAATATTCTCGACACGTCAAAATTTAATGTGTCCCTTATCTGTAATACCATATACATAATTATGTAATGCCAAATTTCGAATTAAAAATTTTATATTACGAGTATATCAATTTATGGATTGTTCTCCATCTGTCAAGCCATGAACTGGATGATGACTACGCCTCCGAGGGATTACAAAATTTAGTTCTTCCCACATGTATTAACTTTAACAATTTCCATTACAAAGTGGGAATCTGGGAATGATGTCAATCGGTTTATAGATCTCTGACAGGGGGAGTAAGATAAGGTAAAGAAACCAAAGAAAAAGTCGGAGTATTCAGCTCAGTGTGAACACGGAGAAAAGGAAATTAAGAACATGATTTCACGTGTCTTTTTGACATATTTGATGTGAGGTGAAGAAATGTTGCGGAATGAAACTAAACTTCGAAACCTCTCACCTAAACTGTCAAAAAAACGAATGACGAAACAAATGAAAAAAGAATCATAATCAGGAACCAAAAGTCAAATTGAAGTATCATATTTTCGTGCACCATTAGGGGCGGTCACATTCTCAAATATGTTTGACAAGAACGGCATGATTGTCTTCATTTTGATAGTATCTCTCACTCCATCTAGTGGCTTATTGTTAAACATACTGGATGGATTTCAAAATGTTTTGATATTTTGGCTGCATGTCAAGCATATTTGAGAATGTGAATGCATGTTCGTCAAACCTGAAGCAAATTTCATTTTCCTTGAAATTCTAGAGCTGTGTATATCGCATCCGAAGAAAATATATCAAAATGAGTTTTATAAGCAATGTCGGTAGTTCAGGTGGATATAAGTTTTCAGTAGACTTTGAATATTAAATGCCAAGAAAATTTCCTCATCTTAAGTTTCATCTATGCTCTTAACTGGTCCGCCATAGTCATGTTTGATGAATGTGAACGTTCCTGTTTTTCATCTATCAAATATTCACCATGCCGTGAATGTCAAATAAATTGAAGAACGTGAACGCCCCTATTAATGCTCCGAGCAAATAGTTGTACTGTGACTATTTTTAAACGATGCGATATCACTCTGCAATTTTTAAACATGTTGCGGAGAGACGTACATATGTATGTAGTGGCGGGGTTAAACTCAATTGCTGAGGTTGAGAAGAATGCCGAGTTATCGTTCTTTCTTCTTTCTGGTTTCCTTTATTTCTGAAGTATATTTCATTTTCTTTTTTGGCGAAGAGATAATTCCTTTTCGCTTGAACAAAGTTAACTTATATTAAGAAACGCAGTGTTTAAAAACACGTATGCAATCGAAAGGAAGACAAAAGAGAAACAAAGATTAAAAATCGGTTTCGTGTAAAAACAGTCTACATATCTGTTACACTGGATAGCGCATTCACTACATTGTATAACAGATTTTTTGACTCCAATTGAAGATGAAAGATGGTGGGCAGCTTCATAATTTGACGTCTTCTTTTCACAAAAAAAAAAATATTTTGACATGACAAAGAGGAAAAAAAATGTGACTGCACTTGTTTATGCGGGAAGCAGATTGACACAGCAACTTCAACAGCAACTTTAAGGCTAGGCGCACACATTCAATTTTTAGTTTTGTAACTGCTTGGTTCGAGCAACTAAAAAGTTTTTGTTTTGACACAAACTAAACGATTGCCTAAAATGAGTTCACTATTTTGTGTAACATCTAATTATTTGCACCTGCGCGGACATTCAACCAAATAGTTCATCTCTTTTCTATAAGCAACCAAACAGTTGTTCAACTAAAAATTGAATGTGTGAATAGTCTAACAGCAACGAAAACTTCAACATCAAAAGTCTTGTGAAATAGATTACAACGTGAAGAGCGTTTTTGACAGCATATAATCAAAATGAATTCAAATGCGAAATGATTTTGCCGTACATTTAACGATAAAAATTAACGTAAATTGCGTCAATGTATACGACTTGCACAATTTGTCGTACTAAAATTTATTTCTTTTTAGCAATTCTTCCATTGTCAAAACCAAAATAAAAAAACGAATCAAAAAGATAGTTGTTACATTTTCATTTAAGTGTTGATAATACTGACAAATTTCGCCCCAAAAGTTAGTAGCATTTGCACAGCGACATCGAATTTAGGGTTAAGGTCTAACGTTAATGTCGAAGTTGCTGTGTTAGGTTAGGCGCGCACATTCAACTTTTAGTTGCACAACTGTTTGGTTGCTTATAGAAAACAGATGAACTATTTGGTTGAATGTCCGCGCAGGTACATATAATTATATGTTACACAAAATAGTGAACTCATTTTAGGCAATTGTTTAGTTTGTGTCAAACCACAAACTTTTTAGTTGCTCGAACTAAGCAGTTGCAATTGAATGTGCGCGCCTAGCCTTAATGTAATCAAAGCCATTTAAAACAGTGGCCCTAAAAACAGTGACGTGGTTGTTAAAGTTGCTGTTGAAGTTACAGCAACAGATTGACACACCGTCAAACTGTTTCTCTTATTTCTCGCATTATTTGTAAATTTTAAATATTTATTATTAAAAATAAAATAATAAATTAAAAATTGGACGAAAATCATTTGTTTTGATTAAAAAATTGACAATTTGATAAAATTGAAGGAATGTCGTTTCAGTTCTGTTTTTTAGGCAAGCACAGTAATTTTTTCATTTATTCAGCGATTTTTTAACACTCACGATAGTTTTTTTTATTCTTTATTACTCTTTGGTCACTTAATTTTGCAATTTTAGTTTATCAAAAATTATTTATTGTTTTTTATTCACACGATAATTTCAACCAAAATAAAAAAGTAGCAAAATGGAAAAATTATTTTATGTTCTATTTTGTTTTGCATTGTGATGCCACTAAATATTGCAGTGGGAAAGTTGACAATACTGCACCAGCAACAGCAAGTTTAAGACTTTGGCCTAACTACGCTGTTGGCGTTGCAGTTGCTGTTCTTATGTGTGTTGAACAATTGAAATGCATTGTTGCTGTTGACAGTGCTGTTGCTGGTTCAATCTGTTCCGCGCTTTATGATGCTGTTTTAGATGTTATACAGTTATACTGTTATACGGCACCGTGGGCAGCTACATAATATAACAATGTTCAAATGACGGTGTTCACATTGGACTTTTTCCGCCGACTTATTTTGACGTCTCTGTGTTTTTTCTCGTTCGCACTTTATGGTAAGAAAGAGACGAGAAAGTGAGGCAGGATTTTTAAAACAAATTGAAAATTAATGGATTTTTTTTGACATTTGTGTAAGTGACATAATATGGCACGCGAAGGTACAGTGTATCACAAAAGTAAGTAAGCACTCAATTAAAAAAAATTATAATCAAACACTATTTGGAAAATAAATCGTAGTGCGAGAATGGTAAAATTGTTAATAAAAGTCCATCTACTATACACAAAATAATAACCAAATAAAATAACATTGGAAGTTTGCAAAATGACCCTCGATCAATGACAATGAAAAGTAGGAATGTCGTATTATTGTTAGGAAAGTGAAGAGGAATCCCAAAGAAAGCCCATCAAAGATATCAGCAAAAATAACCAAAGAAACAGGTAAGTCATGTAACCCTCAAACTAATCGACGAGTGCTCTACCAATCCGGTTATTATGATCGAAATATTAGAAAGAAACCTTACATAAGTAAAATAAATCGCTAAAAGCGGTTCTTCTTTGCAAAAACCCATGAATCTAAACAAGAAGAATTTTAGAACACAGTTGTTTTATTTGAAATGTTACTTTTTAGTTCGAAATACATATCAATTAGAGACAAAAATATTAAGTTTTTTTTTAACATTAATATCGATTGTTTGAAGGAAATGATCTTTAAACTAAGAGGTGCTTACTTACTTTTGTAGTTCACTGTTGGCATAGCAAATGGCCAACAATTATGACAACTACAAGACGTCAAAGTGAGTCTAGAGCGTTCACACTACTTTTGTGTCTGAACACGACAGGGTGGCCTTACGTCAAAATAAATTGGTTGAGAAAGTCTAATGTGAACACCGTCAATGGAGTCAACTTTTTTGGATGAATGCGCTATCCAGTGTATTATAGAGATCAGTGATCTGTTTGAATATTATAAAAGTTAAAATGTAATGTTGTGTCGAACAACATCCCTGTTTAAATATAAGTCTAAAAAAAAACAAACTGCATGTCACTTAACGAAGGTGCGTTCTTTTTCTTACAATATTTAAATCATGAAAAAGACAGGTTTGTTTCTTTACTTTAAAACTCTACTACAGAGACGTAAAAATAAGTCTGAGGAGTAAGTAACACTGAGCCTACACTTGAAATAAATGGTTGTTGAAATTAAAAGTTCAAGTTTATTGTCACTTCTTTAAATTTTCAATTTTAAATAGTCTTTTAACTAAAATAAATCTTAAAAAGTAATCTGACCGAAAGATCACTCTATAACAAACTCATATAAATTTGGTTTTCAAGGTAACACTAGTTATTAAGTTGTTTAAACAAGTGTTAAGTCTTAGTATAGTGTCACATGTATGACATCAAAAGAAAAATACACGAAACCTCGCCCGAAGAACTGCAAATTTCACCATTAAAAAATAATAATAATAGCAGATTATCCAAAGTTTTCAAACGTGATACAAAAATGTCTATGACTCCAGCTAATTTCGTTAAAATCAAGGAAATCATTGATAGGTCAATAGAAAAACTGGCAACGAAAGATGACTTCAATAGGATGAATACGGAAATTGAACATCTACGACATGAGAACCAAGTTCTTTCAAAACAAATTCAAATGTTTGAAATGCGTTGCTGTGCATTAGAAGAGGAGCTCGAACTTCAAAGCCGCGAGATTCGTGGAAAAAATCTTATCTTTTCTATACCGATCGACACTAACAATCCCCAGGAAAGAATTGAAGGCATAACCCAACTTTTGCTTAACAACGAATCACCCCGTATGCAAAGGGCCGTTAAAATCAGCGAAAACAACAACATAATCAAACTTAAACTTAACACGGGCTCTAGTGAAATTGCAACAAAAATGCTAAGAAATGCACAAAAATTAAAAGGCACGGGTGTTTTCATTCAACATGATCGTAGCAAAAATGCACAGCTTAAAAGACGCATTTTACTTAGCTATCGTAAAGCAATCAAAACATCGAACCCGACTGAAAAGATATGGATAAAGAATAACACACTCATAATTCGTGAAAAAACATTTTATTTAAATAAAAATAACATCTTAAAATATCAAAATGAAAACGGAGAAGTAGAATTAAAAAATATGTTCGAATCCATAAACTTCACAAATGTCAACGCTGTCAGAGAAAATGTGCTGTCAAACAAACATCAAGGAGATTTGATTGTACCAGATCAACAAGTTCTACCAGGGATGGCACATACGCACCTGCGCAATAGTAATAGTTTATCTCATAACTGAAATTTAGAAGCCGTCAGCCAAAATTATATTAAAATTTCTTGTAAAATTGTATCATACAATATATCAGGTTTAAGTAATAAACTTTTATTTGTTAATTTTTTTAATTATATTAATAATTTTGAAATTTTTTTCTTATTTGAAACACATGTTATAAAAGAAAACTATATTAAATTTGAGAAATATTTTAGTGGGTATAAACTTATGTGGGTTGAAGCAACTAAATCTTCAGCTAGAGGACGTGCAAGCGGAGGCAATCTGTATGGAATACGATCATCACTTTTAAACTTTTTTATGTTTGACGAATGTGAAGGAACTATTATTGTAAAATGTGTGAAAGAGAAGAATATGTGTATTGTTCCTTACTACATAAATTGCAACCACTGGCGCAATGATTTTGAAAAAATGTATAATACACTACAAAGTCTTAGTAATAGCAACGTTCTATTGATTGGTGACTTTAATGCAAGAATTGGAAAATATCAAACAACTGTAGCCTCAATTGTTTCTAATTCTTCGATATCCTCTCATACCAACAGAAACTCAGCAGATACAGTTTGCAACAAAAATGGAATTGAATTGCTCGAGTTACTTCAAATACATGGTTTAACAATTCTCAATGGTTGTTCAGAAGGAGATACGGAAGGACACCTAACTTTCATCGGCGGTCAGGGTAAATCTGTAATTGACTTTTGTGCAGTGAGTGAAGAATGGTTTAAGCGAGTCAGGAATTTTGAAATTGAGTGCAAGACTTATTCAGATCACATGCCTATTGTTGTGGAATTTTTAAACGAAGCGCCATCCTTCGGAAAAAAATCTGAACATGCTACCTCGACTCTGCTGGAAAGACGAATATAAAAATTCCTTTCAACATAATCTGAACAATTATCTAACGAACAACGAATTGTCAATGGATTCCACAGAAGTTCTTTTGAATCAGCTTACAAATAGTATCCGTAATTCTACTATAAACAAAATTATAAACAAAAAGTCATCATTTAAACAAAAATGGTTCGATAATGAGTGCTTTAAGGCCCGTAAATTATCGTTCTCTATTTTAAGAGCAATTCGTGCCACAAACAACCAACATCTACGGATTTGGTACATTGAAGCCAACTCAAAATACAAGAACCTATGTTACAAAAAGAAAACAGAATACGAAAATCAACAAGCGCTGCTACTTGGGCAATCCCGAAACTCAAAAGATTTCTGGAAAATAGCAAGAGAAATCAACGGATTAAACCTCAAAATCGGTGTTGGCGTTTCGGCTGATTCGCTAGCAAATCACTTCAAGCTTCTTCTTTCAAAAACTTCTAATCTGTCTTTCTCATATGCAAATCCTTTATGTGTTGATGAATCTCTAGACTGCGAAATCTCAATCGAAGAAATTCAAACTGTCCTGTTAAATTCTAAGAATGGAAAGGCACCAGGTGAAGATGGTATTCCTTACGAGTTTTTTAAAAATTCCACACCTACATTTTGCAACGCCATTCTAATCCTATTCAACAAAATTTTTTCGACTGCTAGCATTCCCTCTTCGTTCAAGAAGTCTGTAATCTTCCTGATCCATAAAAAAGGACCCTTAGACGCTGTTGAAAATTATAGAGGAATATCCTTCATGAATGTTATAGCAAAAATATTTTGCGGTGTTATGGTTGAAAGACTTGAGAAATGGGTTGAAAGGAATAACATTCTATCTGATTACCAGGCGGGCTTTAGAAAAAATTACTCCACAGTTGATCAAATATTTAATCTCACTTCCATTGTAAAAGCGTTTCAAGCCAGGAATAAAAAGATTTATGCTTTCTTCGTTGACTTTAAAGCTGCTTTTGATTTAATCAACAGATCTGCGCTTTTGTACAAACTCTCACAACTTGGCATATCTTCGAAGTTCATCAAAGTAATTAAAGAAATGTATACGAATACCGATGCTGCTGTTTGGGATGGTGCAACGTTCTCTGAGTGGTTCGCTACTAATTCTGGCGTGAAACAAGGATGCCTTCTCAGTGCATTGCTGTTCTCTCTATTTATAAATGACATAGTTGATGATCTTCCTGGTGGAGTAAGAATTGCGAATTTAACAGTTAATGTACTTCTTTACGCAGATGATCTTGTCATTCTCTCCGAATCACCTGAGCAGATGCAACTAATGATTAATCGTTTAGCAAGTTATTGCAAAAAATGGGATCTGACAATTAATACACAAAAATCTAAAATGATGGTCTTCAGTCGCAACTCCAGAACTCATAATGAGCGACTCTGGATCTATGACGGACAACTTCTTGAGACCGTAAAAGAAATTAAATATTTAGGTATGAAACTCGACTCTACTCTTAATTTCAAGATTCACTTACGAGAGAAAGCCAAAAGCTCACAAAGCTTGATCAACGTAGCTTGGAAAAACATTTTTTCAAACAAAAGAATTGTTTTGTCCGCTAAATACAAAATATTCAACACGGTCGTCAAATCGACCCTTTGCTACGCTTCTCAAGTCTGGGGTGCTGATGAGTATGATGAAATAGAAAAATTTCATAGGAATTTTCTTAAAAAGTTATTCAACCTACCTCAAAATACACCAAATTATTGTTTATATATTTGGAAACTGGTCTTCCTCAACTCATAACTAATACCCTCAAGTCGCAAGCTGACTTCATTATTAAGTTAAGTTGTCGTTATGATGAATTCCAGACTTTCGAAAAAACTGTTCATGTATGAGTTAAGGAATGGGGATTGGTGGTATAGAAGATGGCAAACTATCGGCAATGCTTGTGGTGAAAACTTTATCATTGACCTGAACAACTTACACAAGTTGAAAGCAAAGCTGTATACCATTATACAAAAGAATGATGATTTAATCCGCGAGGCATTTATCCGAAGAGCACGAGAGTCCGTAAGCAGAATTTTATATAGCCAGTTGAATTACAACCTGGGCCATGAAAATTACTTCAACGATTTGCTGAACTATGATGAAATTTCTGTTATATTTAAAACAAGATGTGAAGTCCTAGCCCTAAACGGTAACCCATATAACGGTAGCTTCAACCAATTTTGCTCGCTCTGTAACCTAAACTCAAAAGATGATTGCTTCCATATTATTAGTATATGCCCCATTTTTAGGTCACAAAGGCTTAATTACTTCGGAAAACCTGCCCTATCAATGCAAGATACAATTAAACTTTTAAACGAGTGTGATTGGAAAACCCTATCCAATTATATAAAATCAATAAACAAATACAGAATGTTGTTAATTTCAGAATATGTCTAAAGATCACTATATATGTAACTCTAATTTATTAAAAATTTATTTTATTTCAATTTTAAAATTTAAACTATTTGGTCAATCAGGCTGACGGCTAAGCCATAGCTCTTAAATTCAAATTTTGTAAAAAAAAATGTCTAATAGTTTGTTAATAAATGAATACATTACTTACTTACTACTTACTTAAATGATTGCAAGAAATGTGTCATGTAGCCAATATTTCTTGTGGAACCCCCTTATGTCTCGATTTTTGTTATTTTTAGACATAATTTTTTTTATTTATTTCTTGTCTTCGTAGAAGAAATAAATGCAGATATAAATTTTGACGCTTCGTGACTTGTGACTTCACTAGACACAAATTTCTCACAAGACGTCGAGTCTTGACACCAATTCCCACATTTTCATGTACATAACATTCCTTCATTTCATTGACAAACTTATGTTATGTTTTCACTTCGTATAGAAATTATGTCATGTGAAACCAAGATGTAATTTTTCTACCATTTACTGTCTGTTGAAGTACATATATAATGTTGTTTGGTTGTTTGCAGGCTAAAATTAACTTTAAAAGAATTAAACATTGAAGATAGTAAGTATTTTGATTAACTTTTTTTAAATTAGTTAGGGCATTCAGAGACTTTTCATGCTTGTGGGACTACTCAATTATGTCTTGGAGCAAATGTTCTTCAAGGTCGTGCAAATCTTGCTCAAAATGGATTGACCGAAAACCTTTGCTTTCTTTTGTATTCCCGGTTTGCATCTTCCAGTTTTTCCACTGCGTTTATCGCTAAAATCAAACGACTTGACTTAAATGGTGAGATTATGGCGAGGAATGAATAATCACGACATAATTGCCCACAGAGTTAAAGAAATATAAACTTCAGATATAGTGTTTGATATAATGTCAGAAATAAATATTGCTAATGGAGATGCGGCGTAAGTAATTGCAATGTGAACACTTTCCTAAAATTAAAGAGTAAAAAGTCAGTGATAAGTTTAAATGATGGCTACGTATGCATGTGTATAACTGGGGCCGTAGTCGCCAATATTTCTATCGATGCGATAGTTACAGGACTTATGGCCGATTTCATAAACAAACACTAAAAGCACTTTTATCAAAAATCCTCTTAAATTTTATCAGGCTCTTAAAAATTTTTAGTTTCACCAATCTATAAAAGGGACATTTTGGGGAAATTTTTGTTAAAATTGAGTTATCTTCACATCCCTGGGAAAAATAAATTGCTTTTTCCTTTCTAACAAGCGAAATGTATGAGAAGAAATGAGAAAGCGTTATGTGTTCAAACAAATGCCAAGAAATGAAAAAAAAAAAGAAATGCACACAAAATATTTGGAAAGATTCTGATACTGACATTCTGTGGCATAAAATCGTTAAGTAATAACCACTTAATTTATTTTTTATTGCATTGTTGGGTTTGTTTTGGTTCCAAATGAAGACCAAACATATTCAACAAACTCATCCACAGATGCGTTGGAAAGTCGGAACCACATTTTGAAGTCATATAATGTATTTCTGTGAACCAGGAATATTCTTGCTCAGCGAATAACTTTGTGTTGCACTTTATTATTGGATGAAGACGATCAATATTTTTTTCGAAATAATGAAACAAATCATTTAAATATTTAGTATTAATTTATTTGTTTTGTATCTTCAAAAATTGAACACTAAATCCTTACAGAACGATAATTTCAGCTGCTATACCTATAACCAATTGTTGTTATCTACATCTGATGACATTTCAATGACACTTTTAAAATTTAATGAGCCAAAAATGGGCATTTAGTTTATAAGGGTGTTTAAAAGCTTGTTTAATTTAAAAGCGCTTGGTGAAACCAAAACATCTCATTTTAAGGTTTAGAAGCCTGTTAAATGTTTAAAAGTCCTTCGTGAAATCGGGCATAAGACTTTTTTGGATTTAATTATAAATGAAAGGGACAAATTGTGGGCAAAATAGTGGCTTGATTTGAATATATCCAAATTCACAAATTAGTAGAGAAAATACAGTTGCCATTAATTTATGATTTTCAGTGAATTCAATATTTAAAAAAATATTGGCGCAAAATTTTAGTTAAATTAGTACGATGTTAAAGTTGTTTTAGTATGAAACTAGGTTAAAACAACAAATTTGCAAATTTTAATCGAATATAGCATCATACTTTCTCTACCCTCTTATTTACGTTAAAATCATCGAATACTTACTTTATTTTTTAAGTGACGTGCTAGCTTCATATGACTCTTTGACATTTGCAAACATCAAAAAAGGTTCGTGTACTTACTTTTGAACACGAACTGTCATTGTTTTAGGTGTGTTCAGAAGCAGTTTATTAAGAAAATTGCTTTAGTACGATACTAGCTAGAAAATGTTTTAAATTAAGAATGAGTTAGTTACCTACTTTAACGTTAGCAAATTCTTAAGTAGTATCATACTAATACCTTAATAAAAGGCTGTTTAAAATTTTGAGCCAATGTTGTTATTAAGATTGCATTGTATGTTTATTGGGTAGGTACGTTCGATATCAAAAAAGTGTCACTCGGACGAACGCTGATATTTAGACATCTTAACTGTGAGTCCCGGCACCCACACTTTTTTTGAAATTATATTTATGATTATGCTATTATAATGTTATTTGAAACCCTAGTACTAAATAAGGAAAAGAAAAAGTTTGCAAATGAATTTACTAATTATGAAGTAAATGGAAATGCGCTATTACAACAAGTATGTTTGCAAGAGAAATTGGAAAAGCTTGCATCTTTAAATTGAAGTAAAACAGTAGAATAGTACAATAGTATAGAAAATTTTTAGTTAAACTTATTGATTTACTAAATAATATGAACTCATCAGACTTTATAATCATTGGAAATTTTAATGGAAGGTTAGGTTTATCAGCAAACGGAGTATATCTACAAGAAACTGTGCCGTTCAAAAAGTAGCTTTTGAGCAAATTAAAGTAGCTGCGGATTTATGTCATCGCAAGACGCAAATTGTAATCAGAGCTTTCTGATTTGATTAAGAAACACACTAGAACCCGAGCTGTCATATGATTTTTATTTTATTAGCTATGTCTAAAATTATTTTACTTTACATCCGCCATTTTTAATATTTTTCTTTCATTTAACCGAGTGTCTTTCTAGTTTATGCCGAGCCCATTGGACGTGCTCTAAGAAGGTTCAGAACGGAAAGGAATTTCAGAGGAAAACACCAACAATTTTTTGACAACTCCGGAACTGCTCTGAACTCACAAACTAAAATGCCCTAAATCTGTATTCATTTATGTAGGGACTTATGTTTGATAGCAAAATTTAAAAAAAAAAAATAGCCAATAGGAATCGAAATAAAAAATAAATTTGTCTACTTAAGATGATTAAAAGTAAATCTGGCTTAATGTGAAGGGAATACATCAGCAAGTCATAAATTGTAGGTGATATCTATTTGATTCTTAAACGGGAATATTTATTACTTATTTTCAATTTCCTTTTAATGAACAAACAAGCATGTCAATCAATATTAATTTCTTGTTAATATCGTACCCTCTTAGGTACTTATTTGTTCCAAAAATATACCAATTCACCCTATTATTATATTATTTTTCTCTCTCTCTCTCTCTGCAGTTAGGTAGAAGCCGAATTATTTATTTAAAACAAAGGATTCAGTACCTCCATATAAATAATTATTTCCATCAGAAAACGATATTACTTCTTTAAGTATCTGAATAATTCAAAGTATTTGCTTTTGGGATACTGTTTCCGTTAGGTATTCCACAATGAAAAACCTTAACTTGTGTATTTTAAATATATGTAAGCAGCGTTATAAGTATGTATATAGGTAGTCAAGGGAAGAAGGTGCATGAGTAGGTTGTTACAACTTGCTCTTATACACGATGGTTACATAAAATAATCAGTAGGCTTGGTTGGGATTAATATTGGGGTTGTTAACATTGGAAATTCAGCCCTACTCCCTTAGACAGAGCTGATGTGGAAGTTAATTGAAATCAAAGGAGACCAGTTTTAAGATGAAAGGAGATTGGGACAATCCATATCCAGAAGAGGTCCACCAAGTAGTATTGCATTCGGAAAAAGTCACTGAAAGTCATCTGACCCATGAGTTCAAGGTTACTGACCATAGATAACGCCGTTTGTTCGCTGACTGGGGTTGTTCGCGGAGTGTTTTTAAGAGGACCCTAATTTTGGCGACGAGGCGCATTTTTTAATCCGTTTGTGTTGGCTGTGTTAACAAGCAAACTTACCGAATATGGGACGACACCAACCGACACAAGGTTCACCAGCAGTGACGTGCCGTGGTGGTTTCAGTAGGGTGTTCACTATAACTTTTTATTCAAATCATTTATCTATTTTTAGTTTTAATCCAGGATCACGACGAGGACGTAATAGACAACGATCCCATTTCATTTTTTTTTGTTTTTTTTTATGTTTTGTTATTTTTTTTTGTTTTTATTTTTATATTTTTATATTTTTTTTGTTTTTGTTTTTATTTTTTATATTTTTTTGTATTTTTATTTTTTAATTTTTTTTTGTGTTTTTTTTTTGTGATGTTTAGTAGTTTAGTAATTAGTAAAGTTTATTTATTTATTTACTTGTATATAAGTTCGATTCGACGGGATTTCTTCAAAAAAACTTGTAGAACATCATCATAAAAAATATTTTTTGCTTTAATTTCCTTAAGAAATGATTTTTCTATTGAAATAATTGCCAGGTCTGACAATCTGTTTTCTAGCATTTTATTTCTGGCATATGATTTTATGCGCTTAAGGGCAGAAAAAGATCGCTCTACAGAGCTACTTGAAACTGGAATCGTCAGGATTAGTGAGCTTAATTTAAAAATTTCAGAAAAAGTGTCTTTTAGTTCCATATTACCGAGCATTTTTGGAATGTCCTTAACGGAAATATTTTTGAATTGTGAATGAGTAAGTTTAAAAAACACAGTTAGTTCATTCTTAAGCTTCACAAAATCAAAAAATGGACCATAGGAACTTTTAAGGCATTCGAAGGCATCAGTTGGGAAATTTTTTTCATTTTCAGCAAATTTGTTTACGGAAAGTAATTCTAAAAATTTAATTTTTTTTAAAGATTCGAACCTAGTTTCCATTTGTAACGACAAAGTGTCGATTATTTCAAGAAAATAATTGCCGATATCTCAGTTTAAAAGTATCTAGACTTTCACCACGTTTTAGAACAGGATCAATTATATTTTCGGCTGTTACAAAAATGTTTTGAAATTTTGTTCTTAATGCATTAATTTCCATCTTAACTGAGTCAATTTGCTCACAACAGTAATTTATGTCAAATATTTTTGTTTGTAAGACATTAAACAAAATATCAGTATGGGAAAATACATCATTAAAAGTGTTTAGCATAAAAACGGTATTGAAATTTTTTAAAAATTGAAGAAATCCTCTCGCTTGGATTGCGTCCGCTCCCCAAGTATCTGGATCATCAATCATTTCTTCAAATAAAGTGACCAAGTCACTAAAATGGGTTTCAACGGCATTTACCAAACGAGATGAATAATTCCATCTAGTTGGGGCAACGGTGGGTAGTCTTCTTTTAATTATTTGGTCCAAAAAATAAGTTCTTTTTGTGGACTGGGAGAAAAAAGCGGATAGACCAGATAAGCTCAAAAAGAAAATTTTCACTTCCCGAAGAAAGTTCACAGATTGTGATAAAACAAGGTTCAGAACATGAGCATTACAATGAATAAATATTGCATGCTGAAACTCATTTCTTACTTGAGCTTGTGTTCCATTTAGCTCACCAGACATAACAGCGGCACCATCGTATGTCTGAGCTACCAATTTGGTACCCCAATTCTTAGATTTTATCAAATCTATTATTTTTTTTGATATTGCATTGGCTGTACGATCGTCACTGACGTCCCAAAATTGGTAAAATCGTTCTTTTGGCGAACCATTTAAATCAACATATCGGAAAACCACAGATAATTGCGACTTTTTTGTTATATCTGTGGTTTCATCCAACATAACAGAAAGGAAATGTGCAGTATCAATCTCTTTATCGATGTTATCAGAGATCACATTTAATATTGCATTTATCAAATCATTTTGAATATTATTTGACGTTCCTTTAAAAACCGTTGCGGATTTTAAATGTTTTTCTAATTTCGGGTCATATTTGGCTATGAGATTTAATAGCTCAACATAATTTCCCTTATTTTCCGAATCCTCGCGTTCATCATTTCCCCTGAACGCTAGCTCTTGAGAGCCCAAAAAGCACACGGCATCTATAAGCCGCTCCAAAACTTGCCTGTTTTCCGAAACTTGCTCGTTATGACGAGATACGGATACATTTTTTTGTACATCAAGCAACAAGTCTATGCGGGTGGTGCCAAATGTTTTCAATGCTACGCAAGAATTAATATGGGCTTGAGAAATAATGTGTTTGCTTGATGCTACGGTCAAATGATTGAGATCAGAGTAACCCGTACACCACACACCCCTTTCTTGGTTACTTGCGAAAAGTAGGCAAGGCCAGCAAAACAATTTACTAAGAGTGGGGCAACCACACAACCATAGCTTTGCCTCATATTGTTTTTGCTGGAAATGCCTATTAAATTTCTTATTTTTTGTTGAATTAATAGAAATTAAATTTGGAAGAGGTGGTATTGGCCTTCCAACATTTATTGCCTCTGTTTTTTTCAAAGGCAATAGCTGAGAAAATGGCTTTTCAACAAGCTTTTCAATGATACACCTGCAATTCATTAAATTTTCATCCATTGTTCTTTTCTGAAACGATCTTTTCATTCCAAAGACCAGAATGAGAATGAGAAAATAAATTTGAATTTCCTCAAAACAAAAGGTACTCATATAAATAGCGCACCGGAGTCGGAGACCGGACCACCACATCCAAATCTCTCAGTGAATTATTATCAGGGATGGAAATTGACATTTGAAAATCGTACTGAAAAATAATTTGAAATTGTACTAAATTGGCACCCGTTGTATTGCAAACCAATTTCATAAATAAAAACAATAAAATACATTTGTTTTCATTTATTATGAAAAATATAACACAAAATAAATAATAATTCATTAACAAAATAATAAACAAATAACTCAATTAAAAACGAAAAAAAAACAAGAAAATAAACATTTAAACGACACAGATTTTTATTCGAATTCGATACAACTGTATCGAATTTCCCATGCCTGATTATTATTATACTATTCCTATGACATGAGGAATGAGAGCGAAACACTGTAAACAAAAACTCTAACTCTTCGCCTTGTGTGTGTGTTGTTCTGTTGTGTACAACAACAACTGGTATACAATGAATTCGCACTCCATAATGAAAATGAATCATATCAGAGTTCACTGTCTCTCTCGATGCCGAATTGAGGATGGATGGTACGCTCAATGAAGTTGAACACCTACACCATACACTCAACCAATTTATTGTCTTCTTTTCTGTAGTTTGAGTTGTTTCTGTGAGATTTGCTTTACGCCGCGTTGCCGTTCGTCGGTGCGTTGACATGGAGAGAACATTGTAGCATGAGAATGAATTCTCTGCCCATTCGAATGAAGGATCGTGGTGCGCTCGATGAAGGTGAACACCAAGGCATATAGAATTTCGGATTTATATATACACATTTTGTTTCTTCTTTGCATTTTTTTTGTGTGGATGGGGATGTGCTTTACCTTGGTTTCGGTGGTCGGTCGGTGCGTTTATATGAGGAGAACACCCTAGAGTACTATTTTTGTTATTTTGCTTGAAAATGTATTCTTCATCCATTGCATTTGAATGAACTGCCGTGGTGCGCTTAAATAAGGCGAACATGGAGAACATATTTATATGGAATGTGACTTATGTGACGATTTTGGTAGGGTGTGCGGTGAACACCTGCGTACCTTCGAATAAACGTCACTGTTCACCAGGGAACAATGCATCCTCAAAAAGTTACCGTTTGGTATCGATTTTGGGCTGGTGGCGTCATCGGTCCTTACTTTTTCGAAAACGACGTTGGTGAGCTGGTCACAATCAATGGCGAGCGCTACAATACGACGATAACCAATTTATTATAGATCAAAATTGAACCATATGGACCTAGACGAATTGTAGTTCGAGTAGGAAGATGATAAGTATCTACATACAGCAAAGCCCACAATTGGCATTCTTTATGAACGATTTGATAAATATCTCTCAATGAGGTGACGTGAATTCGTCACCAAGGTAATGTGATTTGTCACAGATAGACATTTTCTTGTGGGATTTCCTGAAGTTATAGGCTTATGCGAATAAACCGCAATAGACCGATGCTTTTAAGGTCAGCAACAGAGGCCATTGATCATTGTCAGGGGTATTTATGCGGAAAAGCCATTCAAAATTGAACCAATCGGATTCGTGCTACCGTAAGAAGCTGAAGCGGTAATTTGAACGATGTCATATTTCATACATAATGGCAAAAATAGGACTGCTAAATAAAAAATTGCTCAAATATTAAATCATAGGTTTTTTTGACACTGACAGCTGTCTCCCTCTCGAAATCTTGGCAAAAAGTCAGTATCATATCTTCGCGGAACAAAATGAGTCGCTTTACGCTTAAATAACGTTGGGAAATATTGACAAAATGTCCAAAGTGAGTGCTGTGTAGTTCAAACAATGCGTTTTTTGAAAAGAAGTTTTGGTAGAAATGAAACACCCATACCGCCCCTGTTGTATACAAGTTTGTGCAAGACTTGAGACTGGTATGCTAATCGAAAACACTCATGGTCATTGTCGTCATACGGTGCGGACAGACGAGAATGTGACGCATTATAGTTTGAAGAGAATTCTGCACAAAGATCTCGGACTATTCGCTTACAAGGTCCGATTGACTCAGCAATTGAAGGTCACAACCATCTGCTTCCTTATCGCTTCGCTGCTTGGGCCTTGGATCACGGCGGCTACGTTAAAGCCTAGTACGCAGATCGAGACAAGACAAATTTTATCTCTACAAAACTTTTCCAAATCTCGCGCAAAAGTTTGTAGTTGCAGAATTAAAAAAAATAATTAAATGTGTTTTGTAGTGTATTTTTGGAACGGGTTGTCTTACAAAAGTCGTTTATACCTTTTTGGAATCTCCACTCGACGCTTTCATGAAGTGCATCAGCACCTTTTACATAAAACCAGTTTTGACAAAAATCACTTTCGGCTGTCAAAATCTGTCCCGCAAAATAATGCTTGTATCATTCTTTTTCCTGGCAAAATTTAGTGGAGACATTTTGTACAGCAATGCACAAAAGTATGAATTTTGCGCGCGAACTGCGTACTGCTCGGAAAAATATCCAAGACAAAATTTGTCCCAGGACAAAAAAATGTATGAGAGACAAAATTTTTCCCGATCTGCGTATTAGGCTCAACAATCGGACTTGTCTCATCTGGAGCTCGGAAAACCCGAACGTTATTGTCCAGAAACCAATGCATCCACAGAGAGCGACAGTTTGGGCTGGAGTGTGGAGTTGTTGCATTACGAAAATGCTGGGAATAACGTTTCGATGAACGGTGGGCTTTACAGAGATAAGTTAACCGACTTTTTTTTACTGAAATATTGGAGACATGAATTTGGACGACCTCTGGTTCATGCAAGAATCCATGTTATTAACCATCTTGGCGATGTCAATTGGCCGACTCGGAGCTGCGATTTGACCCCTTTAAATTTTTTTCTGTGGGAAACCGTAAAGGACCAATGATATGCCAACAACCCGGAAACGATTCAAGCACTTAAGGTTAATATTATCCAAACAATCCGTGAGCTACAGCCCGAAACCATCGACAAGGTCTTGGAAAATTGGAGTGACAGAATGCGCTACCGCGAAGCCATCCGTTTTGTTCCATAATAAATGGGAATGTTTGCTTTAACTGATACAAGGAAAAAATTTAGTTTTGTTCATTATATTGCATTTTTAAAAAGAAGCTTGTATTAAGCCTACCCTGTAACCCACACATAGCTTGTTGAATTCCATTTCAACATCTACCCGCCCTTATTGAAAAACACTTTACATCCACGGTAGCAAAAACTGAAACTCTAAATGCAGCTTTATGGGAAACCAATCCTATCAAATAGGACTAAGGCTAGGCGAGCACATTCAATTTTTTTAGTTTCGCAACTGTTTGGTTGCTGAAATGAAACATATGGGGTTATATGACATGCCGCGCACATACATAGAGCAACTCGATTCGAGCAACTAAAAAGTTTGTTTTTTGACACAAACTAAACGATTGCCTAAAATTAATTCGCTTTTGTGTATTACATATAATTATATGCACCTGCGCGGACATTCAACTAAATTTGAGCTGTTTTCTATAAGCGCAAGAGAGAAAAGTGTGAGCCTGAGTGTGCGCGGTGCTCTATCAACTGGTGATTAAACTAATTGATTTCGATCACAGTTGCATGTGCGCGCCTAGCCTAAGAGTAAACAGACTTAAAAAAAAAACAAACAAGTTTAGGTCGCAACAGCTGCTTGAGGACTAGGGGCTATAGTGACATTCAGCGCTCAGCCATTTCTTTATGCATATTGTCGGCAGGATTGGGGGGAAATACAAACTTTTGTTTAGATGAGAAGAACTTTTTATGATAAGAATTATTCTCTAAGGATTTGTTACATCCTTGCAAGGGACAATACCCCTGACAAAGAAAAAAAACTTGTATTTAATATGACGCAGCTGGTAGTTGAACCTAGTTCTCTTTAATAAGAATAACAATCCAATTGCTTTATGTGCCGCGTTGTCACTGAATTTTTACCGTGTATGCGTAAATGAAAAGATAGTGCGCTCGAAAAAGGTAACAATTTTGTTTCAAAAGGAAGGTTTGCTCAACTTAATGCTAGTATCGTTGCATTTGCTTATATCTTGATTTTTGTCGATCTGCCTTTCTATTTACATCTTCACGATGGTATCGGAACATTGTTAAGAATTAGAATTTTGACGGGGTTCTCAGGCTTTCTGGTATTAGCATGACAAAACGATCTTATCAAGCCCCATTGTTTCTTCACTTCCTAGTCTAGTTTGATCAATCTTTGTTACTCCAGCATCATCTTTATTTTAGTCTAAATATCTATAAATTGCCAAAACTGTGAAGTGTTTATGTTTGTGCCAAGTAAGCTCTAACGTAGACTTCCCCCAGTTATGGTTAATTATACGTGAGCAAACTCGACAGCGGTCAGCCATCAGACGAATAGGGGGAACAACATGTAGCATACGAAAACATGCACGTGCCGTAACTATTCGGGACTGGTGGAAGTGTGATCATAGCCTCTCCGCGGCGGCCGCTAGAAACAAGCCTTTTAAAAAAGGTTTGGCTAATATGATCAGGCTGGTTCCTCAGGTTGGCGACAGGTTAATTCCCTGTCCCGTAAAATTAAAAGAATTACGAGACCCACAACAAGCCTCGGAAACGGACTGATCTCACGACGACAACCTACGCAAAGAAAAAGGAAAAACGATTTACGAATTTTCTTATGGAACGTACGATCGCTCTATAGAGCTCGAGCTGTTCAGCAGCTAGCCGATGCCCTGTCAAAGTATAAAGCTGACATAACAGCTCTTCAAGAAATCAGATGGACAGGGAATGGTGTTTTACAGAAGAAAGAATATGACATATACTACAGCTGTCATACAAAACACCATGTGCTCGGGGTAGGCTTCCTAGTCACCGAAAAAATGAAGTCTACTATCATCGGCTTTAACGCTATAAGCGAAAGGCTATGCACCCTTCGCGTGCGAGGCAAATTTACGAACATCAGCCTCATTAACGTTCACGGACCTACGGAGGAGTCCTCAGACGAAGAAAAAGAGAATTACTTCGAACAAGTCGAGAGGGCCCTCAATGTCTGTCCAATGGACAATGGACTTCGAGTCTTAGAATTGGCAGCATCGAAAAACATGGTCGTTGCGAGTACCAGGTTCCCGCGTAAAGATATCTACAAAGCCACCTGGGTATCACCTGATGGAGTCACTCGTAACCAAATAGACCACGTGTTGATAGACCGTCGCCACTACTCGAACTTGATGACGGTACGAACGTACCGAGGTGCCAATATCGACTCGGATCACTATCTTGTTGGTATGGTTTTCCGAGGGCGGATTGCCTTGCGAAGACGCATTGCATCCGCCGATCAGGTTCGAATCAACACGGCTGCCCTGCGCAATGAAAACACCAGTAACACCTTTGGTAATGCGTTAGGACTCGCCCTAGAAACACCTGTCTTAGGGAGAGTAAGTCCTGGAGCCAGTATGCTGGACGTAAATGAAAAGTGGACACGTCTTAAAAATACTGTCATTAGTACTGCCAACTCCATCTTAGGCAGCAGTCGTAAAAATCGGAACGACTGGTTTGATGATGAATGCAAGCTAGCGACTGAACGTAAGAATGTTGCGTACCGAGCAATGCAACAATCTCATAGAACGCGGGCACGCGAAGAGGAATATAAAGAGCTCAGAAGAAGAGAAAAACGGCTTCACAGACAAAAGAAATCAGCCTGGGAGAAGAACCTAATCTGTGAAATAGAAAACAGCCGAGAGCGAGGTCCGCACCAGGCGCGGAAGTTCTACCAATCCGTCCGAAACATGACGCAGTACACACCACGCTGCACATACTGCAAGGACGGAGAGGGAAATCTGATCACCGATCCTGAAAGCATACTGGAGCGATGGGAAGTGTACTTCAATGAATTGCTAAATGGTCAGCTCACTGCAGAAGTGGAGGCTCCACTACTTCAAGAAGAATACCCTATGCTGCCGCCACCAAGCATAGAAGAGGTTGAGAAAGCTATAGGCCGGCTTAAACAGAACAAATCCCCGGGAGCCGATGGCATCCCAGCCGAATTATTTCATCACGGCGGGACAGCCTTACGTCAAGCAATTCATGATATTATAGTGCACGTATGGGAGCAAGAAGAAATGCCAGAAGACTTGCGAAAAGGCATAATATGCCCCATACATAAAAAGGGAGATGTCACAACGTGCAGCAATTATAGAGGTATCACGTTGTTGAGTACCGCCTATAAGATACTCTCCTCTATCCTACAAGACCGGATAACCCCATACGCTAAAACCGTTATCGGACAATATCAGTGTGGTTTCATTCCAGGTAAATCAACAACTGATCAGATATTTACCCTTAGGCAGGCGATGGAAAAATGTCTAGAATTTAACATCCCAACATACCATCTGTTTATAGACTTTAAGGCCGCCTATGATAGTATAGCCAGGGTAGAACTTTACAAAGCCATGAGAGAATTCGGCATCCCAAATAAATTGACACGACTATGTAGGTTGACCATGACCAACGTAACAAGCCAAGTAAAAATAGCCGGATTGCTATCCAGACCAATCAACATTTTTAATGGACTCCGACAAGGGGACGGTTTGGCCTGCCTCCTCTTCAACCTGGCGTTGGAGAAAGCAATCCGTGACTCTGGCACGGCAACAAGAGGGACCATCGTCAACAGGTCCAGCCAGTTACTGGCTTACGCAGACGACATCGACATCATCAGAAGAACGGAACAAGCTGTACACGATTCCTTCATCCAGATCGAGCAGGCGGCACAAAATCTGGGGCTGCACATTAGTGAAGGTAAAACAAAGTACATGGTGGCGTCGAATGCGAGAGGAACAGTTGGTCAAACAATCAAGGTTGCGGAGCACGAATTTGAAGTGGTGCAATCCTTTAAATACCTTGGGTCAATAGTAGCAGCCGATAACAATATAGAAGAAGAAATACGCGGGCGGCTTCTCAAATCCAACAGAGCCTACTATAGTCTGTCAAAGCTCTTCAAATCCAGAAATCTCACCATAACTTCAAAACTGCTGCTGTACAGGACCATGGTCCTGCCAGTACTCACATATGGATCCGAGACTTGGGTGCTTAGCAAAAGGCACTCCGACCTCTTAGCTGCGTTCGAGAGAAAAGTCTTAAGGAGAATTGTTGGCCCCGTATGTGAGGAAGGAGGTTTCCGGAGACGGTACAATCATGAACTGTACGCAATCTACCTTCAAGCAGATATCGTGACAAAAATTAAGCTCAGTAGACTCCGGTGGGCAGGGCACCTAGCTCGCATGAGCGAAGAGGAACCTGCTCGGAAAGTTCTTTGTGGTACATTCTATGGTAGACGACAGCGTGGTAGACCATGCTTGCGCTGGAGAGATGGCGTAGACCAGGACGCCCGAAGCCTTGGGGTGCGCAACTGGATGGCGTCGACTAGAGACCGAGATAGGTGGAGAGACTTGTTGAAAGAGGCCAGGACCGGAACCCGGTTGTCGAGCCGATGATGATGAAACTCGACATCAGGGTTCTTCAATACGAACGATCAAAGCTTCAGTATTCCTAGATGCCAGTTGGTTGTATAAGGTGGATCTAAGATTGTTATCCCTTCAAGCGAGACTACACCTTTGATACCAATTTGACTGCTCTTTAAGGGTATGTGATATAATGTCAAATCAATTCACTATTTACATCCCCTTATAAGGGCTCTGCACCATAGTTTTGGTATTCAGGACACTTTTAGTTTCCAATTTACATTTGTAGAAAAAGGAAGGTCACTTTGGTGTAGAATTTGCCTTTCTAACCATTGATGAACTAGTCAACGCCTAATTGTGTCTATTTATTAGTAGATCACAACCAGGGAAATGTTCCAATAGCAATTCGATGGACTACTTTTATTTTGAAAAGCAGGACCTTGACTTCTTTCATTTCATTATTTTGATAAGTCTATAGCACCATTTCCTAGTGCAAGGAATGATATTCCTCTGTAAACGGCCCAACTTAACCTGCTACGTTAACTTACTCGGTCAGATTTATAGTGTTCTCAATATTTTATAATGTTATTGAACAGTCTCGTTTTTTCATTGAACTCTATAATCCTTCAGTGTTGATTACCCGAAAACAACTACAAGGATAAATCTTCAGTTCCAATTTTGTCAATATACTGCTAGTCTAACCGTCACATAGTGAATTATTTGAGTGCTAATTGCATCAAACACGGCAGTTTTGAGTAAACATGTTGCAGGGCATTTTGTACGAGTATCACAGAATACAGCGGATTTTTTTCTCGGTAGCTCCAAACACCCAATTATCTAATTATACATTTATAAACAGAGTTTTCCTATCTGGCTTGATACTCTTCAATTTCTTGTTCAAATGTTGAACAATTTTCCCTGGCTGGGTTATTCTGGCAAGACATAGTCCGAAGGAAGTTATGCCAAGATCTTTGATGAGTTAAACCAACTTCTCGGATTCCTGATATTGCAGGCCGATCGCCCAACAATACAGACTTATTTCTCAATTGGATGAACTAAAATTACCAAAACTTAGGGCAAACAAAATTTTTGGTAATTTGTTAAACATTTACGAAAAATTACTTCGTCTTCAGTTCCTACGGTCTTCTTCAATGACACACAAGGACAATTTGATTGCAGCACAGTTTTTTTTGTTAATTCGATGCTTCCAGAAAGTGTCAGAACTACCCCTACAGCGTACTCGTACAGTTGCAAGAGTACTCAAAGATCTTGATACTCAAAAATCCAAGGTAGGATCCAACTATTATTCTAAGGAGATGTTTTCCAACGCTTGAGTAAAATATTCCATCTGTCTTACTCAACTGGTCTCTTTCCGAGTGGATCAAAAACAGCAGTTGCCTAGCCTGTCCCTAAGAACTGCGAATCTTCTTCCCTTACTAGCTATCGCCCAATCGCACTTACAGGAAGAACGTAAGGTTATGGAAACGATGATAAATTATCAGCTCAAGAAATATCTTTAAGAACGAAAACTTCCCTATGACCGGCAGTATGACCCTTGTAGCAATAGGTCCACCGATTCTGATGATATATCCCACCGAACAGTGGAACAAATCTTTAAATCGTTTTGAAGAAAGTATGATTATTGCATTTGATTTGATATTTGATATTTCAAAAGCATTTAATAGAGTTTGGCATTAAGCTCTCTTATCGAAAATGCGTGCATTTGGTATTGATGAATATCTTCTTCGGTGAACTAGAAACTACCTTTCAAACTGCTCAATAAAATTTGTATCAGATGGTTTTGCGCAATGAAAACTCCAGTAACACCTTTGGTAATGCGTTAGGACTCGCCCTAGAAACACCTGATTTAGGGAGAGTAAGTCCTGGAGCCAGTATGCTGGGCGTAAATGAGAAGTGGACACGCCTTAGGAATACTGTCATTAGTACTGCCAACTCCATCTTAGGCAGCAGTCGTAAAAATCGGAACGACTGGTTTGATGATGAATGCAAGCTAGCGACTGAACGTAAGAATGTTGCGTACCGAGCAATGCAACAATCTCATAGAACGCGGGCACGCGAAGAGGAATATAAAGAGTTCAGAAGAATAGAAAAACGGCTACACAGACAAAAAAAAATCAGCCTGGGAAAAGAACCTAATCTATGAATTAGAAAATAGTCGAGAGCGAGGTCCGCACCAGGCGCGGAAGTTCTACCAATCCGTCCGAAACATGACGCAGTACACACCACGCTGCACATACTGCAAGGACGGAGAGGGAAATCTGATTACCGATCCTGAAAGCATACTGGAGCGATGGGAAGTGTATTTTAATGAATTGCTAAATGGTCAGCTCACTGCAGAAGTGGAGGCTCCACTACTTCAAGAAGAATACCCTATGTTGCCGCCTCCAAGCATAGAAGAGGTTGAGAAGGCTATAGACCGGCTTAAACAGAATTAAGCCCCGGAGCCGATGGCATACCAGCCGAATTATTTCATCACGGCGGGACAGCCTTACGTCAAGCAATTCATGATATTATAGTGCAAGTATGGGAGCAGAAAGAAATGCCAGAAGACTGGCAAAAACGCATAATATGCCCCATACATAAGAAGGGAGATGTCACAACGTGCAGCAATTATAGAGGTATCACGTTGTTGAGTACCGCCTATAAGATACTCTCCTCTATCCTACAAGACCGTATAACCCCATATGCTAAAACCGTCATCGGACAATAACAGTGTGGTTTCATTCCATTCAAATCAACAACAGATCAGATCTTTACCCTTAGGCAGGCGATGGAAAAATATCTAGAATTTAACATCCTGTTGCGACTATTCATTATAAATATAAGCTGGACTAAACTCGACGGAACCACACTTGGCATGCTTGCAGAAGGCACAGCTAGAAACGTCGGTGGGCGAGGTCCTTGGTCCGGGAGTTTCCAGACGCACACAAAAGATTGTTATTTCATGCCAAGATTTCAGCAAAAAAAGAAAAAAAAAAACGGACGGACACTTTCACTCGGCTCTGTTCTGTTCTCTGGGCGACGACAGGTGTTGATCGGCCCGGGTACCTTGTCTAAGATATCCCTCCCTCTGACATTGCATGTCTTCCATGATAGCTCGTACCCCCCTTTGTTTACGACAAGATCGCTATCCCTGTAATTGCCCGACGAAGCGACTCACATCATCTCATCGGCCTTCGAAAGTCCACTTACTAATCCACACATAACCCCGAAAAGAATTGAGACTAGTTCATTTCAAATGGTCAATTCACGATTTTATTTATATGTAAGTAATGCATGAATGCATGTTTTAGGTTCTAATGACAATTATGGTTAAATTTTCGATTTTAGTTAAATGTAAACAGTAATGCATATTAAATTTACGTTTTATACAGGAAAATGAAGTAATTCAATCTTGTTGCAATATAAGTAGTATTAATTTTGTTTTCAACATATGGGCAACTATTTAATTTTGTAAATGAAACTTATGACGCAGCTAAGGTATATAGATATTCGCCTTATTTGTTGTGACAGGTGAACTTGACAAGGGATAGTTTTTGTCTCATTCTCATAGCGGTAGTTACAAAAACAAAATAATGTACGTACATGCATAAAGAAAAAAAAGACTCACCACTTACGGGATCCAGATATTGTGCACAATCTCTGCCGTTGTTCGTTTTGATGACGTAGCAAATTTAAAGTTGAAAATATTCCGCAGCTTATCAAATTCACTAAACACACGCTATATAGATATACCCGCATGCACTGTTATATATGAAATATCTTCCTTTTTTTTCTTTTTGATATATAGACAAGATTGAACACTCTTAAATTACATCAATTAGATTAGGCTATTTTAGATAAGATTTAATAACGATTACAAAAAAAAACACAATAAGTATGTTTCAAAAAAAAATGGTAGGTAGGAAATGTGGTTTGATGAATGTTGCAACAGACTCCAGGGTACTGCCGGGTATGTCGAAACTTCACGATGGGGGTAGCTGAGACTCCCCTTTTCTGCCTAATATCCACTACCGCACCGCACACGAATCACTTGGCCACGACCCGCTTGTTCACTGCACCACGCTCGAGGACGTTTTGCAGATCGTCGCGTCGTTGCCTCGAGTTTCAACGAGAACTGAGAAAGTTCTTCGTCTCGTTTTGCAAGTGCAAGAATAAGTTTGTGGATTAGCGGTCGTGGTAAGTTTCTATCCTTAGACAATTTTCTCTTTGGTGCTCTAGGTGTGATGAGCGAGGAGATATGGATAACTGGGCTTCTCCTTCTCGATGAAGACGTGGGAAAAGCCCCGTTTTTCTGTCAGGTCGAGTGTTTCTTCTTCTGTCAACACGGTCAATACTGTGGGAAACAATGCTCTTAGAAAACCACTAAATTCAGGGAAAGTAAAGTATGGGAAAACCATTTACCTGTGTTTTTATACCAAAATAAGGATACTTGATGTTTAGTTTGGGTTCTTTTATTTCTCTTCTTGGATCGGAAGCTTTTAGGGTTTGCAGAGTATGCCAAGTCACCAATAAAAGAACTGAAACTTCTTGAAAATTCTACTGAAAGGTTCGGTTGAACTTACGTCCGACTGGCTTGTGGTCAGCGAGAGAAAAGAAAGATTTACAAAGATCTGCCGACAAGATAAGCGACAAAATGGACCGATGTCCGGTCAAGTAGGTGTTTTCGAACATGATTGCGTCAGACAATTCGAACTCAAAATTTTACAGGGTGATCGTGTGTTGTTATGCGGAATTCCATACAAAGTTCTGCTGACGTTCGTAACAAACCTTTTTTGTTTCCAACACAAATGGCAGGAAACGAAAAGGAAAAGTGATAAGTCAGTCAACTCAAAATCTGTAAATCTATTGCCTGATATCCTTGGCATGATATTTTCCGATTAGTTTTCCTTGAAGGTTCTCCAACTCATATAGACAGTTACCGACTCGCTTTCTAATTCGACATTTTATAAATTTTGGTGAAAACTTAGCGTTTTTTGATTTAACAAAGGAACTTTGTTCAAAATTGCGACGAAAAACTTCCTGACCTGGGACAAAAACGATGCTCTTTGCCCGCAAATTGTAAGTTCGCTGAGATTTCAAATGAGCAGAGTGCAAATTGGCTTTGATCCTCTCTCTCATCAAAAGAATTTTATCCGACGACGTAGGAACCGTCTGTATGTCAGGCTCGTTCAAACAGTTGAGCCTTCTAAGAAGTGCGTACTCAGACCCATTTGACACCATATGCTGGCCAAATACTGCATAATAGGGTGAACAATTTGTGGATGAATGGTAGTCACCTCTCAAGATGGCACCTATCACTGAAATATATTTGTCCCATTCATTGTGCGTATCCTTCACAAACACTCTGATCTTGGAAATGATTTCCCTATTGACACGCTCAGAACTATTTGCCTGAGGTGAATATAACCCCGTCTTAATGTGCTTGATGCTGTAATTATCCATGAGCTTGGCAAATTCCTTGGAAACGAATTGCCTGCCGTTGTCACTGTGGACATACTCAGGGAACCCAAAGTGTTGGAAAACATCGTTTTCCAAATAGCTACATATAGATTTAGCACATGCTTTTCTAAGAGGTTTCAAGAATACATATTTTGTGAAATGGTCCACGGCTATAAAAATGGTGGTATTGCCTAACTTGGTGCGAGGATATGGACCTAACAAATCAATGTAGAATCTCTGCATTGGGCGTTCTGTCACGAACTGTGATCCCATCATAGGTCTTAATGACGAACTTGCTGGTTTAATTCCCTTGCAGGTGCCACAGGAACTGACATAATTCTTGATTTGTTTGACCATTCCAGGCCAAAAATATTTCTGTCTCACGCGAAACAAAGTTTTTTCGGCGCCTCCGTGGCATCCTGTCCGGGTATTATGCACATTTACAATGGCTTGAGTTGTGAGTTCCTTGGGCAACCAAAGACGCCACAAACTCTCCTCCTCATCTGGAGAACCTGATCGAAATCTAACTCGCTTATAGATAAATCCCTCTGAGACGCGAAGATCTGGAAGATTATCTTGATTCTCAATTATATTTTGTTTAAGATTCTCGTATTCTTCAGATTTGAAACAAGAGGACTTAAGATCGATTTCTTTCTCTTTCTCGACAGTGATACCTATCTCAGCGATGTCTACTCTAGACAGAGTGTCTGGGACAACATTAAGGGAACCCTTTCGATGTTCCATCGTAAAAGTGAACGCCTGTAGTCGCAGACTCCAACGTCCTAGTCGTCCACTCAAGTTCTTTTGTGACATGAGCCACTTGAGGCTTGAGTGGTCGGTGATAATTTTAAAGGGTAGCCCATCAATGTAGGGCCTGAATCTCTCTACGGATACTATCGCTGCAAGACATTCCTGTTCCGACACAGTATAATTTCTCTGAGCCTTGTTCAATTTTTGTGACACGTATGCAATAGGGTGTTCATGACCGTCGTCATCTAGTTGGTAAAGAACACCGCCAACACCTGCGCTAGACGCATCGCATTGAACGACGAAAGGCTTAGAGAAATCAGGCTGCGCCAGAACTGGGGCAGTAGTTAATGCGTTTTTCAGCTTTTGAAATGACTCTTTTGCCTCTTCAGATAGACAAAACACCTTAGATTTACGCAGACAGTTTGTTAATGGAGCTGAGAGATCTGAAAAGTTTGGGATAAATTGTCGGTACCAGCCTGCCATGCCAATGAATCGTCGAACTTGTCGAGCACTTTGAGGAAGTGGGAATTCAGTTATGGCTTCCACTTTTGCAGGATCGGTTTTGAGGCAACCTTGCCCGACAATATAACCCAGAAATTTGATCTCCTTTTGGCAGAATTTGCTCTTCTCAACGTTTATCGTTAATTTAGCATCCCTAAGACATTTCGCTACCTCTAACAAAAGCTTTAGGTGCTCTTCGAACGTTTCTGTACAGATGAGTAGATCGTCTATATAAATAAAAACTTTTTCCCTATACTTTGAAGGAATGACCTTGTCCATAAGACGAGTCATTCTCTGTGAAGCATCTTTAAGGCCGAATGGCATAACAACAAATTCCATTAGGGGTTTACCAGGGACGGCAAATGCTGTCTTTTCTTTTGAAGATTGCGAGAGTGGAATTTGGTGAAATGCGTCTTTAAGATCAAGACCGGTTATAAAGTGTGTGTCCTTCAATCTGCTGAGTAACCCTGAAATGTGTGGAAGAGGGTAAGCGTCATCCTTTGCTACACTATTTAGTTTCCGAAAGTCTATGCAGAGCCTGTTTTTACCTGGCTTTTTAACCAGTACAATAGGAGAACTCCAAGGGCTGTTGCTTTCTTGAATGATTCCTAGTTTGAGCATCCTGTCGATCTCAGCATAGACTTCGGCTTCCCGAGGTGGTGAAAGTGGGTAATGTTTAGACTTAATTGGGACTGCGTCACCCGTGTCAATCACATGCTCTTCCAAATCTGTTCTGCCAAGTCCTAGTTTAGAATAGGATGGGAATGTACCTATAACTCTATTCAGTTCTTCATTTTGGTTAGCTGACAAATCATGCGTTCTCGGGTCTAATGCACGGTGTTCTAAGGTGGAAATCTCCGATACAATTTGAGGAGCGATGTGAAAACTTTTCCAAAAGTTTATGCCGAGATATGCTTCTTGTTGTAATGTCGGTACAACATAAAAATCTATAATGTTGGTGGAACTATTAAACTGTATAGGGATTTTGCATATGCCTAAGATTTCTTGCTTTGTGCCGTCAGCTGTACTAATGTTGGACTTGAAGGACTTTATGGGGATGGAATTGCGCTTGAGAAGATTCAAGCAATCTTTCCCTAGCACACTTACTGACGCACCAGAATCTAACAGAGCATACACTTTTTCATTTCCAATTTTAATATTAACAAATGGTCTCATGTCGTTAGCATCGTCAAGGATAGTGGATTCTATGGCTTTTCTATGACCGTTCCGGATACGATACCTATTCCTACACTTAGTGACTTTACTTGGGACAATATGTTCATATGACTTTCTGTATATTCGTTGCTTGGTCTCCTGGTAACGCTTCATTCGTTTGTGAAAGGATAAGTGAGGGGTGGATTTTACAATCACGTCCTTGTTTTGTGGATTTGGTTTTGAAAGAATGGATTTTATTTTGGACTCAAGATTATCCGAATTTTTATAGTTCGTATCTTCAGGCTGTCTATGACTTTCTGAAGATACACTTACTTCGATTATTGGCTCGGGGTCAAGTTTGTGGAACGAGAGCCCCCGGCTATCAACTCGCTCACTTTCCGGTTTAAACCATGTTTTTGACAGGATGTTGTTGTTACATTTTTCTCGCCACAACGATAGCAAAACAGATTGCGCTTTTCACTAGGGCAATCGTAGTATGAGTGGCCTATCTGTTCGCAATTCCAACAGGTGAACTTAGATGTATCGAGAGGCCTGCCATTGAACTTGCCTATCGAATACGCGGCTACTTCTTGAGTTTCACTTGCCTCAGCATCATTTAAACTAAACTCTTGTTCTAGCTCATTCACGTTACGCCTGAAGTTCGAAGATCTTTGAGACGTTTGATGCTGCAAGAATGCTTCGCCTTGTCTGGCTACATCTCTCATGTGTTCTAAACTGTTGACTTGGTAAGGAAATAATAACGCCCCTAAACTTTCTTTCGAATTCTTCTTGATTAAATCTATAACTTTTATGTCACTCAATGGTTCTTTTAGACGAGCATTTAGACGTAAAATGTCTGTGTAAAAGTCATCAAATGACTCCTTAAAACCCTGACGACGAGAAACCATTCGTAATATTTTGTCATAGTCATTTTCTGTTTTACTGAATTCTTTTATGATCGAAAATTTAAGACTTTCGTAAGACGCGCCTGGATTCTTTCTGAGAAAGAACCAAAACCAAGATTCTGCTTTCCCTTTTAAGAGCACGTGGAAGTTAGCTAGAACGTGATCCCAGCTGCACTGTGATCTCTCTTTTAAGGTTTCGACTTTAAACAAAAAGTCATGGACGTTTTCAGAACCATCGAAAGATATTTGCCACTTTTCGATTTTGCAATTTGTGTTGTTGGTAAATATTTGGGAACCGGAAGTGTGTTGACTTAAAGGAAGTCGGTTTTGAGTAGAGAATGATGCGTTATGAAGAAACTGTTCAAAATCTACTCGAGGATTGGAGTTTGGTAGGTTTCCAGTTTGAACTGGTTGAATGACTGGAGCATTAATTTGGTCCAGCTTTTGAGTTAATGAATTCCTTATGGCTTTCATTTCGTTTATGACGATTTTATTGTTAGCTTCCATGATGCGCTCGAAGGCTGATGCTAACGTATTTATATCATTTTTATCTGATCTGGGAGAAGTACCTGTCTGAGTGTTATTGGGAACTACATTGTGTGTCACCGCTTGATTGCTGCAATGGGGAAGTTGCATGTCAACTAAATTTGCGTTTTGGCCTGTACCATGTTGCATTTGAATTAAATCTCCAGGAACTGGATTAACGTTTACAAGAGCCTGATCATTGATTTGAGAATCTTGATCGACGTTCCGTGGCTGTTCCTGACTTTCGTTTCGATTTTCATTTTGTACACTTCGTGGTGGTGGAGTGTGTGCTACGATATGTCCTTGCGGAGCTGAGCTTAGTTGGGAGTTATTACTATTTATATTCGCGGTATTCCTATTTGAATTCGAGGAGTAATGACTTCTTGAATTATTATTGAATTTACCTCTAAATCGAGTATTGGGTCCTCTATTTTCACTCATGTTCTTAAAAAAAATATTCAAATTTAAAATGTCTCAAAACTATGTTATGAAATTGAAAATACTAATTGGTTTGAATTTTATTTGATTTTTGTTTGTTGTTTTATATACTTAGGGGTCAGTGTGATTAGTTTTCGTAAGTCTCTCAAATATTTTGTGTATGCAATTTTGTGCAAAAATCGGACGGACTATGCAATAGCATGAATGAACAAAGTTGAAATCGGGCGAAAGTAATAGTGGCAACATATTCCAGCAATATTGCTAGAAAATGGACAACACTATGAAAAATAATATTAGTATCTATTCATATGCGACAAATCTTCCATACAATGGAGGAAATATTTGGACTAATATGAATTTAAGAAAAGAAGACAGAAAAAACTGGTTATTACCATTCTTCAGTCGCAACGCGGGTCTCACTTTAAAGAGAATACCGGGACTTACTGTAAAATGGTAGTACCTTGCTTTAACTGCGTAGTAGAAGCTTAAAAAACATAAGCCTCGAAGTTGGGCGCCATTTCTTTTGTTGCGACTATTCATTATAAATATAAGCTGGACTAAACTCGACGGAACCACACTTGGCATGCTTGCAGAAGGCACAGCTAGAAACGTCGGTGGGCGAGGTCCTTGGTCCGGGAGTTTCCAGACGCACACAAAAGATTGTTATTTCATGCCAAGATTTCAGCAAAAAAAGAAAAAAAAAAACGGACGGACACTTTCACTCGGCTCTGTTCTGTTCTCTGGGCGACGACAGGTGTTGATCGGCCCGGGTACCTTGTCTAAGATATCCCTCCCTCTGACATTGCATGTCTTCCATGATAGCTCGTACCCCCCTTTGTTTACGACAAGATCGCTATCCCTGTAATTGCCCGACGAAGCGACTCACATCATCTCATCGGCCTTCGAAAGTCCACTTACTAATCCACACATAACCCCGAAAAGAATTGAGACTAGTTCATTTCAAATGGTCAATTCACGATTTTATTTATAAGTAATGCATGAATGCATGTTTTAGGTTCTAATGACAATTATGGTTAAATTTTCGATTTTAGTTAAATGTAAACAGTAATGCATATTAAATTTACGTTTTATACAGGAAAATGAAGTAATTCAATCTTGTTGCAATATAAGTAGTATTAATTTTGTTTTCAACATATCGAGCCTTAACCGCCATTTTATCGTAAGCGACATTTTTTACAAAATCAAGTTAATTATGCGATTTGACAGCGAATTCTATTACGCATCTTTCCATATCATTTATTTTTCAATACAACTTTTTAACAAAAAGTTACACAGAAAACAAAATTTATCGTAAGCGACACTGATATTTTCTATTTACAGCTAAATATCGCAAATGACATAGTAGGTAGAGTGTTGTTGATATTTAATCAGCTTTGCTGAATTATCCAATTGATGCTACTTTTGTATCAGTGTACCCATCGGCCACTGTAAGGAATAGTTCATTTATAGGAGAGTGAGTAGCTATCATGTTTGGATGCCGGGAGAGTTCATGTACAATGGTCAGTTGCGTACGCAGAGAAGGTTAAGTATTTCAGAATGAAAACCTATTTAAAAATGCGTAGCAGGGCATAGTTCATAAAAACAAAAAGTCAGTCATCATGTACCATCATAAATGCTTAGACAATATTGGTGAAAGGGGTTATATAATACGCAAAGTTTTTAAAAGTAGTTTTATTTCAATATTTATTTAGATATGGAAACAAATGTGGAAGGATGAAACCGAAAGTGCAATACCAGAAACTGTTCTAGCGTCGCTTCAATTTTGCAATCGGAATTTGTATCCTCATTTAAGAAAACATTTGAAGTTCTTTGTGTGCTACCATGTGACGTCTGCTAAGCCAGAACGTTCATTTTCAACTTTGAGACGATTAAAAACGTGGCTGAGTGCCACAACAACTGAGACCAGGCTCAATGGATTAGCTTTGTTGAACTTAAACAAAGAAATCGAAGTTAAACCTAAAGATGTGGTGAATGCATTCGCAAATTAAAAAAAAAGAAGAATGGATCTAATTTTTTCACCAAATTACTCGTATCATACTTAAATCAGTTTTTTCAGATGAAAAATATAAAAAAAAAAAGTTTACAAAGAAATAAATGAATAAAATTCATTTCATACTCGTAACTTATTCATACATATATGTGGTATTTGGTAGAAACATGATAATTCCATAAAATGATTTGCATCCTTACATTCACTTCATATCGAGCTCGAACCTAAACGGGTAAACCGATTTTCTTAAAATTTGGAACATAATTTTTCAAAGAATATTTTCAAAAGTTTTCCAAATTTGAAGAAAATCAGTCAACCCGTTTCAGCCCTAGCTCCATGTAAGGTGGACGTAAAAACGCAAATTATTTTATGGACTTATCATGTTTGTACCAAACACCACAGTATATGTATAAGGTGGTTGATAATAAGAATGTCTTTCATTGTTTGATAGTTTTAGTGATACCTTGAGGTCAAACCGTATTTCTGCAGTAGCTAGTAATCAACATCTTGAATGATGTTATAAGACCAAGTTGAAAATTTCCCAAGCAAAGTACCTTGATTTGAAAGGGCTTTATGAAAAAAAACTATTCCTGAACGGTATCATGACGAGAACTTATCTTTGAGATTTAAACCTACGATCAAGGATGTCTTAAGTTAAACCGACGAAGAAAATAACAAAGACAACTAAATACTTAAATACCCTTGAGTTTTTTTTTAATTTTTTTTTTTTTTAATTAAGAATATTTTTGTCGCTATTTTTTATTAATTTAAAAATAAAATAATAAATTCCACTAAAAATAAACAAATAATGTGAATTTTTCATTAAAATAGGATTTTTTTTTGTATTTTTTTAATTTTATCGTAAACGCCAAAATTTGATTATGAGTTAATAGTTAGTGAACACAAAAACTATCGTAAACGCCAAAAACGTTAAAAATAACGTAAATTTGGCAACATCAGTGTTCAGTTTATAGTCACTTAATTGCATTTGCAAAAATATAACTGAATACTGAAAATAAGCTCGTTCGGATTTGTAACTCAGGAAGAAAACAAAAAAATGTATTTCCTGTAAAATTTATATTTTGTCGCTTACGATAATTTGGCGGTTAGGGCTCGATATGGGCAACTATTTAATTTTGTAAATGAAACTTATGACGCAGCTAAGGTATATAGATATTCGCCTTATTTGTTGTGACAGGTGAACTTGACAAGGGATAGTTTTTGTCTCATTCTCATAGCGGTAGTTACAAAAACAAAATAATGTACGTACATGCATAAAGAAAAAAAAGACTCACCACTTACGGGATCCAGATATTGTGCACAATCTCTGCCGTTGTTCGTTTTGATGACGTAGCAAATTTAAAGTTGAAAATATTCCGCAGCTTATCAAATTCACTAAACACACGCTATATAGATATACCCGCATGCACTGTTATATATGAAATATCTTCCTTTTTTTTCTTTTTGATATATAGACAAGATTGAACACTCTTAAATTACATCAATTAGATTAGGCTATTTTAGATAAGATTTAATAACGATTACAAAAAAAAACACAATAAGTATGTTTCAAAAAAAAATGGTAGGTAGGAAATGTGGTTTGATGAATGTTGCAACAGACTCCAGGGTACTGCCGGGTATGTCGAAACTTCACGATGGGGGTAGCTGAGACTCCCCTTTTCTGCCTAATATCCACTACCGCACCGCACACGAATCACTTGGCCACGACCCGCTTGTTCACTGCACCACGCTCGAGGACGTTTTGCAGATCGTCGCGTCGTTGCCTCGAGTTTCAACGAGAACTGAGAAAGTTCTTCGTCTCGTTTTGCAAGTGCAAGAATAAGTTTGTGGATTAGCGGTCGTGGTAAGTTTCTATCCTTAGACAATTTTCTCTTTGGTGCTCTAGGTGTGATGAGCGAGGAGATATGGATAACTGGGCTTCTCCTTCTCGATGAAGACGTGGGAAAAGCCCCGTTTTTCTGTCAGGTCGAGTGTTTCTTCTTCTGTCAACACGGTCAATACTGTGGGAAACAATGCTCTTAGAAAACCACTAAATTCAGGGAAAGTAAAGTATGGGAAAACCATTTACCTGTGTTTTTATACCAAAATAAGGATACTTGATGTTTAGTTTGGGTTCTTTTATTTCTCTTCTTGGATCGGAAGCTTTTAGGGTTTGCAGAGTATGCCAAGTCACCAATAAAAGAACTGAAACTTCTTGAAAATTCTACTGAAAGGTTCGGTTGAACTTACGTCCGACTGGCTTGTGGTCAGCGAGAGAAAAGAAAGATTTACAAAGATCTGCCGACAAGATAAGCGACAAAATGGACCGATGTCCGGTCAAGTAGGTGTTTTCGAACATGATTGCGTCAGACAATTCGAACTCAAAATTTTACAGGGTGATCGTGTGTTGTTATGCGGAATTCCATACAAAGTTCTGCTGACGTTCGTAACAATCCCAACATACCATCTGTTTATAGACTTTAAGGCCGCCTATGATAGCATAGCCAGGGTAGAACTTTACAAAGCCATGAGAGAATTCGGCATCCCAAATAAATTGACACGACTATGTAGGTTGACCATGGCCAACGTAACAAGCCAAGTAAAAATAGCCGGATTGCTATCCAGACCAATCAACATCTTTAATGGACTCCGACAAGGTGACGGTTTGGCCTCTTCAACCTGGTGTTGGAGAAAGCAATCCGTGACTCTGGCACGGCAACAAGAGGGACCATCGTCAACAGATCCAGCCAGTTACTGGCTTACACAGACGACATCGACATCATCAGAAGAACGGAACAAGCTGTACACGATTCCTTTATCCAGATCGAGCAGGCGGCACAAAATCTGGGGCTGCACATTAGTGAAGGTAAAACAAAGTACACGGTGGCGTCGAATGCAAGAGGAACAGTTGGTCAAACAATCAAGGTAGCGGAGTACGAATTTGAAGTGGTGCAATCCTCTAAATACCTTGGGTCAATAGTAGCAGCCGATAACAATATAGAAGAAGAAATACGCGGGCGGCTTCTCAAATCCAACAGAGCTTACTATAGTCTGTCAAAGCTCATCAAATCCAGAAATCTCACCATAACTTCAAAACTGCTGCTGTACAGGACCATCGTCCTGCCAGTACTCACATAGTACTCACATATGGATCCGATTGGGTGCTTAGCAAAAGGCACTCCAACCTCTTAGCTGCGTTTGAGAGAAAAGTCTTAAGGAAAATTGTTGGCCCCATATGTGGGGAAGGACGATTCCGGAGACGGTACAATCATGAACTGTACGCAATCTACCTTCAAGCAGATATCGTGACAAAAATTAAGCTCGGTAGACTCCGGTGGGAAGGGCGCCTAGCTCGCATGAGCGAAGAGGAACCTGCTCGGAAAGTTCTTTGTGGATTATTCTATGGTAGACGACAGCGTGGTAGATCATGCTTGCGCTGGAGAGATGGCGTAGACCAGGACGCCCGAAGCCTTGGGATGCGCAACAGGATGGCGTCTGCTCAAGACCGAGATAGGTGAAGAGACTTGTTGAAAGAGGGCAGGACCGGAACCCGGTTGTTGAGCCGATGATGATGATGATCAGATGGTTTTAAATCTGAAGTTCTTAAAATAAATGCTGATGTGCCACAGGGCTCCGTTTTGTCTTCGACTCTCTTTCTGATATTCAGCCACGATCTTTTGTCTGAAACTTCTAATCCATTAAATTGTTTTGCTATGACTTCTTCTCATATTCGTTTGGAGTTACATGTCCTTATTCTTCGGATGTGGATCTAGAACAGCAGCGTATTATAAGTTAATTCAATGCTATCGAGCATTGTGAAATGGGAAGAATTCAATGCTTCAAAAACTCAATGCTGTCTTCTGCCATTAAAGCGCAACCCAACCCTCCATGCCGCTTTCCATAAGCGGCACTTGCATTGAGGAAACCGAAAAGTTCTTAGTTCTCTGTATGTGCATGACAGACCAACTTCTATAGAATGACCACATATTCGACATCGCCAAAAACACTGCTTAGTACTTAGGTTTCCTTCGACGTTGCAAGAAATTGTTTACCCCTTCTGATCTGTCTGTAATCCATAAGTCCTATGTATATTCGTCCAAAACTCGAGTACAATTCCCATATTTGGACAGGTGCTTCAATAACTCACTTGAGTCTCTTGGATAGAATCCAAAAAAGAGCTTTAAAAATAATAGTAGGTGATAAAAGTATAAGAGGGACATTTGGAACTCTTGAGCACCGTCGCAAAATGTTTCTTGTCTTTCACTATTTTACCGTTATAATTATAAACAGGGTTCAAGTCAAATAGCTAGTTTGCATTCCCACCCTCAAAACAATTAAACCGCAATTCTTGCACTTTTGGGAGTGTCCATCAGTTTCAGATTGATCCTAACTTCGGACGTTCTATTAAATTCAGAGATTCTTTCTTTAGCCAAACCACACGAATGTAAAATACTTAAAGCTGTCCAATATTTCACTCCTATTGCAATACATAGACATTCAAAGCCAATGTGCATCGGTATCTCCGTTTAAATTCTCTCCCACTTTCCTTACACTCGCGCAGTGCTCGCAAATATTTGAAGGGCAGTCATTATCCCTTTAGTGCACAAATATTCTATTCCTAGTCATCCACTCGTGCTCCAAAAGGTCGTTGCAGGCATAAAGGATCTTAGATTACTGTGGTTCTATCGGTAGCAAAGAAGAACTGATGGACTCCACCTTCGAGCAAGAAGGTAGTCAAAAATTGGTTTAAAGAGCAGAGGACTCATGGTCATGACGCTTCATTGGTGTACACTCTTAACTACTGTGATTTTGAATACTTCGCCGCTTCAGATGGTGATTACTCCTTTATTCTTTTATCACTGCTCGTATACATAACCATGATTACCTGCAAAAAAGTGTTTGGAACTCTTCGGAGTCAGATTTCGTTGATGTCTATAGAACCCAAACCAACTCAATATGCAAATACTACTTATTGAACAAGTCTATTTTATGTTCAAAATTTCGGGACCAATTTTTAGACGTCTCTATAATCCAGTTGTCATTAAGTTGCTTGATTCATTTATCCTCGAATCCATAAGATATCCTTATGACCATAAATTACTTAGTACATATATACGTTTATATAAAGCAAACATTTAAAATTTCTTTCCTCAAAACCCCCTGTAGACCAGATTGCCACAACATTCGGGAAAACAAAGAAACAGCGTTCATGAGATATTAATAAGATATTAAATGACTGCGAAGTGTAATGCCGAAAAACCCCTAAGTGAAAGTGTATGAAATATTCAAAAGGAATTCGTGATACTTTTGTAATCAGCTTAAAACACGATGCCCCCACCCAGTCTAAAACATGGCGACCGCCACAATGCCACCGTAAGCCCAAACAACAAGCTAAAACATTCTCAAGTGGTTCAAAAGTATTCCTATGAAAATTGGTAAAACCGAATTTCCCAGAAACAATATTATTGCTTAAGTGTATTGTTGCTTTTGTAAAGAATTAGCACTTCAACAAAATAAAACAAAAATTATTTAAAAAAAAAAATTAAATTAAATGCAAATTAAAAGTAATTGACGTTGTTGGGGCTGATGTTTAACAGCTGCTTTGCTCCGCTTCCGAGATTTAATTATTCGTCAAAGAACTGTCCGCGATTTGCGAGCGAATAAAACTGTTGGATGGCTATAATATTAATTAATCAGAAAGTGAAAATGAGTTTTAATGACTGTTGGCCGTTATAATGAAGCTCCATGGCCATATCAGCAGCAGGACGCTTACATTATTTCAGATTTTGATGACGAAACTCCAGAGGCGTTAATAATTATTGCTGTAATTATCTTTCTTGATGGGGGACTAATAAAAAGTGGCGATACTCAAAGTACGTCAGAGCTGCAAAGTGTTTAAGATTTGGGTGGTTTTTGAGTTGCCATTTGGCATTAGATATAAGATGGTTTTATGCAGTTTTTCTTAATTACCTAAGACTTTGAAATAGAAGTACCCCTTGGCATAATGGATGGAATTCCCCTTGGAGTGTCCTACGGAAGGGTTCAATTCCCAGCTGCCGCAAGAAGAATTTCATTTATGTCCTGCCTCTTGCGAGAAAATGACAAATTCTCCCAAGAGTATTTCTTGTCATTAAATGTTCTTCTCATTTTAGTCGTTCGGATTCCGACAATATACATTACGATTAACCTATTCGGGTGTTCTAAAAACTTAGGTTATATTATTATTATATTGAAAGAAAAATTGTAAGTCCTGTCTGATTACAAAGCCATCACCCGGGCCATAGTTCAAGCTTATCCGTGGATCCGATTGAAAACCTTTTATAAGTACTTTGCCATGTCTTGGAAATGCTTTTCTCAAGACCGCAAATGTAAGATGGTCAACAATTGACACCTTTCGGATTTCAAGGAATCTTTGGCCAGATATATAAAGGAAAAAAACAGAGTTTTTACTGAAGCTAAGCAGACCTCAATTATCATTCTTAGGTGGAATCCTTACGGGTCACAACTCAATTGGAAGTTGGAATTGGAAGGGCATCAGTACAGTGAGTGTCAGGAAGAAGAGATGCAAAATGGCTCATCACACTTCCTTTGTAAATGACACCTGTAACGAATAGGTGGTGTTGTCAGCTTAGGATTCCCAAACTGGTTTCTAGGGCTCAGCACGAAGAGGAACAATAGCAGCTCAAAATCCAGTTCGAGTATCTATTTGACCCCTCTCTATAGCGTTGCCAGACGTCGCGGTTTACCCGGGACGTCCCGGACTTCGGACATAACTTCATCTGTCCCGACAGAGCAGCTTTTTTCCCGGGTTGGGACTCAAACTAACAAAATATTGGCTAATGTACCTAAATATCTTTCATTGTTAATCAGGAACAATCGCTGCATTGTGATTTAATTTTAAGAATTTGCTTTTAAAATTTCAATCAAACAAACCTAACTTAACGAAAAATATATTTTTGTAAACTGACATCTGTCATTAAAATTGACAAAAGAAAAATATTTGCAAATGACAAAAAAGTCATTTAATTAATAATTAATTAAAAAATTTATTTATTTTGATCTACACGCATTATGATTTTCTATTTTGCCCGGGCAATATGTTGAAATCCTGGGAATTTTCATTATTTTAGCCATTTGTCCCGCCGAGGTGTATCTAAGAAAAATCTGGCAACCCTACCTCTCTCCCCCTTACCACTATTACCACCAAAGGTCTACAGGCCCCTAGGATAGGTCCTGGCAGAAGGGAAGAGAGGTTGTACAGACTTGCTTTTAGCACGAACTAGCTCGCCGATAGGTGGTTCTTGCTACTATATGACTGGACGGGGTTACGCAATTTTCATACCGGAGTGTGTTGTTAACGTAAGGTTTGTAAGTTCAACAAAAAAAGGTTGAGTCCGAATACTTCAAAAGGGCGTTGATGGATCAGAAGGGGAGGCTCAAAGATGTTGTTAACCCTTCTGGAGGTTGTATCCCACCCATAATGTCCTAAGGACCATCTTGGCTGCTGCTTCTTCCATATTGTGCAGTAGCCCCTAATAAGATTTTTAAGCCAGCTTACCAAATCTCACTCCTCGATTGTCATTTTCCTTCTATCGGGCCACGGCCAATTCGGACTTTGGCTTTAGTCTTCTATTTGAAAAACTAAACAAAAGAGAAAAAAACAGCCTAGTCAGAGCTAGAAAAGATGACCTCTAAGATAACTTCTTGGAAACTGGGCGATGTCTCATTTTTGTTACTCAAAAGCATCCTTAACTTTATTCAGAAATCAGGATCATTCAGAGGAGCGGCACATACCTACCTAAGACTTCTACTAAATCCTTTCTCTTTTTCTTACCATACCCTCGGGAGCACAATGGATCCATTGAGATCCGAGTGAGGTGATACGGATTGCCGAATCATCACCCCACTAAAGCTAACCTATCATAAGAATGCTTTTAAAATTTTACTGCGTGATCAAGGCAAGGTAGGCATTCGTAAAAAAATCGAACTCGAGATTTTGATCAGACATGACATTGCGATAATAGGGGAAACGAAAAAAGTGGGTCATGCAATTCTGTCTATTCGACTATAGCCTAAACGGTTCGGCCAATTTTCTTTAAATATGGTAGAAAGCATTTTTTAAATTTTCTCTATTTCATTTCCATAAATGTTACGGTGTCTTGGGACCTCTCGAAATTATTTCGCCTAGCAATCTTAATTCACTACGTCAACGACCAACCAGTTTTTACTTCGTGGTAATTGCCACCTGGCTATCTATAAAGATGTCAATGTTCTTGTTCATCAGTTCACATGTAGAAAGATGTAATGCGGCCTCGCAAACTTCAAGCACTTCCCAAACACTGCAAAAGTTTGGAAGCTTTAATGATCTATTTATTTATGGGTGGGTTGTTTGAGAAGATGACTGACCCTACTCCATCCCCTTTTCCTATTTTTACACTTTTTAAGCCGTAGAACACTTATGGCTAACACCTCATTCGTAAATAGATCGAGTGGGGCAAGCGAGAGGAATGTTTTTAGGGCTGTGGTTCTCATGGTACTTGTTGTGCACCGATACATGACAGTTTTTGATTTTTTGTCATGACCAAGGCTGGCCACCAAACCATACAGGTATACGTTAGAATATGCCTTATAAAGGCTCTGTACATCCAATGAGTGATTTTGGGACTAGGTCCCCATCTGTTTCCAAAAATTCTACTGCAGTTGTAGAAGGCTAATACCGCTTTTTTCCCCTTTCCAGTTCAGCTTACGATCGATAAAGATCGATAACTAAGCCAATATATTTGGCCGTGCCAGTAATATGGACCGGTGTGATGGCGGGGGGATTTAAGTTTGGAATGTTTCGTTTTCTCTTAAACAGAACCAGTTCCCTCTTAAGAAGACTGACATTAAGTGCGCAGTTACTTTTCCAATTACTTAGCTTTTCAAGGGCTGTTTGTAGGAGCTCGAAAATTTTACTGAAGCCTTTATCGCAACTTTACGCTATGACTTTAACGCCGCCTTGCCATAAGAGATGCATCAAAAGTACATCCTGGGAAATGAGCGCTAATAAGTGACTCTAAGGTTTCAGATCAGGATTCAGTCCAGGTTACATCTGGTCTTTTAAGAAAACCAGGAGGAGTATGGACCTTTGACCTGACTTTCCTCAGCCTTACAGCGCCATTAGTAGACTCTATCTTTGTAAACAATTTCCGCTAGGCTGCTTTTTTTGCATATATAGTTCTGTTTTTATATTCGCTTTTTTACTGATCTTTAAGAGATCCCAATCAGCAGGTTCATTGCTATGTTTAGCTTTGTTTTAGAAAGCTAAGATGGCCAGATACTTAGAGCACCATACAGGGTTGAATTTGCATTTTCCTTCGATAATAGGGAAAGAATTTTCGTAAACACTGTGAATAACTGACGGACGTTAGTTCACTGATATGTTTTTCAATGTCCAAAGAGTCAAATATAGCATTTTTTCTTATACCGACCCAAAGATGAGGCCAATCTTTCGTTTAAGGCTCCCCAGTTTTTCCCAGGGTTTCTGATGTAGGGCTATGGATTGTCTCTATTTGGAATGTTATCATTCTATGGTCTGCGAATTTAATATTACTTGAGACTTTCCAGTTACTGATTGATCTCATTTTATTAGTTTAGTCAGTGAGAAATCCACAGCAACAAACCTCACGTTATTTAATAACTCTTGTATTAATGCGATTGACTTCCCAAAGGCTTTCGATAGAGTGAACCATAAACTACTATTGTTTAAGCTTAAATCTTTAGGTTTTCACTCTTAAATGCTGAACTAGATTAAGAGCTATCTAGAAAATAGAGAACAAATAGTACAAATTGGTTAAATAAAATCGGAAATAATATTTGATTACTCGGGCGTTCCACAAGGTAGTCATATGGGCCCTCTCTTATTTTTACTTTTTGTCAACGATTAACAGAATTTTGTCTAAGACTCACGATATCTGTCATTCGCAGTCGATTCGCTTTCTGATTTTTTGCAACTTCAAATTAAATATCAAAAAATTTTTTGTAATGACATTTACTAGATCTCATGGTGGGATTTCCTTTGACTACTGTATTTCCGAGAGCGTTCTTCAAAGAGTCTTTAGTCCTAAGGATTTGGGAGTTATATATGGTTCCAAACTCGATTTCAGATTACATACATATTGACTATAACGTGTCTAGAGGCAATTCTATGCTTGGATTTTTCTTTAGAAGTTCTAGTGAATTTAAGTGCCCTTATATACAATAATACTGCTTTTATTTAATATAAAGTCTCGTCTTAGAATGTAGTATGTACTTTTAGACTTAATATATAAATAAATATTGCTTGACAAAAAATTTCCGAAAAATTGTTATTAATGGTAACCCCATCAGAACCATTTCTTTGTTTCTGATTTTCTCGTACATTTTATTTTTGTCCCAAATTCTTGAAAAGTTACGAATGATATCCACCACCACCTGTAAGAATATTCAAAATGGTTTCCCATTTCATCCGAACGACCATAATCGATATGTTTATGTATTCGAACTGTAGATCCAAGAAGATGGCGCTGTACGCCATACAACAGTCATCCCACAGCAACCGTTCATCAATTGGCGCCTTGATCATGCAACTTGACATCACTCTCTGAAACTACGTCAAGTCTTTTGTCTACGCTAATAAGTCAACCATCTTAGACGAGCTCGAGGCAAACATTCGAGACGTTATTGCCAGAATATCGTCAACGAAAAAAACCATGAAATAATTGGCCTTGCCAGCTAAAATTACGAGAGTCTGAAATAAAGTTCATCTATTTAGCAACATAACCTTTGACCTTTTTTCGAAAGTCTATTTACACCCCATAGTTACTTTAAAAATTGTTGTTTGTGCGAGAATCAGTGCTTCTGTGTACCCAATACTTATTATCACAGTAGTAGGTATGGCTTTAAATTTTTTTTTTCATTTTTTAATATCATGACGGTCTTTATTTTTGCAAGGAAAATCGCTACTCACACTCGAAGGTTGTCAATTTTTCGAATTACTATCAGATATGCCATATGCCTTGCCTTTGCCTATAGCCGAAAGCAGCTGACATGGCCACTCCTTTGAATAACCTCATTTTTGAGTGTATACATATACCAATACCTATCTAACGAATTCCTTGTTTTCTAATTTTCCTGTCAATCAACTCCTGCACTGCCATCCCATGGATATGTATGTATTTATTTGAAGCCTTCGTCAAATACAACACCAAGGCAAGAAAAGGGCCAGTTATCCAGTTTCCTTCATTTTCACCCTCGGTTTTTGAAATGGTGGACCGAAAAAAATGTTAATCTTATCGTAAACATGCACACAATTGAATTCCTGAACACAAAAGGAGGCGCCACAACGTTTGACACGACCGGCATAGTGTCTGCAACGCAAAAAACTGTCTCTCATTCCCGATTGAAAGTACGAGTATATAGACGAGTCACGAGTAGAAGGACGAAGCATGAGAATGAGGAAATTTTAACAATTCACATTCAATACAAAAGATTTTCATTAAAAATTGTACCCCTCTCCACCGGAACAGAAGATAATACCTTATTGAAAAAGCATAGGTACACCCACATAAATATACCTCATCATCATGGAATTGAGCGCAATGATATCCTTGAGGGGCTATTTGTTGTTAAATTTTCAATTCCTTATCGCTTCCTTTCTACTAGTATACATATAGGGAACGCATAATCCACCATCCTTTTCGTATGTCTATATCTGTTTGGGCCCATCTTTAGTGGAATGTCCGGCAATTGTCCTTTTTTATCTGCACTTTATGAGATTTGCCTTAATTTTTTAGTTTCAGGACTTATTTCAACTCATTTTACAGTATTCAAGTTCCGGAGTCCTTATCATTGCTTATAAGTTTTTTTTTTTTTTTGGTATCGATATTCTCAAGAGAACTAACAAATATAAATGGACTTCCCTTAAAAAAAAAAAAACGAAATATTCAAAGTTCTTAAATGGATATCTAACACTGTAAATTGTGCTTAGATTAGGGTTACCAAGTGTTCTCCTTAAAAAACAAAAACCCAGATTTACTATGTACATTTTTGTAATAATAGTCAAATTCTCCAGTAAGAACTTGCAACGAGTATTAAGGAAGAAGAAGGAGAATTGAGTAGGAGATAAAGATAACGATGTACATCTGGCTTAAATGTCTGGATTTTTAAAAAGGAAGTCAAAATAGGTTTAGATGAGGACTTGTACATTCGTGTGGTTAGGCTTAGGATGGAATCTCAATTTTTAACGTTACGCCCGAAGTTAGGCTCTAAAAAAATTCCTGGGAAGCGGGTATTAACTAGCCTGAAATTGATTAAGGGGATTATTTTCCTAAGGCAATTTCTGAAAAAGTAGCGATATAACAGTAATTGGAAAGATCCATTTCTACGATGTTCCAAGGAAACAAATGTTTTCGAATTCGATCTGTCGTCTGTCAGCTTGAAAGCTGTATCCAAAAGACGCAGTGATATTTTGAGTTCGCCAGATCAAACCCGATATACATATGAGTTAAAGACGGTCCTTGGACGTATGTGTGCTTAAGTTGCCAAATTAGAAGGGGACACAAAATTCCTATATCATCTTGAAAATCCTAGGTTTTTCGCTGAATTTTTAGAAATACCTAATATGTGGTTGTTCCACATAAGTTAATCAAGCATATCAAGAATTGGTAGCTTATCATTTATCTCTATGAAAGTTACGTTGATGTATAAGGGTAAAGCTATATTCTGTTATATCGACAGGAGACAGGAGAATTTTATGAACTCAACAGTTTCTGTCGTTAGAAGCCAGTTTTGCGCTTGGTAAGGTTTTGTTAGGAAGCAATGTCACACCAAGTTCGAATGATGGTCCCATGTTATCTGTGTGATTTCTTAACATAAGTATCGTTGTTCCACTTTAACAAGTTCCAAGGCCTTACAGATTTCTGGAATGTCCCAAGGGACTATGGATGATCAGCAGTTCAGAGCTGTTCCGGAAATTTAATGGCAGCTTTGGTGTCTGAGAAGATGGATATTCGTTGATAATATTGATATGCCCTGAATTAAGGTCGCCAGGCATAAACGGAGGTGCACGAACACGAACTCAGTGAGTAAACTAACTCACCAATAGTTTTGACATTGCAATTGGCACAAGAAGGAAAACACCTCGAAAAGCTTCGTGGACTATTTGGTCATCGGGAAGTTAAGATTGAAAAAAATTATAGTCGGTGAGTTCGATTTTAACCCTTAAAACAAACAGTCTGTTTATTCTACGTGAAAAAGAGTCAAAACAATATCACGTTTTCTCTAAGCCTAGATAAAAGTTCTTGCTGCAACACGATGCAATAATAAGAAAGACGAAATGAGAGCCCTAAGTTCAGTCTGCTGCATACACGCCTCCACAAACCTCGTCATCTATATTCGATCCGTCAGTTTAAAATTGATCTGATTCATCTTTCAAGATGAATGAAACATGTGAACGGGATGATTACTTGATTTTTTTTTGTTAAAAGATATTTGAGGGATCTGAATAATTTCAGAATTGCGAAGTAGCCAATATCAATTTTGATCCCTTGTGAAAAGGCCTTAAGACGAATGGCTGTGCTATGGGCCAGTGGATTCGTCAATAAGCAGAATTGCCGCATTTGTGCGAATGATAATCCAAGAGTGATTGTCG